>VXAZ01001670.1:479468-806603 GCA_013399875.1 Gymnorhina tibicen
AATTTTGAATTCTCATAGACAATGTTGAAAGGTAGCAGAATATTAGCAGGGAAAATTATCTTCAGAAAATGAGAGGAGAGTTTCTATTAATTGTCCTCACATACATGAAATTTATTTCCCTTGCAAAATAAATCTATCATTGAAGAAAAATGTTTAATTAAGAAATGTTAATAGAAACATGCCTTTTCAACAATTTATTTTAAGATTTTATTGCCATGTTAAAGATGAAAGCCCACTCAGTCGTGAAATCATCACTTATACAAAGTGCTAAAATCATCATCATTTCTTAACTATAGAGTAAAGGAAAAAGGAAACGCAACACAGAATCTGTCTTGAGAGGAAATGATGATTACCTTGGTCTTTTCCTTCTCTGGGATTTTTCATTACCGCTAGATGCTGGCTATTTTTCCATTGCGATTTTTCAGAACTTAAAGGTGCTTTTATCTTACTCGGGTTATGGTTTGCATCATCATAGATCAATTTTAACTTCTAACTTGAATGACTATAAGTTTATTATATAACATCACGTACTGAAGTAGCCACTTTACAATAAACCAGTATACAAAATTATCATGAAGTGGCAAAATGACATCATATTCCTCCCCTCTAAGGTCATTAAAAATAACCTAAGCCTACCTAAAAAACCAAACTCTATTGAGTGTGCATTATTATGCCTTCTGCTTCAAAAAACTTTTTATTCCTTTTTGCATCAGAGATCTACAGAACAAACTTTATCTTTAGTAATACTTAATGTCCTAAAGTTCAGCTTTTATCCTCAGGAGAAAACTTACCCTCAGGTAATTCCACTGCTTGATTTTTCAGTGTAGACAGAACATTTTCCAAGGCAAAAGTTTATAGAAATTTTACAGAAGAAACCCCACCATTGTACTAATCTTATATCTCCTTCTATCTTACCTTCCGCTTTGAATAAATTAACGCTTGCAAATACTTTTCTGCTGACCTTTGTGACTCTTCTTCAGATAAAGTTTCAGGAAGTCCTGGACCATTTTAGACATTAAATTGCATGTTCTTAGTGGATCTTTGAGAAATGTCCATTTCATCTTTCTAAATGGACCATCACTGTCCCCTCATCCCCATATTCTGAAGACTACACTCCCTTCATCTATACTAAATCATACTTTTCCTCAGTTTGGCAACTCTTCAACCAGCTTCCAAGGCCTGAAGGAATCCCCCAGTACTCCAAATGTGGGGGCAGAAACGGACAATAAGTTGGCTTACACATAGGATATGCTTCTTCATGCTGGTCTTAACCACATTTAGATACTTCTATCAGTCAAACAAAGACAACGTAAGTAACAGAGAAATTCAACAACAAAAACTACCAGGGTTTTTAGTGAGACAGTATCATTACAAATCTTCAGATCTGATATTGGTCTCAGTGAAAATTCTCAAAAAAATAGTCTGTATCAATCAGAAATAATCAAAGCACTTTCAAAAAAGTAAGACAGCTGAGTTGTTTATATTAGTACAATAAAGCACCCTCTTACCTTCAAGCAGTAGTCCTTTTACACTTTGAAAATTAATTCCAGATCCTGTGAGGGTTTCTATTTTCTTTTAAACTTCTAAATGACTATAGTTATATTCCATGGCTTCTTCCAAATTTTCTATAACTTATGAGTCAGTCCTTAGAACACATTTACAAGCACACCACCCATCCTCTACTAACAGCTCTGACATGGGAGGGGAGGAGGAGGCACAAATCAGAAGAAGCAGCACAAACCTGGACAGCATGAGATGCAGTGGTGACTCCTAGAAGCCTAAATTTACTGTCTTTAAGACAGACACCCTCAACTCTCTTGACTTTTTAGATTCAAAACACTCTTTAGGGTCAAATGTAGCCATTCTATATGGAGCAGATTCAGGTTCACCAGCAAAAGAATTGAAGGAATTTTTGTCTCCCATTTGCTCAAAACTGTCCCACTAATACTTTATAGTGGCTGTGGCTTAGACCTGGCTGGCAGCCAAACTCCCACCCAGCTGCTTGCTCACTTTCCTTCCTAGTTTGTCCTCCCTTCTACTGAAGAGAACAGGAACAAGAAGGCTCATGCTTCAAGGCAAAAGCAGGGAAATCACTTTCCAATTACTGCTGGGGACAAAACAGATGCAGCTAGAGGAAATTAATTTACTACTAGTTAATGTATATTTATTTATTGGTTTGGTTAGCAGGA
Organism: Gymnorhina tibicen; assembly: GCA_013399875.1. Taxonomy (NCBI): domain Eukaryota; kingdom Metazoa; phylum Chordata; class Aves; order Passeriformes; family Artamidae; genus Gymnorhina; species Gymnorhina tibicen. The sequence goes on from VXAZ01001670.1 coordinate 481,658, forward strand.
AACAAAAAGACCAACATTAAAACAGAAGGAAAACACCTCTCCACCCCCTTTCCCATGCTCAACTTGACTCATTCACTGCAGATTCCAGTCCCCTGCCCTTGCTATCCTCACAAGCTACACATGGTCCCCTCAGCAAGGCAATGAACGTGGAAGGGGTGGGTTACGGTCAGTACACAGCAGTTCCTCTCTGCTGCTACTTCTTTCTTACACTTTTGCTGTACTCCAGAGCAGACTCTCCACAGGCCAGTTTTTTCTGGAATATCCATCTGTTCCAGCATGGCGTCTTCCACAGGCTACAGTGGATAATCATGCTCTGCCATGACATTCTCCTCCTCTCACCTTGGTATTACCTCTGACGTTTCTCATCCTTTCCTCAAACCCCACCCCATTCTTGGCTTTTTCTGCTCTCTCCTGAATGTGCTTCCACAGGTGACACTGGCTTGGCTGACGGGCTCAGCTGTGTCTTGCAGTGGGTCTATTTTGAAGCCAGATGAATCTGGCATGGGGCATACCTTGGTCTCGTCCCACAGAAGTCACCCTGCAGCTTCCACGTTGCCCACATTTACACCCAATACATGGTTTTACATATGTGATGTAATAACTTTGATGGCTGCGTAACCCCCCTCTTGTTCCTCCCACCAGTATTTAAACAAGATGCATCCACGTCTCTGGATACATCAAATTTGCAGCAGATTAATTTACTTTTGCAGATATCTGCCCACTTATGCTATAATTTTTAGGGGTCCCTGTCATCTCTGTACTTAATTTACACACCTAAGATAGTGCAGTTTGGTAGTGATGTGACCACAGACTCTTTAGTCCAGGCAAGACAAAACAAAAGTCCCCAATTATGCAGGAAGTAATTTTTTTTGTTCTTATTTTAAGGAAGTGACAAGAGCAACCTTTTCCCTTCTACTCTTCCTTTTGTCAAAAATATACTTCAAGCGAACAGAGTCCATGTCAGTAACCATCATACCTGACAAGACAGAATGCAACAATTCCACCAGAGAGCACAGCCCTGCAGAGGAACTCACTCTGCCCCATATTTGCCTGGTTTCAGGAACTTAGTACTCCAATAGGCAAGAAACACCAAAAAATGGTTCTAGTTGTACTGTAGTAAAAAAAACACATTGAGATTAAAAATTAATGACTTCTTAAAAAGCACTGAACAATGCTCAGCAGCTAAATCTTTGAGCTCTTTAACTAGCTCAAATGTATTCTTTGGACTTTGTCTTGCCCGGGTGATATGAGTGACCTCCAAACCCCAAAACCACTTATTGTACCAGCAGTTCTGGGAAAGAAGCAGTGCAACTCATTCTCCCAGGAAAAGGGTGGCTTTTGACACAGAAGAGCAAATGTGAAAGCCAAAAAGCTTCTGTAACAAGCTAACTAATTTTTATTCTTTCATGTTCAAAGAACCAGAAACTATCCAGTGACTATCAAGCACCACCTTCATGGGTAGCTCCAAGTCAGGAATTTCTTTCAGCAAGCACTGGGGAAGATGCATCATGAGCCAAATACTACATTGCATAGTGCTCTCAGGCACACGGCATTATTCTTAGGATTGTCCTGTGTAGGGCCGTGAGAGGAACCTGATGATCCTTGTGCGTCCCTTCCAACTCAGCATAATCTATGATTCTGTGAATTCCATGAATGCTAATGAAGGGATTTTATACTCATAATTCCTCTATGGTAAAAGAAGTTTGCCCCAACCTTGATATATTTAAAAGCTGTTTAAAACTACAATTTGCCACTTTTGTTGAAGTCAATGAAATTCAAAGAAGAAAGGAACGAGAATCAGACACCATGTACATCTCACAGTAGCAATACTGAGAAACCTACTGGATTATCATCACTTTGGTCATTATGATGTGTTTTGGAGTAAGGCCAGGTGTTATGCAAAGAACAATACTGAAAACACTATGCAGTACCTAAATGAGGTGGGCAAAGCAGCTCACATTCCTACTTTTGCCTATTTCTGCATTTTTAAAGGCAAAATACTCCTTCCCTGTGCCTCTAGAAATCTCTTATTTTCCTAGCTTCTTTTCACACCCAGTTTTGTAATCTAAGCTTTTCATTAAGGAAATTGAGTCAGTTAAGAAATAGCTCTTCTGAGAGGAGGAGGATAGGAGTAGGGCATGCAGGAAACTCATTGTGCAACTGATCAAAGGATGTTAAGACATGGCCAAAGTAGATCAATATTGGGTGCCTTGCTTCCAAATTGCGTGCAACAACGTACTACCTCTGTCCCTAAAGAGAAGCAATCATCCTTCAGCGCCACTGCTCACATTACAAGTGATGTCTTTTCAATTATCTCAAAGGCCAGATGTACCACTCTCTAGTCACAAGTTCACAAGCCCATTAACAGCCATCTTGGGAATCACGGCAAGGCTCCAGACTACATAGCACATGATGTCCTCTGATAAAGGTTTTATAATCTGAGTCAAGATGCCATCTAATGTGTCAAAATACCTTTTTTTTTTTCCTGGACAGACAACAGGAAACCAGAGAACAGCCCCTCTGCCTTCTAACTCAGCATTATCACTTAATACCAGCTGTGACTGAAAGCTGGAAAAATAAGTTCTAAGAAAATAATTAAATATAATAAGTAATGACGTTATGATGAACACCACCACACTGGGAGGGAACTGAAAGGTTTTGGTTAAGAACACATCCTTTAAACTGATCACACCGCTGTAAAAGGATTTTGGAACAGGTGTGATTGGATGATATTTGTGTGCAGATGCACCCAGCTGTGTCTACACAGCCAACCAACCTCAGAACCAAAGATACCCTGGATGGCTTGCAAAGACCCAACTTGTATCTACAAGAAAGCAATGCGTATTTGGTGCTGCAGCTGTGTGAATAAATCCTCCCAAACCCTGTATATTTGAATTTGCATTAGTCCTGGGATATCTTCATGATGACCCATTATAATACAGAAGCAGCCCAGAAGAGCCTGGGGGGTTGGTGGGGAGTTGCTGACACAAAGCACAGGCAATACAATTCTCTGCAAATGCCACCAACAGGTAAAATTCAAAAACCAGAGAGGAGCTGAAGGGCAATATTGACACAAAACAAATGAAGGTTAAACTGATGTGTATGAATACGTATAGTCTTGAAAAGAAGTTAAACTTTAAATCTTAGGAAAGAAATTATTTTAGAACAGCATTTCAAGAGAAATAGCAAAACCAGAAAACCAGAAGGCATGAGGTAGATCTGATAAAGCCAGAAAAGAGGCTGCAGTGGTACAGTTATGAGGGTAGAGGACTGGACTTGATAACCTAGATAGTCCTTTCCCTGTTCTGTGTTCCTAAATCAAGATGCACACCCAGCAACCCTGAAAACCTTTATGTGAAGCCCTAAAACCAAACAGTGATTTTTTTCCCATCAGAAAGGGAACACAGGAAACAAATTCTGATCAGAATAAAAACTAATGAAGATTTTTAAACCCGTTTCAAGCTGAACAGTTTTCTAACATGTAAAACAGTTGGAACTATATGCCTTTTTACCTACAGATTCCAATCAAAATTGAGTTAATCCCCTTCAAAAAAAATAAAGGTAGTTAACAGCAACAATTGTAGGAGGACTATAGTTAATCGGGCTTCCCCAAAGTTAAATTTTAAAGAAATATAAATGAGAAACCACAATTTCCTTCACAAAAACACAGACAAGAGAAGAAAAGAATATGATGCAGAAGCGCAATAGTAAGAAGTAAATTTTTGCAATAAAAGAAACAGAAGATTTGTACATGCAAAGACTTACAAGTTCTTCAAATAATAAAAAGAAAATTTTCTAGTCTCACAACTGGACAGAATCAGCACAGTTAGATTTTATCACATGGTAGGAAAGTCCTTTCAGTGTTAACAGAATAATGGAGTAAATTCCTCTTGTCAAACCTTCCCAAAACTGTAAGGGTGAAAAAGCAAGTCTTAGCAGTGATCCCTGGAATGATGGATGCTGCGGAGTGTAAACTTATACACAGGCTTTGGTACATTGGTACAACACCACACAGAAAATCACACCCAAAGGGAACCCCTACCTCTCCTTCACAATCTCCTACTCCAATAGCTTAAGTATCTTCCGGCACATCCCAAATTTTTTCCACATGTTGCCCAGCTCATTATACAAAGCAAATCCAGTGGCTACTCCTGAAAGTCTGTATTAACCTCTCTGTTCTGTACAAAAGACACAGTTACTTAATCTGCAATGCTGCAGCATGTGCTGCCCACCTGAATTATAGCAAAAGATCATTGCTCATTGAGGGCCTAGTCTCTCTGAATATATTTAGGATACAATACACCTTCTATGAAAGGATAATCTGCTGGTAACGAGAATATTTGCAAGAATTGTTTAGCCATGCACCCAAAGACACAGACCAGATCCTTTCCCCTTAAAAGGGGGGGAATGCCTGTAAAGTTAGTGATCTCACTCCTATTGCTACTTTAGATAGCATATTAGAAGCATGAACATGGTTCCCTACAAAACTGATTAATCCCACCATCTCTTTAAGGCTGAGCAGTATCATACTAAAGGGGTTTAATGATCCAAAACCTGAAATCCTGTATGTGGTACTAGATTTCAGATGAGATTCTCTAAAAACAATAGAATAAAAGAGACATGATAAGAGGGCAAAGGAAGCCCGAGTCAGTATAAGATACTTTTCTTTTTCATGCTTAATGACTGCTATTACCCACCTTCCAGAAACTGCACTCTTAACATCAGTAATTGACAAGAATAAAGAATAAGCTAAAACAAGGGCTGTGTGCACTGAAAATAAATTTGGACAGTCAGAGCTAGTAATATACTCGATTATCAGGTATAGGTAAAAATATGCTCAGCTGATGCTTTGCACTGGCCCAAATTATACCACTTATACGAGGCAGTCTTTTTCTGGAGGCTAGAAATTGCTTAAACAAAGAACCAAGAATTTAAATGTAGCAGAAAATAAGCTATGGCAAGATATTTAAGAGAATATTCACACTACATAAGCTTTACTTCAACTTGCTTTCAGATTGTTGAAGTCTTTACAGCCTCTTTGTCCCACTATCACATTTCTTTTACATAAGGAGATGGAAGAAGAAAATGCCTGTATCATGTATTTAACATAAAAGCCTTTCAAAGCAGCAGGAATCCTTCAGTTCAATCATGCTTTATGTACTGAAAGGTTAACTAATGGGGGAGGCTTATTAGCACAAATAACACCACTTCTGCCTTGATCCCAACAACACACATGCTAAGCAAACTCAGGCTCCACGCACACTTAGAGAGGAAAAACAAGCAACAACAAAAACACCACACAGCACCTGCTGCTGTAAAATCAGTTCTCAGATGTGTGGGCAACAGCAGCTTTCCAAGGGCACTACCTTCCCCCAGCTGTTGATACTGAACCTCTCAGGGGAGGGAGAAGGGAGCACTTTGAAGACTTCTGATTTAAGAAAAGACGAACATTCAGAGCCAACCAGCTCCAGTTCCGAGACAACAGCCCTAGTTACATAATTTAATCTCTAAAGCCTCAATTTTCTCATTTTATAAGCATGTTTATGTCTACCTTTCAAAGAGATATGGTGATGTGTTTATATAGCTGTTCTAAAATTACATGCAAAAGTATGTTTAGGCGTTATAATACCTGTTAGAACTATGCTTCTGAATAGGAACTGTGGCCCTTTCTCAAAAACTTATGGTGAGAGAAACTTACAAGAATTTGAATGCTAGAATTTTAGCCAAACTCCAGTGTGTTTTCTTCTCAAAATTGTCTCTGCAGTGTCCTGGTAGAGTAGGAAAAGGCAAAATTGCCTTTCATTTACCATACAAAACTGTGCAGGACTTGTCTTTCATGTTCTCTAGAACATGATTTTCATCTCAGTCAGCTGCATATCAATGATCAAGTTATCTTTTCCCTGCACTGAGTTTTGAAACACTATAAAATTCAAGTGATAGTGCAAACAATGTGCAATATTGCTTGGATTAGATTAAGTTCGTATTTTTTTTCCTCATAAGATTCAATACTATGTTCCTGTTTAGGATGTTCTTCCTAGAGGCTTAATAGAGAAACAATTCATTTCGCTGTAGCTGATGTAGTATGAAACAGTTGTTAACCTTTGATGAGAAGGTTACATCAGATACCAAGCTGGGGTAAATTATACTGACAATTGCCCTTGTTTAATTGCTTTTGAGTAGTACTCAGTATGTCTAAATGTGCAGTGAATTATTATTGTACCCTGCTGCTATCCATTAACATGAAGATCAAGAATTTTACTTTTTTGATGCAACCATAGAGAAGGTGATAAAGGCTTTAATTGCAAACAGATTTAATTTAGAACCTATTAGTGCAATTTAACCAAGCATACAGAAGATGGGTTGGTCTGAACAAGCTCATAAGTTTAAAGCTTCTTGTAAAGGAAAAAAAATCTATATTGCCAATTGTTAGAATCTACAAATATGAAAGATTTTAGTCTCTTTTGGAATCAGTACTGAAAGCCTCACACTTATCTTCTTTGAGTCTTGGTTATTTCAAGCAAAGAACTTTACTGGAGATTGTCTTATTTCTTTGACTCAGCCAGAAAAAAACTTCACATGACTTCAACTCCTTTGTATTTAGTATTTAAAAGAAAAATATTAAGAAGCAGAATCTAAATTTTCTCAGCATAAAAAAGTATCCCTAATATTTCCTTGTTTATTCACTCATTGACAAGACTGTGTGACAAAATTTGAAAATCCAATTATTAGTTCTGAAATACTAAGAGAAAGTACTGCAAAACAGGAAAGGCAATTCATCTCAGGTTTTATTGAAGTTATGATATATTATATAGCCCTAGATGACATATTCTACCTAAAAAGTACAGTCACAAGAGAGAGTAAAATAAATATCAAGCGAACCATATTATTTGTTTGTACAGTGTACAAGAACAAGCAACAGCATAATATTTATTGCCATACAGGGTGTTTGGATAGATACTGTGAGGTACTCTGTGATTTGATCATTTAACACCTAATAGCAACTCACAGAACCACAATGAATCCTAAGACAAACCTGGACAAAATAAACAAGTTTCAAGATCCAGAATGTATTTTAAACAGAGGTTGCATATTTAGGGATGAATCTTTCTTGTGAGCAATCCCATTTGCTTCTAATTAGGAGTAAATTTTTTATTTCTGCACTTAGACTGAAATACTACTGTCTGATTTTGCCAGATGTACAACACTAAAAGGGGTAGAATGTGTATTCTGAAAAAATGCTGTCCACTATACCAAATCACTATGATCTTAGTACATGCTTCCTTGACTCAGCAAAGCTGTATCTTTTAAGGTATAATATTTAGTTGCCCATATCTTTAAGACAGGTTTCAGAAAGTTACCAAAATGTAATTTCCCACTGAGTGTCCTCCATCTCCTCCAATTCTAAATTTTCACTCTCTGTTGTCCACCTGAATTCAACAGATTTGAGAGCCAAACGCCCCAAATTATTTTCAGATTGGCAACTCTAATCAGGCTAACTCGTGGTCTAATCAGCAATTTTACTGTTCATGCCACCATTGCCCTACCAGTTCTTTCTTCCATGTCTCTACTCAGCTTTACAACATTCAATGACAACTGCAAAAACACTAGGATCTATGCACGAACTATCACTGAGTGAGGAGCTACTGAATCCCTATACCAAAGCACTGAGCTTCCATGCTGCTTGAATGGAGCCAGGGATCTAAAATCCATCATGTTTAGCCATGGGACATCAGCGCACCACTTCCCGCACCCCTGCATTCAGCTCTGCACGTTCATTCAAATACCTAGCGCAGACACCGGCGACAGAGCAGGGAATGGAGCACAAAAGGTTGCTGAGATAACTGGATGTGGCACAGTGCCAAATGGTGCCAGCCATGAACGGGCACACTGGGGTGAGAAACTCTCAAATGTTCATAGGTTTAGTCTCAACTCATGGCCTCCGACCAGAAACTTCTTCTCAAGAGCTAGGAGGTAATAATAAACGCACAATTCCTATGCACTACATTAAAATACATTAAAAATGGATTATTAATCATCTGCTAGAAATAAGAACAGAAGTAACAATAACATGTTTTAAAGCTGGCTTGAAAACTGAAAGTCCGTTTCCTGTCTTCAAATTAGTTTTCCTTTACTAATTCTTGTGTGCCCTAGGGAACAATAAATGCAGCATGCATAAACACATGGGACTTCAGAGACCGAAAGAGTTTAGGAAAGGACAGGAAAAAACAGAGCATTCTGGGACAAGATCATTGCGTATTTAAATAGAATGCTTCCATTAAAAAAAAAAAAAAAAAGTCAGGCTCTTTGGCAGTTTTACACCAGCTGGCAAAACAGCCAGTGACGTGCATATCTCAGATTTGAGTCTCATTCAGATATAGCCTCTCCCAGGCAAAATAACAATGCTGAAATCATATATATTTGCTATGGGGATTTTTTTATTCTACAAACCTGACATAACAGGCAAGCAGCTATATTATAGTTCATTTTTTTGTGCAGATGAGCTGCACATAGTAGCCTATAATACATTCATTATTTTCAAGGGACATGATCAGGAACAGAGGCCCTCTTCTAGGTCAAGACTATGTGACAGGTTGACCCTGCCTAGTAACTAAGCACCATCCAAGCTGCTCATTCACTTTTTAAATTTCCTCCCCAGCAAGGATGCAGAGAAAATCGGAGAAGCAAAAGTAAGAGAACTTGTGGATGGAGATAAAGACAGTTTAATAAGTGAAACAAAGCCATATTGCTTCCCATTTACAGGCAGACATTGAACCACTTCCTGGTAAGTAGGGCCTCAACACACATAGCTTACTTGGAAAGACACAGACCATAAACCATCAGCATCCCCTCTTACCCTTCCTTTCCCTGCATTTTTTTGCCAGGCACATTATCTTATGGTATGGAATGTCACTATGGTTAATTTGGGTGAGCTGTTCTAGCTGTGCTTCCTTCCAAATTCAGATGCACTGCCATTCATTCTGAATTCATCAAGGTTTGTCTTTTAACTTAACAAATTAGCCTTTAGGGTAATTTTACCATCTCCAATTCTTGTGACCAACATCAAGAAATGGAGTGCCATTAAGATGACAGCCTCAGCTGAAGATGACTATCCTCCTAAGGAAAAAGGAAGATGTGACTTACAACTTGCATTTAATAATACAAATAATTATAGAAAGGATGTAAACACTTGTGATATGCTCTGTAAGACACTCAGAATCTTTGTCATGCAATAGCTCAGTGCTTGTTATAGTCTCCTGTTATTCATTGCTGCTAGGGAACAGTACTGTCACCCCAATCCTTGTGGTGCCAGCACTCTATCTGGCCTACAAAGCTAAGCAGAAACCTACTCCACTGTAGAAAGGGGAGGTAGGACACTTTTTAAGTTACTACAGGATATGTACATTTATGTCACATCTTAAACGAGGACTTTCTTGCCAATCCCAATTACCTTGAACAGAATGCAACCTAAGCTAAAGGTATCCATTAACTAGTTAGTCTGAGCTTCAAGAATTGAAAAAATCATAGTAACAAATGTTTATAAAAGATATATATGATGACATGAAGGAGAGACTCCAGTGAATCTTTATACACTAACACTAAATCATAACAGTTCTTCCAGTCCCTCATTTGGCTCATTTTCCATCTTGCCGAGGAGGTTAGCAGTCATGGTTTCAAGCCTTCAAGCATATGTTAATTCCCAGGTGGTACCTATTAAAGACAGTATATTCAGCAATCTCTGCCAGAGAACTTACTCCTAGCAGAAAGCCACATTCAGACAGTTTTTATATGTTAACAATCACAGAAGACCTGCAGAGAACTCCCTCAGGACGGTTGCTAGATTTGTCTTGGTAAAAAAATGTCTGTAGACAGTTTGTTCTTTTAGACCTTCTAAGGATCTAGACAATATAATCTTGCTTGAAAGCTCATCCTAATTCTCTCCCCTTACCAGCAGGCAGTTCAGTCACTCTCATTCACTAGTTGTTCACTTCCTCAGCTAAATGTGTTATACAAGATGTTGTCTCCTGTATTTAGCTATTCTGTAAATAATTTCTTGCTTTAACAATGAAGCCTTTGTCGCATTTCACCTTTTGTTGATCTACTGGTTATTTCATTATAGAACATCTTTGACTGAATATATGTTCCATACCAATCTGTAGGGGTTCATAATTCGCATAAATTAAATTAGGAGGAATGTACACAGTTTTTTGCTGATTCATGAAGGAAATAGGGCATGATGGGCATTAAACACTTTGGAACTGCTAACTGCTTAACCACTTCTGGTATTCTCCAAGAACTGTATCAAACTCAAAGACTTGCTCTACACTGCTTGAAATCCTGGAAAGGCAAGAGTAAGAGCACTATTCTGAATAGACATCAATGTAAACACAGTCATGATAAGGTAGATAAAATTATTTATATTCACAAAAATTAAACTTGAACAAACTAAGAGTTCTACACAAGAATAAAAAAGGTGATCAACATGGTGAATCACCCTAAGAGAAAACTGTAACATCAGTAAAAGCAGCTAAAAATAAAGCAAAACACAAGATAGGATATTGAAGCAGATCACTCCCTTTTTTTCATGGTCTACAGCCTCTGCTGGTATACTGCCTGCAAAATAATGCAGGTTAGTCTTAAGGAAACCCTGTTCTTTTTACGTTCTTAGGTATAAAAATGTAACCCTGTTAATGCTTAGTCTATATTCAGCCTAGGAAAGGATGAAATATTTTGCATCAAAGAGATTTTGGTTTTAGAAAAGTAAAACACAAACTCCCATTGTATTTTGCCTCCATTTATTATCTCAGAGTAGCCCTTAAGTTATTCAGTTCATCATATGCCCTCTGGTTATGATAAGGACAACCCTGGGTCTATCCTTCTCCTGATTCTAAATCTGCTTCTTCTGTATCTGTTCAGATGACTGCAGTTTTGAAGGGAGACTTCATAGAAAGGAGCCAGAATCGGTTTTACAACTGTAAAATCCACAGACTTGGGCCAATCATAGTATAACTGAAAAGAAAATAAATGGCTGAATGTATGCATTCATTTTCTTCCATTTATACTCATTCTCATTTAGCAATGTCATCTCTAACTTGGGGAAGACTTACTTTTTCCTACGCTTATTGCTTAAAAATCAGAAGGCTACATCAAATTCTGTAGCCTTCAGTGGTGGTCTGGTGCTAAATGACAGATCCCCACTAGCCTGGGTCTGCTTAAGCAAAACTCCTCCCAAAATCACTAACATTTCTGCCCAAACCTAAATTCCTTCTTGTGAGTAATTCAGAAACTGGAACAGTCTCACAATACCATTCTGAAGATCCAGAGGCTTGATGGCATTTTACCACACAGAACAAAATGAAAGAATGAAGACTAAACCAGCAGCACACATGAATGATTTCTCTCTCCACAGTTACCACAAGAATGACACCCATCATCACTTGCAGCTGTTTCTCTCCCCATTTCATCTCTACGTATTGTATGTGGTAAAGCACAAAAAATAACGTGTAGTAGTGTAAGGCGAATGAACATACAGAAGCATTCAACCCACATCTCAAGACATGCAGTCTTTTAAGTATCCATTGTGGAAGACAATTTCCTGGTGTAGATTTGGACTTGTGCTTTGAATGAATTGTCAGGAAAACAAAAAAATATCATAAGGAGGGATCTGATGCTCTAGCAACACTCTCATTCCATGTGCTACAGTCTGTTCACAAACACCTCATGCTTCATAAACATCGATCTGGATGGTATGCTATCCATTTTTGCAGGGCTGCCACTTCATACTTCATTGTAAGTCAGAAGAGAAAATAGTTTTAAAGGCTGTAATTTTTTGTCATATAAAACAGACATCTTAGTCAATAAATTTCCACAATATCTGAAAGACTCATAATTAAAAAATGAATTCTAACAGAACAATTGTAAATTAAACAGGCAAATATGTAACTGCAAAACAAAATATCTTCTTTGAGTTCAAATCTTACAAATAGAAAGATCACAATGGACACTACAGAACAGACATGATATTCAAAAAGCAGGCAAACTATTAAAAGGTCTCTTTAGAAGAATATGAGCAACTTTTACAATCTTTAAAATAGAATCAGATCTTGATAAACCATAGCCATTGCTATTAATTTTGGATTAGATTTTAGTTTAGTGATGCACATTAGAAAACAGTGATCATCAGGTGGCTTTTGTCACCTTTTATCACCAATAGAACACCCAGGGAAGTGTGAGGAGGCCAACAGCCAGTAAATAGCATCCAAAAGAGGCTGTGAAAGGAGTATCTAAAAAGGTTCCAGGAAAAGAGGTATCCCCAATATTTACCCAGGAAAATCCCTGTCACTTTTATTATTACTATTATTATTAAATATAATTGCACCTGAAAAAGCCAAGTTGCTAAATACATATAAAATAAATTACATTAACATTAGTGTTTTTTCTTTCTCTTACAATTTTCATTATGTTCTAAGTATTTGGGTTTTCAGAGTTTATTTTATAAGCAATTTGATCTGTTTTTATAGCTCTGATTTAAAAATCTATTTATCCCATATTTCTACTACAATTTGACCGAGGCTGCCTTGTTTCTCTTGACAATTGAAAATGGCCTAATGGAAGGTTTTGAAGAAAAGAAGATGGGCAAAGTCTTTGATTATGACAGCACAAGCATGTGGTATTTTTCAGATAGTTAGAAAAGATCTTGGTCTCATGGAAAACTTGTATGCAATTTGCTAAGAGATCCTATATAGTCTTGCATTTTAAGTGTCATTTCAAGATGCACCTTTAACTTCAGATTTCAATTTTTTTCCAAAATAATCCTGATGTAAGCTCACTTCTATTACTTTGAACCATAAACCAGAGATGACAAACTCTTACAGATATTCACGATGTCAATAACACTTTAAAAGTTCCTCTTCAACTTTTCTATTGCATGTAACAGCATGAGTCCCAGACCAAATTCTTTATTTGAACAGCTAGGTAGAGTCAATGATATATATGATGAACAGTAATACCATCTCCAGAAGAGCACAGCAGCATGCCTTTGCTCCTCATGAATGACTGGCAAATCCTCCTAATCCATCCTGACCACAAAAGAACAAGAGAAATTAAAGCTGAACTAGTTCTATATTTACTGATAGTGAACAGCTTCAGGGATAAAATTGGCCAAACTACACAGGAAGCATTCAACTGAACTTTTAGCAATAATATCAACCACAATTAGTAGATTTTATTTAGATATCTGAAAAAAATCTGAAACTAGCAGCATGCCATACAGAGTAGTTCGGAAAAAAAAAAAGGGGAAGAAGATGAAAAACTTACATTATTTTTCTTTTCCAAAACTGACTGGAAAGAGAAAGCAATGATTTTCTTTTGTTATTATTTTTTTAATGAATGTTTACGTCTAAGGTTCAATTCCTTTGTTTCAATCTATTCCGCAAAAATTTTTATAATTAAAAAAAAAAAATCAGTCATTAAAATGTTCAATTAAGGGTAGAAAAAGGTACATGTTTGAGACAAAGATATAGAGAAAAACTATGTGCCTTCATCATTAATGCTGAAAAGAGTCCTTGTGCATGTTCTTTTCTTAATGCGGAACTAAAATTTCTTTCGTTGGTACTTGTGTCCATTTCCCCTCTTCCCTCCACTGACTACTACAAAGAAGAGCCTGACTTTCATTCTCTCTATAACATCCCATTAGGCATCCAAGGGCAACATGACCCCATTCAGACTTTTTCTACAGTCTTAACAAATTCATGTCTCTGCACCTCTCCTCACATGCAAGAATACTGTTTTCCAGTTAATTGATAGCATTTTATATGTTATAACACCTCAAGAATATACATTGCCTTGCTCAGACATGTCCAGTCACATTTGCTTAATTTGAGTCACAGAGTTCCAACCAATTAGGCTCAGCACTGTTCACTTTTATAGTCTTCTGGGGTTCTTTTTGTTTTGTTTTTAAGAAAGGAAGAAAGCCTGTTTTTATACATATTAAAAAAAAAAGCCAGGATTGGATCTCATTTTCATTCCAGCACAAAACAAACTAAATATTTGGATATAAATCAAAAGAGAAAAACCAGAATTGCTGACAGTCGAATGGCTCAAGCCATATCTGTCCGATTCCGATGAATATGAATTTTACAACAGGATTCAAAACAAAACCCACTTAAAATGCGTACTAGATGAGTACTAGAGACTTGTTTCTGGTTGTTTCAGAACCACGCTGCAACATATCCAGTGCTTCAACATGATTCTGAACATGGCAAACTCCAGCAGCAGATTAAGGCCCTCCATCATTCACATTAGGTCTATTTTGGCCCCTGGCGTTCCTCCTGTTAACTTACACCTTCAAGGTTCCATGAAATGCCAGCAAATCCCCAGCTCACTCAAAATTTGCAAATGACCCAATTGCCTTTCTACTATGAATTAATGCATAATACATTGGAAATAATCTGAACATCAAGTAACATGACCAGCCTCTACCTCTCGGAAACCTCTTGGCTATTTGTCAGAAGAAAACAAAGCAAACAATCTCTTCTCCTCCCAAAGAATCACATAAAGTAACAAAGTCCAGAAGTTTCCAGATCTAGTGTTCTCATTTTCTCAAGTAATTCAACTGTCCTAAAACCCCCTTCACTCAAGTTCTCACAAAAAGTCTATTTTTTTCTTGCAAAGCCATGTTGTGCTAACATCGAATTCTTATTCTTTTGAACTACCCTGCTAAAGCAAGCTATATCAGCTTGAGGATCCATTCAGTTCTCACTTAACTTTCTTCGTAAGAAAAAACCAACACCCTACCACTCCCTTTTATTCTTTGCTTTCCAAGAATAGTAGTACTTCACCATAGATTCAGCTGTATTCAGGACTGTGCATATGACTCAGTAGATTATCACTGATGCAAAATGTTTCTTCACTTTATGAACACATCCTACTATTGAATCACATATGGCTTTTGAATTTTGTTTTGTTTGTTTCCTCCCTGCCCAATTTCTTTTGGCATCAAGACTTACTTCTCTGTGCATCCCATTCAGCAACTCTACAAAACCCTAAAGAACTACTATAAGCAGTTTAATCTGATGAGAATTGAAGACATATAAAGTACAGAACATGAAACATGGTATTTTAGAGTAACAGTTTTCTTCAAATGTATATCCAGTTAAGAGAAACCCAGGTCTGGGAGAGACATGGGCCTGTCTATACTCACTATGTGCAGCTGCAGAAAATCACCAAGCCCAGGGGCACTGTCAATCCGGACAAGAATGCCATCCTTCACTGTTGTGCTGAAGCCCACAGCAAGACGGTCTGTCCTTGTGCTCGGTCTGTCATTAGCTGGCCAGGTGTACAGGATGAGACCTCCACTCTTCCCAAATATATATGTGGCACCAGCTAAAAGATAAAAAACCAAAGAAAAACATATTAGTTATTTGCCAAGTCTGGTGGTAATGCTATGACTTCCAAGAGAAACAACTTAAGAAAGCACATGCTTTCATTAGTTACAGGGGTGAAATCAATGTGTCCTGCTGGCCAGGCCTGATGAAGTACATTATTAGTTCCTAAATAAAGACAAGCAGCATTTAAGACAAAGATAAGTGAAGAGTTTATCAAGAATTATCAAGATGGCTTATCCAGAATGAATGATTTCATTAGTGCTAATACCCTAGACAAGGCTGGATAGGACACTGCTGTTCAGGGGGAAAACCACTGCCACTCCTGTTTCAAATGCATGGGATTCAATCTTATAAGCGGATGCAAAGGAAATATTTAGCAGTTCTTCTTGAGGATGGACCTGCCTTCAGCTAAAGACTATCCATGCATAGTAGGAGACTACAATTTTCTCAACACTTCATGACATTTTTTGATATCTAGTCCACATATTTTCAGCACCATTTGTCTTGTAACCACTGAGCCTGGGAATTTGTTTCTTGCCCTTGTTTTTAAGGACGACACCAAACCTCTCCCATGCTGCACACTGTCCTCCCACATTCATGAGGGCCATCTGAGCTGAGGAAGGCAGAAACACAAGTGAGGAATTATTGTCACAGATGAGGAAGCTGAGAAGAAAAAGCATTTGGAGTTCACATTCTGACTTGTACTCAACATTCTGAGTTAGGAGCAAGATTTTATAACTCAGCAGTTATAAAATCAGCCCCCAAGCTTCTTGGAAAATATATCTAAAATTCCTGTCCTGTCCAAATCTACAGGCAGGCCAGGAACAACACCCCTCCATGTTTCTGCCACTTACTGCACCTCATTTTTCTGAGCACCATTACAATGGTTACAGAATAGTAAGCAAAAATCACCAGCTTCTGTTACTGCAACACGGAAAAATATATGTAGAAAGCACAGGCAGTTACTGGGTACATTTTCTAATCTGAGTGAAACTAGAACTGAGGATTTTTTTTTGCACCATACTGATCAGCAATGTGTATCATGCAACCCTGTACAGAGTAAATGCAGATACAGAAACAGGTGGGATCATATAAGGGTAATTTCTACACTTTCCTACAAAGCTGCAGCTTCACTGAAGCTCTTTATGAAAACTGAATTCCAAATAAATGCTACATATTAGAAGAAATAATTGATGAACTGCTCCCTTGCTAAAGAGGCTTCCTCTAGACATCTCAGAACACATTACCAAAACAGACATCAAAAACTCAGCCACAGAGGAATGAAATTATTTGTGAACAGTTGACTCAGTGACAAAGTGAAAATGAATCATGTTTCCTTCTTCTCTTCCAGGCCTGTGCACATCCAACAGAACATGCCCTCAGTAAATTCAGACAAATGTGTCCGAAATCAGGGTTACATAGGAAATTTCACTCATAATTCTGAATTACCAAAAGAGCACATTCCGGCATTCTGGAACTGTGTGCATATACTATTTCAGTTTCAGAAAGAATAATTTTACAGACTCAGTCTCCTCATTCAGCTTTAAACTCCAGATAGAGGGTGCATGACTATTTTAAGATGTGTAGAAAGAGGTTTTATTTGTCCATTTGTTTAAACACATCCCCAGCTCTATCTGGAATCTTATGGTTAGACAGTTGGAGATGACCAGGTAGGGAATTATCTATGTTCTCCCCCCATGCACAGGTATAACAGCCCCCCTAAAACTACATTACAAATATACTCCTTCAGTTTATCAGTTTGTTCCATAACTTCTGTGTGTATTTGCACTACAGACTAAAACTAGGCACAGCAACGTGGTAAGCAAAACTAGATTTACTCGTTGTTGATGGCTTCACAAATTAAAACCCACTTCCCAAAATTACTCTTACTTGAATTGCAAGTTCTCCTCCTTTTCTTTGTACTGGTTATCAGGCCTTTCAGCAGCAAAGACAAGCTTGGAGGTGAGTTCTTCACTATTTATGAAGACAGATTACTTCTTTGCCTCTCTAAGAGTCATTTGGCTGCAGGTAGACCGTGTCAGTCCTCCAATGAGAGCCAATTAGAACCAGTTATGTCCTCACAGGCCTTTCACGAGACTTAACTACTTAGACAGATCTTATTTTCTCCTCATAGAGCATAGATTTTGCTTCTAAGCCTAACCTGGCAATATTCAGTACTTTGGTACTGAGGTACCAAAGGTTCCTAAGGTAAGGATCAGAAACACTAAGAAATAAGACAGTATAAATATGCCTCTTTGGGGTTTTATTTCAGTTTTCTGTGAGATGGCTCCACATAATGCTTCATATAGTGCTCTGGTTCAGCTGGGAACATCAACTCAGTTCTGGAGTTCAGCTGGTCCACAGGCTGTCCAACTTTACCTTAAATGTGGCAGGGGTTTGCTGTGATGTATTTTGCAGTCATATATTCTGGCAAGGCATTGAGTTCTTGAAAGAAAGATAGTTCAGATGGAACAACCAGAGCAGCACTAACCCAAAAAGACCTGTAAGCAGAATTCTGATGGCTAGCAGTTGTTTCCTTATTTTCCAGGTCAGAAATATCTGTATAATGAGAGATGGGCCACTTGCTTTATCTGTGTATAGCTGAATGTACAACAGTTTGTTGGATACATCAATGTCCCTTCCCTTCACCAACTTTTTGAGGACATACAGGATATCCACTGAGGTGTTTGGAAAGAGATGCATAGTAACAATTGTGCCAGTATAATTTTTTCCCCAAATTATGAACAAAATAGTCATTCCAGTCTAAAAACATAAGGTGCATCAAGTAAAAGTGGAACTATAACTAGAGTTAGTACCATATTGCAATCACATAAAAAGTAACAAAAAACCCCAGCCATGCAACACAAACACACTTGATTTAAATATTTCTATTTGCCTGCAGCAACCATGATTTATAGAGTTTGAAAGTTCAAGAGAATTGAACAAGACAAGCAAATTATAACCCTGGACTTCAGGAAAGGAGATTTCAGCTTCACCAGAACTTGACAAGGCCTGGACGACTCTATCTGACTGGACTTGCTTTAAGCTGCTGTGAGTGAGCTGGCTAGACCAGTTTACCTCCAGCAGTCCCTCCTGATCTTAAATCAACAATTATCCTTTCTTTGTGGTGTTGTAGAGAATTGTAGAATAATTAACCAAAGAATTCTGATTCTAAAAAAGCTGGTGAAATGCAAGTCTGCTCATTTGAAAGCTGATGTTACAGACCTCTTTATTAGATAAGAACACATATCTTTTTTCCAAGACACTTTCTAATCAAGACAGGGGATAGACTACACTCTTATATTTAGTTTTTCCTCACTGTTCAAGGTTTAGTTATGTAACTCCTTTAATAAATACAACACCAAGTGTGTCCTAACAATAGAAAAGTCTGAAGAACTGATTAATTTCATTGTATTACAACGTATTGTTGTTACAGTGATTCACCACTTCAACTACATAACACTAAATTCAACCTATACCATGCAAAAAAAGAAGAATAATAAATTCAGAGATAGAACCACACAAAATTATCTCCCCAGTTAGTTTTGTGAGCAATCTCACTTCTTACAGTGCCATGGGCCAGATTTACTGTACCAACACATAAAACCAAATGGAAATAGAATACTTTCATCTACTGAACTGATGCCTAGGAGTGGCTACTTGAAAACAGAGGCTAGACAAGATTAAGAGAATAAAAGTGGGTATTTATTTAGGGCCTTCAATAGGAACACCTTAGGAGTCAAAAAGGTCTGGAGGGGGTTATACCCAAGATGGATGTCAGGTCATGGGTTTTTCACACTTTTATAAGTTTAGTCCATTTGCATATCAGAGTTAATTCTCCAATTACAATTACAGGTAATGATGTAATTATCCCAAGTTTTCTCCTCCTTCCCAGAGGCTTAGTTTACATATTTTGGGGCCTGGAACAACAAGGTGTCCTTGAGTCCAGGCCCAGAGAAGATTTGTTATGTCTAACAGTAGCTAACAAGTTATGTGAAGTTTTATAGTTACACACTAAACCAGTACAGGGTCTGAAAATAAAAAAGCTAAATCCTAAGGCATCACTAGATGTTGCATGTTGCATGCAAAATTTAGCCAGCACTGGAAGCTCAGAGAACTGAAGAAATATATAGCGAGGAACCACTCCCTACAGATTTAAGCTACTAGGACACGATTACATGTTTAGCATATACAAAGCTCATAAACTCACAAAACTTAGTGTGGCAGACTGGCAGTTGATTTCTCCCAGAAATTACATAACTTGTACCTTATATCATTGGTATTTAGAGAACAAAGATTGGTATGTTACAACATATGTGACAATGCAGTCTGCATATCTAAGCTTAGGTAAATTATGTATTTGCTAGATATATTCATGAATAGAGCTGTTATATTATTCATCTTCAGTCAAAACAAAATAGTTTGAGGCAAAGACTCCTCATGGAAAACTCCTAGCAGAAAAGTCATAACCAAGGTTATAAGCCACAACAAATAAAGCCTACCAGTGAGGTGTTCTAAGAAGCATGTAGTTTAAGTTGGCACCATCACCTGTCATTTTAATTCATCATTGCCCAAAGACTTCAAAAACCTATTTTAAGGAACAGTTTCCTTCAATCAATGTAGTACAACTGCAGCAGTACAACATAAAGTAGGAAAGTTAAGTAGTAAAGTAAAAGAAGAACAGTAGAAAACAAGTCTGTTACGTCTGTACACATTATATAATTGATTGCAAATTCTCTATTTGCATCTACTGAGCCATCAAAAGCCTGGTTTGCCTCAGCTACAGCACAGCAGACACACTGATTTCCCTGTGGCCAAGAAAATGTAACATTTGGTAGGTATTACAATGTTTATACACTGAAGGGTTAACTGCAGCAACTCTGCACTGGGAGGTGAGTACAAGTTTAACACAGTGTAAGTGCTACAGTTCACACTTTTACAACCAAAAAGTACCTTTAGGATGCAAATGATGAAGAACCCAGGCCAATTCAAAAGCTACAATAATTACTTGAGTACCATTCAGAAATCTGCCCAAGGGTGGATAGTCATGAGTGCCATGGAATTTTGGAGGGCATGGGCCACCTTTTGAAGGCCTTTTCTGCTTCAGTGATTTGGAAATTCACCCCTGAACAACTATAGGACCCTGATAAAGTGACAGACTATTTGCAAGGAGAATGCTGTGGCACCTCCAGAGATGAGCCCTGGAGACACACCCTGTGCCTCACGCCACTGTCTGGCTCACCATCTTGGGGTTTGAAAAGCAAGTCCTGCAGCAGCACAGCACCCTAGAAAGAATTGAGTCTGACAACAGGACTCGTTTCAAAAATAACCTTCAAAAATAATACTGGGCCAGAGAGCACAGTATTGAGTGGGTGCATCATATTCCCCATCCTGCAGCAGCCTCTGGGAAAACTGAACAGTACAATGGAGTGTTAAAAATCCCATTGAAATCAATGGGTGGTGGAACCTTCAAACATCAAGAGCACCAGAAGCTCTGCCAATCAATCTGGCCCTGCCCAATCGCAACCTCCACAAACCAGAAGGGGATAAAGTCTCTGTGGTGCACATGAGAAAGATGTTAGGGAAGAAAGTTTGGATTAGTCCTGTGTCAAGCAAAGGCAAATCTATCTGTGAGACTGTTTTTCCTCAGGGACTTGGATGTACTTGGGGGGTAATGCAGAGGAACAGGGAAATACAATGTGTACCTCAACAGAATTTGATTTTTGGGTGAGAACAGTCTGTAATGTTGAATTTTATAATAGTGGTTGCTGAATGACATTGCCACTGTATGACACAAGTACCATGGATAGACTGCTTCAGTTATACCAGTCATGAGCTCATGATGCAGCTGGCAACCAGCCAACAGCACACTAGCCCTCCTGCCCTGGAAGACATCTAGGATGGATAGAACCCACATGGACCACATGACCTGAACAGACATCTTGGAGGGACAGCCATTGACTATGGAAATGATACCTGTGCTTGTGTTTATATAGGTATAGCTGGGAGGCGTAAGATTTGAGCATGACATAAGTGGTAGAGAATACCATGCACTAAACTGGGGAATACCATTTCTAAACCATAACAAGTAGAGATATTATTTTACTTAACATTTTTGTAAAGGATTGGAAACTTCTTTTATATTATATTCTGCTTAGTCCAGTAGTTCAGATGAGTCTCTTAGAGTATTTCACATGCTGGTGTAAAGGTCCTAACATGTTTATTAATAATCATAACCTTCTGCCATTTAACAAGACGCTATCAGTTCAACTACAGGAAAATTCATGACGATGGCATTTTGCTCTTCTTTCTTGGCAGGAAACTGAAATTTAGGTAATTTTCAAGAAGCACTGTTGTCAAAGGATGAAATCAGTGACACATTGTGCATGACCATAGGTTACATGAGCAAATCAAGAGCCATTTCACATGAGGAAGGAAACCTTGGTAACACCTGTAATTAGCAGCCCTTTAATCATCAGCCCTCTGAAGGCAAACTAAATAATGGAGACCTGACAGTTTATACAGACATTCAAAAAATCCCACAAAATCTCAATAAGAAAAGGTAGAACTTTTTCCAAATTTACATAGAGAAAAAGTAATGGTGAACTTAATCTTACTGTACCCAGACTAGGAAGTTCATTTACTATTTCTGTCACCAGAAAAGGCATGTAAAAGGAATGCATGTTAGAATACTGGCATGAAAGCAAGTGAGAAGAGATCTGGCAAACATCTGCAGAAACTAAGTAAGGAGACAAAATTTGCTGCTGCAAATAAGCATCATAATTTTGTCATGTAATAAAAAAGCATCTCAAAAAAACATGGTATAGAGAGCTATTCCGCCCTCGCGAGTGGAGATGAACAAAGCAACATGGAAGAGCTGCTAAGATCAATTTCTGTTCTAATAGAAAACTCTAATAAAATAGATTGGAAGTTTTTCTAGAAATCTGATCAGATTGATTTTATCACTGTCCAAAATTAAGGTTCTCAGCCATATGTTTGGTGCTTAAGGTAGACTCCATATTTGACCACTCTGTTTCCAGTCAGAGAAACAACTGTAGTGTAGCTCTGCAGGCCTTTACTTGGCCAGACAGTTCAGCATCTCATTTATTTATGCTTGCTATACTCTTGAGAAAAAACAATCCATGCTTTGACCACCAGCTCCTAGGGGGAGTTAAAGCAAACCACACATACTGCACAAACCAGAAAAGAGAATCACAGCTTTCAAATGACATCTGTCTATTTATTGCTCCCCAAAAGTTTATGACATCACAATGCAAACAATAAAACATCAGTTGAAACCTGTGCACTGCCAAAAGGATGCACACTGTCTGAGTAAAAAATGAAGCTTCTGACAATTGTTTTTAATATTTAACTCATTCTGGCCACATCAAATAGACTACACACATGCTGTACAACTCCATTAAATTAATTTCTTTTGAGTAAAAAGAGTGAAAGAATGACAAAATAATGTTTTGGGGACAGTCAAAGAAAGGAAACAGTGTCCATATGCATTAACAACAATAATGATGAAAATAGGTAACACTTTCACCCAGTTTTGCAATATACCCTCAAAGAGCATGGGTGACTTACCTGACTCTTCATTACTTGAAATCACTTCAGCTGGGTCAGTTCTAGGTGTGCTGAAACATTTATATTGCCTAGAGATGACCTAAGAGGTGTTTTCAATTGCCAGCTTCTGCAAAGTTACTCCTGTGTGTCTTGTCCAATAAATGCATTGCATTCAGCATAATCACAGCTTCTTTGTCTCACAGTTATATTACATGCATGATAGCATTTCCAGCTACCATTATTAAGAATAATTAAGAATAGAGAATAAAAAAAAAGACCAAGAGAGAGTTGTTCCATTCCTTCTGCCCTTTCATATTTACCAAGGCATCAGTCTTGACAACAGCTATTCTTCCTTCTCCAGGTATAAGCTGTCATCTTGTTGCCCTCAATCCTAAACTTCAGTTACATTGTTATCCTAATCTCTCTTTTACTCCTCTTCTTCCTATCCCACTATACATCACACCATATAGAAACAGTTCTTAGACGAAAGAATTAATTATATCTCAGGAACCAAAGCCAAGCTAGACATTGACACATTCCCTGCCTTCAAGCATATACACCAAAGTTCTTAAATTATATGAATGATCTGCAATATCAGGATGTCCCAGAGACATCTTTTGAGTTACTGCCACTCAATCACACACATCAAGAAATTTAAGTCTCATCAAAACTGAGTATCATCAATCAGGATGAAAAGTCTTACTTCTCCTTCACCTAAACATCCTCTCTAGCACTTGTACATCTCTGTGACTCCATTGCTGTGTTTACCACACCCTGAGTTTAGAAGGTCTAATAATACAAACACCTGCTTGATTAGAAAAAAGGAGATGGGGGTTGAAAAGGTTACAGGATCTAATCACCATCATCATCTGGCTCACCTGACCATTCCATCACAGAACCCTTCCTGGGAGGAAAGAAAGACAGACCTAATACTTTCTATGATACAACTGCTGAAACATCCTTTTATTTATCAAGAGCTTTAAATTGCCTAAGAATAAAGAAAACTTAAATCCCTGGAAAATGCAAAGCTTCCAGTCTAATCCTCAAAAAAAGAAAAAAAGAAAAGCAAGCTCCTGTGCTTAGAGTTCTCATTAACTAGTTCTTCCTTTAGGATGCTCACTCTTCCCTTGACAAACCCTCTGAGACTGAAATTGAACACCATATTCATCTCAAAAAATCAGACATTGTTTGACATGAAACTGAAATTCCTTTCTCACTTTAAAATATGAAGCTTCTTCTATATAAAAAGGAGGAGGAGCCAAAGAAGCTGCAAGACTAACACAAAACGGAAGCAGCAATTTGGATAACGCCTGCTTTCTGTGTTTGTCTTCTTTAATGACAGCAAATTAATACAAGTCACTTTCCTCCCAGTATGTGTGCATCAGCCAACAATTGGATCAGACAGTATGTTACTTCTTATTAGTTACACTGCATTAAAAAGATTGGAAGAGGAAAAGAAGGAGAGCAAGGGAGTGTTCCTAGAACTACTAGAAGGTCCAAGATAATTTATGCTTGAAATATGGATTTCTTTAAATCTGGGACACCAGGAAGATTGAGGTTTTTTCCAAATATGAACTTGCTATGGGGCATGATGGGGATGTTTACCATCTCAAAAGGAATTTAGGGATTAGCTGCTGACTAAAGCAGATGCAAGATGACCATAGGCACACCAGCTTAAACATAAAAGATTGCAGCACTGAAAATATTTCAGCAATACCCTAATTTCCATTATAACAACATGATTGGTAAGGCAAGGATCACTGTCATGTCTTCAGCATTGATCCTAAGTTGATACCCAGGGAAAACTAAGAGTAGAGCAAGCCTATTTCCTTTAAGGATGCACTCAGACCATGAGTCTTTTCATCAATTAACTCAGCCTCATGTGGTTTGTTTATACAGTAATCCCAAAGAGATCTATTTTTCAAGTACTTATCCATTCTCTCTTTGAATACATTTAAAAGTTTTGCATTCACAATGTCTTACAAACCCTTAGCAATGACTCACACAAATCTGCCATTGATGTAGCAAGTTAAACATTAGCCAGCTGTGGGCCCTATCAGCAGATGCAGCCTACAGCATCCTGCACTCTATTAACAGGACCTGAGGCTGTTAGTAGATGAAGTGATTATTCCTCTTTACTCAGTGGTTGTTAGACTGCATCTAGAATAATGCATCTGATTTTGGATTGACAAACTGGAGAGCATTCAGTGAAGTGCCACAAAGGCAGTCGGGTGGATGAGGTGCCTGCCTTGTGAGGAAGCGCCAACAGATTCAGGCTTTATCAGCTTGGAGATGACACAGCTTCAAGGGGACCTAAGGGCAGTCTCACAGCACCTGCAAGGAGGTTATTGAGAAGCCAAAGGCAGTCTCTTCACAGTGGTGTACAGCTGAAGAACAGGATGCAACTGCCGTACTTTGAAGCGAGCAAATCTGACTCTACAGCAGGAAAGAGCTTTCTCCTCACAAGGACAGACATGCAAACAGGTTGCCCAAGGAGATTTTAGTCTCTGTGTGTGGAGGTTTTCAAAATATGACTATGTAATACCTCAAGCAAAACCCCCTGATCTGACCTCACAGCTGACCTTCCTCCAAGCAGGGGTTTGGACTAGAGATTTCCTGATGTCACTGTCAGCCTGAGTGGAAAAGGATCCCCTTTTTGTGTGAAGAATCATCTTTTTCATACTTGCCCTTGCTAAAGAGATTACATGCTCCCTAGTTCTTGTTCTGTAAGGCACAGTAATCTGTCCCTATATCTATCCTCTCAGTGTCAACTTTGCCTTGCAGACTTATATCATACCACCACCCTCAATCCTGAAGTAATTTCTTTCAGTAAAGAGACCAGTTGTGTCATCAAATTCAGCCCCCACAGCTTTACACAGCCAGATGACAGTTATCAATCTAGGAAAAAGTCCACAAGGACAATTCCTCCAGGTATTTTTTCCTTTTTTTTTCCTACACATTACAGAGTATGAAAAACATTACAAAAAATACCTCAAACCCCCCACAGCACTGATAACAAAATAGAAAACAAAAGGCTTAAAACCACTATGCACCAGAAGAAGAGACAAAAGAAACTACAAGCAGAACTGAAATATGAGATTTGCTGGGTAATAGTACCTGGAAAACCGTGACCCTTGCAGAACAGCAGGATATGTTTACTGGGGTCAAGCTATCCACCACCTACAAAGACTCCATTACTTCATTAGGTGCAACTGTGACTAAATTCAGTAAAGGTAGATAGAACCCTTTCTTAGCTGCATTCTGCTGCCAAAGAGCAGGTGGCATCAGAAAGCGATTTCTTATTTCTTGGTATTTGCTGATAAAAGAGCACACAGAGAGGATGTCCTTCGAGAAGCCCAGAAGGCAGCATGCCAGAGGAGCTGAATACAGAGACTGCTGTTAGCAAGAAGCACAGCAGGATTCATAGCTCACTTGGGGCTTGGAGGAAGAGCAGCAATGTTAGTTCTGTACAGTTTTACAGATTCTGAATGGTAACAAAATGGCCTAGATACTTCTCAAGATGGATGAAGGCCAAAATGCTATTATTGATCTCAGCCCAGTCAACTCGCCTCTAAAGAATCTTTCTAGTGTTTCTCCTTAAGCTACACTTTATTCCATTAAAACAAATTCCTTCACAAAAAGACGAAAACAAAAGAAAAAACCCAAACAAACAAAAAACCCAAAACAATGAAAACCAACCAACAAAATTCCCCAAAATCCAAAAATCAAACAAAAAACCCCACCAAAACCAAGGCAAAGCCAAAACAAAACTGCAAAGAAAACTTCTGTTCTCTCAGCTTCATTTAATCACTTCAGGTTTAAGTAGCATAACACTGCATGACCAGTCTGAGTCTACAAGGTTTTTCTTGTTTTAACTGCAGGCAATCCTTCACTCTTCCTTACATACCTGCTCGCATTTCCTTAATTATAGAGACCAAAACAGAAAATACAGTTTACATTTACTGTCTTCGCTGCGTGAGACCAAACCCAAATTTTCAGTCTTGACAGCTAAAAATGTTGGAGCAGAAATATCAGCTACTAAGTATTCAATAAAGCCTCAGAAGATAAAGAGTTTTACCAAATCTAATATGCTAAATTAGCAACAGAGTTTGGAAAAAGAAGCAGGTTTTCAGGTATCTAACCTTTTGCTATTAGCATTTTAACAGTATGATTTTGAAATAAACTTCTTGATTTATTATCACTAGCCATGTTTTGGTTCTTATCAGAGCAGCCTCAGAGCACAAAAGCTTGACTCCTTAAAATCTTCCAGTTTAGTTAAACTGGAAGATGCAATCCAGCTTTTAACAAGATACTAGTCTATAGTACCAGAATCGAGCTAGCCCAAAGTAACACTTCAGAAGCAAAATGCCTGCAGTATAGATCTCAGGTCCTTGGTACTAAATTTCATTCTGAAAACTAACTCTCATGCTGATTGTTACTGTAGACACAGCTTAGTCTTCTATGACTCAATGGGGCCCATTTTGGTCTATCAAGGAAAGGAACTCACAGTTCTGAGCTTTTTGACCCCACCTCAAATATGACATTGTCCCTCACAAGTACTGGAAGGTCAGTGATGAGAAGAAATGCATTTATGGAAGCTCACCATTCCCAAGGCTCTCTAACCTTCTCCAAGGTCACATAGTGGGAATGTAAAAACAATAGGTATCCAGAGCTAGTAATAGGGCGTACAAACTATTCTGTAAATGATATGCAGCTTTTCTTGCTATTACCTCTTCTTCTTGCCACCATGAAAGGACATCCACCACTAGGAGAGATGGACATAAGTGAACTTTATACAGGCAATCTGTTAAAAGTACCATGCCAGAGTAAAAGACAAGTGTAATGGTTGTTTAATCATTCTCACCATGAAGTGCCAATTCTTTAGTGTCTTATGACATTCATGAATGATGCAGAGGGCTGGCATGATGAATGCAGAGCAATTCCGACTGACAGATACTTTCAGAGAATTTATATCCTTCCCACACTCCCAGGACGAAAGGGCTCTTGAGCTGAGTTATCATTTGTTCCATGAGAGGATTTACAGTCTTGCCAGCAACTCCTTTTACCTTACTCTATAAAGCGTTTATTTTGATATACTGATTGTGATCATTCAAGAACAACTGTATCTGAAGGAAGTCAGCAGGGGAGAGAAAAAGCAGAGTGGTTGTGAATAACTTGCTCACCTTGACCTGGAACTTCATTCCCCTCAGCCAGTTTGCTTTGTCTTTGGTATCAGTTCTTTCCCGGCATCCTCTGCTATCCCATTGTATTACATTACAAATGTAATATCACTCAAGGGAGACGTGTAATCTCCCATGCCTGGCTACCCTTCCTTCATGGCAAAAGGTGAAGTTTAGCCATAAAAGCCATCCACCATAGTCCCTTCTTATCATTTCACTAGAAAGCACCTCAGCATCACAGTTTTCACACCACCCTAGAGTGGCCTCTATCTTACAGTTACACACAGCAACAGCTCCTGCCATGAGATTCAGTGGCAAAGGAGCACCTGGACCTTATCCAAAAGAGCAGGGTGATACAGACACACAGTACCACAGCCTCAACAGTACTTGGAGACCAAGACATTCCCACTGCTGTGATGAACACATCAGCATCAAACCTATTGCATGAGACAGTTTAGCAAATGCAAAGCTTCTCACCTCTGGCAGAGGCTACCAGTAAGTCTTGTGACTTGATATTCAGCCACTCTCTAAAAGTTTTTTCATCACTATTGTGTTCTGAGAAATTCAGCAGTTACAATCTTGACTAAAATACATCATTACCTAAGAAGCCCTGAGTCTGTGGCCTTCAGCTGCACAAAGCAATAGCACGTGTCACACAAGTGAGGATAACGAAAGGTCTGTGGGCTGATCACATCGATCTAATGACAGCAGTGATTTCCCTACGCTTCATTTTGAAAGCAGTAAGAGACTTCAGGCAGAAAAGCAGAAGTTGCTATGACTATTAAAATAATATCCATAATGCCATTACAGAGAAGGATATTACCTTTTTTTACACATTTTAAATTATGCTTTAATGCCACATTTTTGCACCTATATACAGTATTTGATCTTAAATGCCCTGAAATGTTCTGTTCTTGAAGGAGGCCTACACAAACTAATAGGAGAAATTTAACTCGCTTGCCTTTGAAATTAATCTATCATTATATTAGAGGATAATGCACCAAATCACCGCACAATATTAAGGTAGACCAGTGACAGGTGCTACCAAAAACCTATCTAGACATGTAGAAGGGACTTCCTAGAGCAGTGAGTTAACCATATGGTATTTAATGGGTATTGTTAAGAAGTTCTAGAAAGATAAGCTAAATTAATAAGGCTGTAGAAATAGCTAAAAATGGGTAGGCCATGTCCTCTTTACCTTTTCTCCCACTGAGAAATTTTGATTAAAATTGATAAATATTTTCTTCACTCATATTTCAAGTGTGTATTAATCTCCACCTCTAGGCACTAAACCTCAGTATTTTTTGCTTCTGTCTCTACCACTTTATTGTGAATTGCCAGCTTCATTCCCAGTAAAGCATTTCATTACTACAGCATTTATTTGGGAGACAACATAGGGAAGAGTTTCTTTCGGGTACACCCTTTCAGGGTGCCAAAGACATAGAATTCTACAAAAAGTTCAGTTCTGTGGTCCCTAAAGGGGAAAAAAAATCTTTTTCAAATAACCTGGAAAAATAAATCCCAGTCCCTCTTTTCTTTCTCTCCCATGCTGTAAATGCAAACTATTGATTTCCCTCTAGCTCTTTCATGCCTTTCACACGCTTCAATAATACAGAGGATTTGTTCCTCATCCTTTCATCTCCAGGCCTGGAATGCCTCTTAAGCCCTCCGTTGAGGGTCACTCATTCTTCCTCAAACTGCAGCACTTGCATCCTACAGAGCTCCAGAGGTGACAGCTAGAGAAACATGCAAGTAACACATAATCACTTACCTCCTGACTTCTTTGGCAGGTGAGACAGAAAAACAAAAGTTTTATAAACCCTAGTTATTCAAACTTTCGATCATTTATGTTTGATCTTTTGTAAGCCTCCTTCTGAATGCAATACAAAAACAGTAAATTATGGATAAAAAGTAATTTCCAGTCCAGCACCTTGCATGAAGCTGAACTGGCAGCACTGTTTTATCAGGTCTGTACTCCCATAGAAAACAGAGAACATGTGGCCCTTCTCACCTCAAATGCTTAGAAACAAAGAACCACTGGATAAGGAACATGTAGAGATCATTTAGTTTCCCCTCTCCTCCAACTCAAAGCAAGGTCAGTAAGAGCAGATTACTTAGGAACTACTTCCATTCAGTTTTGAATACTTCAAAGAAAGGACATTCAACAACTTCTTCATTGGCAACCAGTTCCAGTATTTTACCGTCCCACTTTGTAAGTTACAATTTTCCACATTCCATCTCGTGCCTGTTTCTTCTTATGTTATTTCTGTGGATCTCCAAGATGAGTCTTATCTATAAACTCCTAGTCTGGTGATTAAAGACAACCATAGTTTTTCCTCCTTCTCTCCCCTTAGGGTTCAACAAACCATGTTCTCTTGTATTTTCCAGCACCTTTACCACCTTGGTGGCCTTCTGACAAGTGAAGTCCAAACTTGAATGCAGTACTCCAGATGCAGTCTCACAACTGACTACAGGGTAGGAAAGCATTCTCTCAGCCAGCTGACCGCATTCTTGCTAAGGTAGATGACTATGTAACTGGCTCTCCAAACAAGGATACACTGCTAGCTCTAATTCAAATGGTTAAACACCTTTTCTACACAGCTGCTTTCTTGCATTCAGTTGGAATACACCCCGCTGCCTCTTTTGCACAGAAATTCTCCATCCTACACGACTTGGCATTTTCTTTTGTCAAATTTCATAAGATTCATCACGATGACCCCATTTCTCCAACCTGTGGCGGTCCCTCTGAATTGCAGCTCATCACTGGCTGTCCCCAGTTTGATAATTTTCAAACTTGCTGGGAGCACACACATTAAACAATACTGGCATCAGCATCAATCCCTGAGGGGCATCAGTAGTCATAAGCTGCCTGATGAACCTTGTGCTGTCAAGCAAAGCCCTTTCAACTAGCAAGTCAAGCCAACTTCCCACCTACCTAACCCATATCTCAAAGGTTGGTATGTAGGGATACTGCAGGAGACTGTATCAAAGCCTTTGTAGAAGTGAAGGTAAACAACATCTCCTGCACCCCTGTTATTCACAGAGCCAGTCTCATTGCAGAGGGCAATGAGTTTGGCCAAGCATAATTAGCCCACAGTAAATACATGTGGGCTATTCCAAATTAGCTTTTCATCCTTTGTGTGCTTGCAGGTAGCTTCTAGGAAAATTTGCTCAGTAATCTTCCCAGGAACTGGTGTTAGGCTGACTACTCCGTAATTCTCTAGTAGACATGGCATTTACCTTTTTTTTTTTTCTCCAGTCATTAATAACATTTTGAGTGTTTTGTTTGGTTTTGTTTTTCCCACCTATTTTCTCTCCAAGTATCTCACAATTTCTCACTGTATTTATTGAAGATCAAAGTGCCACAGTGTGATGTAGGCTCTTGGATCTTAATATTTCTTCTATCCTAGAAAGAATTTCCTCTCTTCACATATGCTGTCCTCAAGATTCCCGTTAAAAATAGATCTCCCCTTGTGAAAACTCAGTCTCAGGGCCTGCAAGAGTTCCTTCATCTATTTCAGGGCCTGAAAACATAAAGAGAGGTTCCTATTCCATTTAGTTCATCAAAGAACCGGACCTGCTCCTGAGTTATACAATTGTCTTTTTCATGAACACATCAAGTATGACCAGTGCTACATATATCATAATGACCCATTTTCCTGCAAATCCAGAAAAGTGTTTTCCTTCTTGTGGAATGGGTCTAGACTCACAGTTCAATTATCTGATATTTTCTTCATTTTAGCAAAGTTGAATGGGCTCCCTCATGTCATATACTTGGAGCTATAAGTCAGATCTTCTGATTCTGCTCCAAATCCAACTTCTAATTCTGCTCCTTTGTTCTAGAGAATAAGATTACTAAAGAATTCTTTTGGCTTTTCCATAAGTGAATGCTGCTATAAGATACTCATAAAGCCTATGAGAGCTGCAGTTTCTTCAGGGAAGTCCTTCCAACATGTGATTCTGACAGTTACATCTTCCCTTCAGTACTAATAAATTGGAAAGTGTGCAAAGAACAGAAAGCAAGTTCCAGGAAAAGCCAATTTTTTTTCAGTGGTCTCAGAGGTGCAGGCTGTTCCATGGGCTCATTTTCCTTTGTTCAAAGGTTCACAGATGTGCCGGTTTGGGCCGAATTCAGGGAAACGTCCAAAAGGAATGTCTCCTCAAAGGAAGGCAGGTTAAAACCACCCCTCCCCCACCAGGTTCGGGAAAAGAAAAAATTTTCCTCGGAGGAAAGTGAAGGAGAAAATAAAAACTATTTATTTAACAAACCCTCAGGAAAAGGATAATAATAATGCTAAATAACAAAACCTCTCGCTGTGAGAGAAAACCTGAAAGATTTTAGAGTCCTGTGGGTGTGGTCTCTCTCCTCCTCCTCGGAGCTGGGTCGGCGTGGGCCCCCCTCCGGGTCTAAGGTGGAAATTTTCCCAGTGTGTTCTGGTGCTCTGATTTTCTGAACAAGTCCAGAAGAGAAGAAGGGAAAAGCCGAAGTCCCAGAGGAAAAAAAAAAGCTCTCCGTCTCTCTCCAAAGAGACAGAGCTGGAAAAGCTGGCCGAAAAGCGAGAAGAGTGCTTCCTCTGCTCCTCAGCAGCAGTAGCTAATCTCTGTGTCCTTGAAGCACAAACTGTTTTGAAAAGTTCTCTCAGTTTTTTTTCTCTCTCTTGCACCCAATTTTAAAGTCATAGAAAGGCTCAGGAACCATGTCTGGGCATAGAGTGGTGGTAGGGGATACAACAGCATAAAGTCACCCCAAGACAACAGATTATTTTGAAAGGTGGCTTCCATACAGGACTTTGAAGTACTTTACACATTTGTATATTAATTTATTTATTTTTACATCCAATCAGTTTCCATGTCACTTTTGCTAATCCTCAAAGTTATTTATATTTAAACAACAGCCTCTGGCTTTTATTCTCTCCATTTGATTCTCCCATAAGTCATAAAATGCTGAATTGATAAGCTGACAATAATTACCGCAACAGAACAGTAAGGTCACAAACATAAGCAAAAGAGAATGTCATTCTGACCTTGCAACAAGCGTAAATCTGAGCAATTCATCTCAGGTCAGTGATTTAATTCAAGTACATTTAGTTATAAAAGAAATCATGCTCACTGCAGTACTTCAAGGCAGTATCTGCTTGCATATTAATTTATATTCAAATACAATACCTTCTGTAACATATTGCATTGAAGAAATAATGGGGAAAACCAATCATTGGAAAACTGAAATCACTACCAGTGAAATTTTCCACTTGTTACAGAATGCATCAGAACTTCCTCCACCTCTCACATATTTCTGTGACAATGTATTCCATGAGTAGGTGGGATGGATCTTTCTTTTTCGAGGCAATCCTCCTATAACAC
The DNA here is from genome assembly GCA_013399875.1 of Gymnorhina tibicen. Lineage (NCBI taxonomy): Eukaryota > Metazoa > Chordata > Aves > Passeriformes > Artamidae > Gymnorhina > Gymnorhina tibicen. The sequence goes on from VXAZ01001670.1 coordinate 515,151, forward strand.
TGCCAGAATAGATTTAAACCACACACAGTTGAGCAGAATCATAGACATTTCTGTCCAGTTATTTTGGCATTACGCATAGTCTATCAGCAACCAGTTACTGCCATGGTGGAGCAAAAGGAAATTGAATACTTGCTGGGGCTTATATAGCAGCTAGACCGTCCAGTGGAAAAAGACTGGAAACCAAACAGTGTAAAAGGTATACAATCTTCTCTTCTGAGTTAGGTCAAGTTAGGCTATATGCGATGAGGGAGTTTAAGGCTGTCCTGTGCAAGTTCATTTGCCCTGGTGTATCTATCAGCTGACCTACATTCAAGGAGCGGGTATAAATAATGCCTTACAGAGAAAAGAAGAGAGACCACGTGCTAGTGGATGCCAAAATAGCATTGTTACTTGTCCACTCATGAAAGACCAACCAATCCAGACACTGAGCAACTACAACCACACTGAGCTCAGGCATCATAAGAACTATGGTATACATACATTTCTGTATTGAGTCAGCAAGAACCAGGTAAACGGCAGATCTGTCAGCCACTGGTAAAAGGAGCTTGTATCTCAAGAATAAATAACATTTAACTTTCCTAGGTAGTTAATAATTTTCCATCGTATCTGCAGATACACTACACTCATTTTCCACTGCAACATTACAAAAAAAGCTCTTTGGTGGGTAGAAAAGTACTGGATTTTTTCCTCACACCACTTAGGATCAATTTTTTAGGAAAAAAGGAATCAAAATAAACATACTTAGAAAATACCAACATCAAAAAAAGAATAAATAGAAATTCCAAAAATCTCACTTGAAACTCTTATGACAGTAGTAATTACACATGCTTACCCAACTAACAAAAACACAAGAGCCCTCCCCCACCCGGCACTTTTAACAACATGCCAGCATCTTGCTTAACAAGTTTGCAGGAAAACAAATTTCCATTGTTGCTCAGCTCTCACTTTGATGTGAAGATTTCCATCACTAAGCACTACATAAATCAAGATACTGCATTTCAGCATGCTTTCTTACTGCAAACATATTGCTATCACTCTTTTTATTAGAAGGGGAAAGGCTAAAGAAGTTGTTTTCTTCAATTAAACTGCAAAACTTGGTTTTACTTCTTTGGCAACATTAGCATCATAGATTATTGTGCTCATGTTTATTTCTCCTTCCAGGCTACCCTTTGCACGCAGAAAAGAAAATAACTACAATGTTTTCCCCTCCAGATCCTCTTCTATGACATGTATCTTCAACAAGACCCATGAGAAGTGAATTATGAAATGATGGGTAAGGCAAGTAGCAATCAGAAAGAAAAGTATCTGGAAGTTCCTAGTTACACATGTATACCACTTAAGGTCAGCCACTGATTAGAATCTCTAGAGATTACTGCAACACAAGTTGAAGAAAAGTACTTCTGTTTAAAAAGACAACCGATCCAGCATTCTGAAATAAAATTATTCTTGCTTCCAGGCACACAATCCTATTACTGCAGCTCCCATTTTTCCTTTGCTATTCTTTCTGTTCTTTAGTAAATTCATTTGCATCCAGTTTGACATTACAGGAGGTCCTGACATATAGATACAGGATGTATCTCCAGTACAGGAATAAAATTTAGCGATTTGTTTGTTCAGCACCAGCCCAAAGGGATTCTGATGTCATGGGGGTATTTTGCCTGCCACCACTATACAAATAAGTCAGTCAACAACAGCATATGTGTCAATAATGTTGAAGCACAGACATCTTAAATGTATGTATTTTTCTGAATTAACTTAAACTCAATATATCAATCTATTTGCAACTTGAAAGGAAAAACAGACAGAAGTATTGGCTAACCTCATCTCTTTCTGCTCCAGTCTAAATTATCCACATCTAAAAGGACTGACTGAAGAAATAGGAAAAAATCTATGTACTCTACACACAACTTATCTAAGGAGTGTGTTTCAAAGATTCCTATTGTGAAAAAGGAGATAAACTTTTCAAGTGGCAGCAAAAAGGAACAGCTAGGAGTAATGCAATGAAAATGGAAGGGGAAAAAAATGAAGAAACAAAGTAGTTAGCTGAATATCAAGGGCAACAAGAAATTAATAATGACCATGGAACCATTAAGGTTGGAAAAGACTTCCAAGATGATCAAGTCCAACCTTTGACTGAACACTGCCATAGCACTAATGAAGATGAGCTCTCTCCACTCTTTTATTTTTCCCCTCCTAGTTCTGAAGCAGGCCTTCAAATAACCATCCTCACTTCAAAGCCATAGTGCTTAAGCACCCAATCAAATTTTCTACATGCATTTCTAGAGGACACACAAGAAAACTGTCTTCTAGAAGTGCATATGGGCCCCAAAACCCCAGTTACAGCACTACTGTTTCTGGTGACCAATATACACTGCTGTAAATAATGACTGAAATTTTTACACGGAGCCTGTAACTAGCACTGTTTAGATGTGTACTTAAAGTTCTTTTCAAGTGGCAGTTCAAAGAACATCACCAGCAATATTTATTTCTTTATTTTTCCGATATATGTCTGGGACCTTTTACCTGGGGGCTTTCGCTTGACTTCGGTTTTAGTTTCATTGCTTTTTTTCCCTCCCTGCTGATGTCTGCCAGAGGCATCACCATGGTGACTAAAAGACCTCCTGAGAAGATAACAAACCCTCAAAGTTTTCCTTCAGAGGAGTCTCCAGCTGTTGCAAACTTTCCCCATTTATCTCTTCACAGCCTCAATTAGAGCAATTGCATCTTGAAACCGATTTCCTCCTCCCTCCTACTGAAAATGCTTTGGTCCACCTGTCAATTGGCATCCTTGCTTCATTACTTGCTGACAGCTCACAATACAGCTCCCTTCCCCTGGCAAATTACTCCTAATCAATTCCTCCTGCAACATTATCTCATAGCTCTTCAACATACAGACACAGACTCTCACACACTGGGAAGGGACTAGCTGGGATGGCTGCCTCCTAAGGAACTATGATACATAAGGAATTTGGTGCATGGAATATTTTCCTGGGATTGCTGCTGGTTTATTTTGGGACACTGGATGAGTTTCACAGTCTCACTCTCCCCTTCTATCTATACAGGGTGCATAGAGAAAAGTTGATGGAAGAAAGCTTGATTACTCAGGATGAAAGTAAAGGGGAACAAGAAACAGTATTGATAAAAACTGCATTACATTATGATTGACTGTTTACCCACAATAAACCCCCTAATAGTAATCTGCTGATTTTCACTTAGTTGCCCTGTCAGATAATGCTTTTGCTTTAATTCCAAATCCTCATCCCCTTTCCTTACACCAATAAGCTAACATGACAAATACCATAGAAAGACAGCTACCCATTCTGTGACCAGAGACAAAAAGAGCCTTCACAACTTTGATGCATCATCTAGGGAACTTTAATCACATTAAGTGAACCAGGCTGTCTTATCCAGAGAAGACAGAAAAGACAAAAGTCACCATGAAATGTGACCCATACCACCAAAGATTATTATAACTTGTTCTTCTGACAGAGGGATGTTGATTTATTCTGTTATTTCAATATTTCTTAATGCTGTCTTTTCTCTATGGTGCCATACTATCCACTACACATCAGTCTAGAAGCGTGCTTGAAGAGCTTTTATGCATAAATTTCTATATAAGTGTCTCCTTTGTTTTTTAATAATTTGTTAATGTAATAAAACACATTAGAAGTACCTGTGCATGTGGATACAACAAACTCATCAACTGACTGCTTCTAAAGGATGCAGAGCACACAACGGCACATTGCTGATATTTTAAAGGTCTTTCTTTTCTAGCACATTTAAAACTGCTGAAATTTTCTCGGTTGACATGGCTCTGAATAAGGACATCTGCTTGGCAGATTTATCACTGGGAGAAACTACACAGGTTTTAACTACTCTGCCTCCAACACTGCTGCTACCAAGTCACGAATTTCTAAGGCTGAGAACTAAGTTCACCTTTGAATTGTTTTTACTCCTGGCCCTCCCAGGTGAGGCTGCCAAGAAGATGTGCAATCAGAATCATGAGTGATAATGGGAACTGTCAAATGGATCCCAGATGCACCAGCTTCTGCCTCTGTTCTGCGCAGACACAGCACTAAGCCTTTAAGGGCTAATGTAATGTCATGGAGCAGTGCTTGTTCAGCATCCTTGTTATGTGCAGGGAAGCAGTCTTCCCTTTGTGCTACAGAGCACGGAACTGAGGGCTGGACACAAAGATCAGAACTAGGAACATTGTTGTCTATCCCTATTTTTCCATATGGAAGAAGCAAAAAAAAAACAAAAAAAACCCCATCGACTTACCTTTAGAATAAGAAAACCTTTCTGGATCACTTCATCATATAAACTGAAACAAGATGCAACTTCCAATTTTTTTTATTTTCAAGTAGTTAGTAGCCCAGAAGGCATAGGTTTGTGGGTATCAATAAGCATGTGACAAGTGTAAAGGATTATTACAGACTGACTGGATAAGCCATATGTCAGTCAAAAGTGGGGAAATCACATGCTTTGTACTAATATCCCCAGAGACAGGAGCCTTTCTAGTCTCATTTGAAATTAAAGGAAAAAGGAAATAACGCATTCCTTTTCAAATTTGTGCTGTCAGGCAAACAGATGGAATAAAACTATTCACTGAGGGCAGTGAGTGACTCCCAGAAACCTGCAATAAAAGCAGGTTTGGAAACAGAACATGACCTTATAATTTTTAAGAAATGTTTTTTCAATCGCTCCTTATTACTGAGAAAACAATTATCAAGACAACATGATAATAAAATCTTATGATACAAAATTTTTGAGACTACCACACAACTAGCTCACAACAGACAAAAAGTATTTTTGATTTCTTTTTGCTCTCTTCTTGCATTTACTTCAGGCACCCAATACACCCCAAGGAAACAAATCCCAGCTCTGCATGAAGCTACCATGTCGGCTCAGACACCTCCTTGCTCAGACATATTCTGTTGAAGTGAATTCCAAGAAAGACTGTGAGGTCACCTTCCCCTTCTTTGTTATTAAAAAACACTTGCATGACACTGGCTTTATAAAATGTGATGATAATTTCTAATACGGATCCATAACAACACTGTCTAATTTAAATCCATTTTTCTTTCTATGATTTCATAGTGCTCAGAAAGAATAAATACTATTTGTATTTAACAGTCAGGGAAAAGAACCTCAGTGCTCCACACTTCTGGAAGAGCCTGCAATCCCTAGTAGACTATATCAAGAAGTGCAGTAGCCCAGCACCTCTGTCTCCCTGTGATATACCAAGCACCACAGTCAGTGAGACAGTAGAGAAAAAATTCAGGGATTCCAATAGGGGGGAATTCCCAAAGGTGGCCTAGAAGTCCATAAAGACAACCTGAAATTGGACTGCAGAACCACATTACTATGTTTCTGTTTTGTTTCTGTTTAGAAACTCTATGATGCATTTATGATATTTCCTGATAATGATTTTTGACAGTAATTCAATGGTCAAAAGTGTGAAAGCTAGAAAACACTGTCTGTTCCTTGCAATATCTCATCCATTTTGATAGGTTCCTATGCTGATATCAGAGAGTGTTACAGTTTTTGATGAGAAAGAAGTACCAATAATAGAAGTGACCAACACGTTTTCATGGAATGAGTTGCACAGAAGAGTGCTTAATAATAAATAGCTAAGAATGACAAGCACTGAAAATGAAAATATGAAAAACCACAATCATGCCTTCATAAGTCTTATCCCTCCAAACATATGCAACAGGACATGTGCTGCTCTTTAACCTCTCTTAAAAGCCGTTACATATCACTGGAAGGAAAAAATTTCTCCCGACCTACCAGTAGCACAAATGCAAGCAAAGCTGATATAGCATTTTGATATTTATGAGGTCTGTCTTTTTTTAAAACCAGGTAAAAGCATCATTTTTTTAGATTATCAATATAAATTGGAAGACAAAAACCCAACAGAACCAAAAAACTTAACCTTAAAGATTCAGTGGGACTACAATAACACTGCCATGCAAAACCCTAACCTCTGCTCCTTGATGCTCAGACTGGGAGGCTTGAGGTGGTTTGCCACTGAGGCACTATATCTTATCACCAGGATCCATGTTATGTTATCCTGCAAGTGCATTCTCTCCATGAGAATTAGTAGAAGCAAGCTATACAATAATTACAAAAATTACAGTCAAAAAAGCCTACTGCTCAAGAGAAGGCAGGGTGAATACAAAAATGCACTGAACTGGAAACGATACTGCAGAGCCCTGCAGCAGAATGGTCTAGAACATCTAATTAGCTATTGCTGAATTTATTTTAACTCAAAGGTTTCCTTTTCAACTCATTTGTAGAGGTTTTCATGAGAGAACAACAAAAATTGTTTCCAAATCAAAACAGAAAATTAATTTGTGGAACATCTGCAAGAGATAAAATTCAAGCATCTGCACTATAACCCAAGTTATCTGCATGGCATAGAAGAGGCTCAACCACTGTTTCTTGCCTTATTAGAAGCCTTATAAATACATCAAAGACAGTTCTGCTGCTGCCCCATTGTCAGCCCAGAAAGGTAATCTAAATCCCATCTTCTTCCCAAAGATACAAGTAAAGACTACAGAAAAACAGGAGAACAAAGACGTAGTTCAGAGAGACCTCTGACAGTCAAAGGAAATACAACCCTGTATTTTTCACACGGGAAGTACAATCTTCTGTTGCTCAAGCATCTGTTTGTGAAGTCTCTAAGTTATGACAGGCCACTTCTGCACACATTGTCAGTTTAGAGAAAAACATAACATGGAATAATTTCCATCAGTAGAAAAAACTCAGATTCTTACATTTATTATAAATGACCTAAAACTAGTTCCCAGATACAGTTATACCACTGTGTGCAGGAATCTTCTTACCAGTAACAGCAGGAAACAGTATGTTCAACCATTTGAACACATTAGACTCAAAGAGATTTAGCTCAGAAAATATCCAAGGTTCAGAAAAAGATGCACCAAAAGCATCACCCCTTTTGCTGGAAGTTTTATGTGACTATGTGAATCTTTGCAACCTTAAAAATAAGTGTTCCTAAAGATCATTCACTTACGCTTTTCACTAGAAAAGTAATTGCAGCATCACCTGGGAGTTAAAAAAAAAAAGTTACTGGAAACAATGCAACACTGTACTTTTAAAAACAGACAAAGCAAGCGTTCAAATTACAAAATAAATACAGCTCCAAGCCATCTGGGATCCTTCCTACAGTGTCTTTCCCTCCTTACCCAAGCAGGTGCCATTCTTGCTCTTAATGAACTCAAATTAAGATCTTCCAGAGAACTTCAATGCCTCAAGATGAGACACGGCTTCTCAGTTGAGATTTCCTTAAAGCAAATCAAAAGGGTAAACGTCTATCACATCTTCACCTCTTTTGTATGTACTGCATTTTGAGCATACAAACAGAAATTCACTGCATTTTCCATCCCTTCAAGTTCCGGATATGCAAGTCACGAAACGATCTAACCTACTGTCTTTGTTTGATCCAAAACCTATTGAGATCAAAGGCTTTGAAACAGGACCTTTAATGTTTGGAATGGATTTCAAAGAAGCCTCTAATTAAATTTATTTCTTTTTATATTCTTATTTTTTTTATGATGGAGTTTAGGTATAATAGGACAAAAATTTGAAAAACTTTGATGAGGACCACATTGATATACAGGAGGGCTCAAGGAATCTTTTTGGGTTTATCATCTATTATCTGCTAGTGTTCCTTTCACCTTTACTTAAGTTGCATCCACCAAAATAAGATTTTAGCCAGAGGGTTACAGCTGCTCAGGATATCCTCTGTATTCAGATCTCATTTAATTGTATATTATCAACCATTCCCTGGAGAACACATTTAATAGATGACAAACGTGTTTCATGAACAAACTTTCTCAAGAGCGTTGTGAGATTTGAAAGCCCTGGCAGAAAGCAATGACCTGTGTAACTTCATAGTCTCTGGGGAACACCATTGCTCTGTTTGAACTCTCAAATGGTGGGGGAAATGGAGCCCACCATGGGGGGAGGAATTCTAAGTAATTCTAAAAATACATTAATAGGTAGAATGATCACTCATGGTGTTGGATTGAAAAAAATTACACTTGTTGGCTTGGTGCTAAATATTCCAGCTCCTCAGAGAGATTAAAATATACCTCTCTTCTGCCTCCCTGACCATTTTCTGCTTATTCCCTTTTAGCTTCCAATCCTGTAGTCTCTCTACATGTACAAACTGAGGTGAGGACACTAAGCCTAATAGTCATCAACTGAAGAGAAGCAGATGTTGCAGTCATGGGTGTCTGTCAGATGTAACTGTTTAGTAACCAGAGGAGGACACTGAAGGGGGAAGCCTCTAACAGAGAATAGCTTGACAGCAGGCAAAGCACAGGAGACATAACTGAGGGTATGATCAAGACACAAGCAACCTCTTCCTGCCATGTTCATACAATGTTTATTTCAGCAACATCCTGATCCATTTATAGACAGACAAAAATATTAGCTATAGCTAAATGCATGGTGAAGGATCTAGGGCAAAGGACTGCCTCTAAACCTGTCTAAAGTGCACAGCATCAGCATCCTGAACCATAGCAGTTTTCAAGCATACTCCCATGAGTAATCAGATTATATCAGAAACTTAAGATCTTTTTAAGAAAGCCTATCAATACAACATTAAGAGGAAAAAAAAAAGTCTTCAAAACAAATATCACAACCTACGTATGTATATGTTTTGGTAAACTTTTCTTTTAGACTAAGACTTTGTGCCTTACACTTCCACTACAGGCTGCGACACACATTCATTTACCTGGAAATTAGGTAAATTTGATCAAATTAGACAGAAAGTTTGATGAATTAGTCGCATAACAAAAAAAACCAGAAGGGGAATTATGTCCACAGCCGTCCAGGCAAGTACTCATTAAAGCCAAGCAGCACCACAAGTTTCCAGCTCTCTCATTGCAATCAGGAAGCTATAAATAAATAGCTGTTCCCATTTCACTGTTGTAAGATCTTCCTTCCGTCAAGTTATACTGTAGAAAAGCTGGATATTCCAAAGGTGTCACTTTTGACCTTCTGCATTTCTTCCTTTCTTTACACTGTTTTCAGAGAAACACAGATGCAAATAACACAAACTGACTTGGAAAACAAAACAGACTTGGAAGCCTTAAAGGACCTTCTGATGCAGCCAGCTGTGTAAAAGGCAATAGTGTTTCTCTCAGATCTATGTTTATCTTGTTTTAATGAAGTGGATAGCACCCCCTTTTAACACATTGCTTTCTATCTATATATTTTTATCCAACTAGGAGAATCTAGAATCACTCGAAAATTCATTAACACTGACATTTAGACAACATGAAGCCATTTCAATTCAATTAAACAAACACAGTGTGTTAACCTTCAGCAAAAGAAGTAGCCGTTCATTTTTATAGGCTGCCGTAAACAGATTTCTGGGCTTCAAAGCCAAGATCAATAAAGCTTCTGCAAACAATAATAATCTCACACAGACTCCATCGACAGCTGCTCAGAAAATATAGGCTGATTTTAAAGGTCTTAGTGACTGGGTGCTTTCTCAGTCTTTTCCTCTTGCTCTCTAACATCAGAGTGCAAATGCCAAGACCCTAGTGAATTCCTTCAGAGCAGACACTAAAAGGAGCTCCTCCCTTCTTTAGCAAGAAGTCTTCCCATTGGGAGAAAACTTGGGGACAACAGTGAATCCATGTGTTGCACAACTACCTAAATGCTGATGAGACACATATGCTATAAGACACTATTTCCATAAAGCAGGTGAGAGATGAAGTCTTAAGCCTGCCTCTTTTTCCTTTAGATCAGTGCTATTAGCTTAACACTAATTGAAAACTTTCACTCATCCACGGAACAGGCACAATTCAGGGGACAGCTCTGTCCACAGTGACTTGATTTCTATAATCTTAACAGAGTAACAGAGAACAATTCAGGAGCAGCAGCTTCTGGATTCCTTAGTCCTGGTAAAGCTGCCAATGCAAAGGCCAGCCTTATGTTCTTATCTACTCCAGTAACCACTTTACTTCTTCCTACTTATGTCCCCAGCATCTTTTTGACTGCCTGTTTAAGGGGGTGTGCCTATGTGCAGGGATTTGCTTCGGTTTGGGTGTAGTTGTTGGTTGGTTTTGGTTTTTTTGGGGGGTTTTTTTTGGAGAGGGTATTTTGTTTGGTTGGGTATTTTTAAACAGTTCTTTGGAGCAGAGATGGTATCTTCTTCAGTAATGCCATACTTCAAGCCCCCTGATAACTGATAGCCAGCAAATACAGTAGCAGTGCTGTGCTTTATCAAGTGCAGTTATTATCACAATAGTCAACAGAGTTCACTTAAGTAACTGGCTGATCAGGAAACGCACAAAATGCAAAGAGGTAGATGGCAACTCATATCTTTGCTCTTCTAGACACTTTAGGAATCTTGCAGACACAACATCTCTAAAATTGATATTTAACAATGGGATGCAATGTCAATGCAGTTACATAATCACATATGACCAGCATTAGAATTATGCCTTTACTGTGGCATAAACTTAGATCCTTATAATGTCTTTCCTTCCTTCTCAGCAAACTGTCCTGTGACCTAAGGAGAAGGGATAAATACAGAATGAGTATAGAAATTTGGAGACTTCCTCCTATCTTCTCTCATATGTCAGTGAAGGATTGAGGTGAGAACTCAAAATGTACTCTGTGATAGCTCAGAGATCAGGTCTCACTCAGGTCAGTGGATTAGGCTGCTTGAGAACTACTGAAAAGCCTTATCTCTGAATAGAAGCTTAAGGCTTAATTTTGCGTGGTCAATATGAGGGTTTTGGAGGGCTTATGTAACTCCACAATGGTTGGTTCAGCTATTGCATTAAAAAAAAAAGTGCACATCTTCCCTTTAGAAAACTTCCCTACAACACTACACAGAGAGTTTCATCATATACAAAAAGGAAAGTATCACATGTATTTCTACCAGACACTATACATCAACAAGGCACATTACACATATTTCATTCTTTCAGAGCTTACGACCTCATGCATTGTCTGATGTGGGGAGATAAAGTATAATTTAATCACAAGAATCAGAGATATCAAAGGAACTTACTGGATGCATAGTCCATCTTAATAATGGAAGAACAGCATTCCCACAGATGGCCAGCTATCAAAGTCATGGTTTAGCTGTAATTTTAGGTTACTCCCACTAAGTTTCAAAGTCACTCTATTTTCACAGTTGCTCATTTAATTTACTGAAAATTAGAACAGGATTGGACCTTCTGCAGGTACTTAGTAAGTAGGTACATGACACCATGCTGGCAAATAAGCAGTGTTCTAATCCATATGTACAACATATCAACCCTTCTTGATGCACAGGTGACATTCTGCTGAATATCTACAATTTGCAGCTGAGGTGGTTCTGGTGCTTGCTGGATGCCTCTGGTTTGTATTTACTGTATTTCTTCACTAGAGTGCCAACAAATTCATTTTCTATTCATGGACATCTCATCCAGAGGAATCCTCCAGCAACCCATCACTTACTGAAGCAATAAAACAAAATCCAAGTAATAAGCCTGGTGGGATATATCCCCATTTAGGTTGATTCCCAAATCACCTTGGTAGATGGTAAGAGAAACTAGTTCATGGGCCACAGCAAGGCAATTAATTTAGGCCTTCTAGGTAAAAGTCTGTAAAGTCTATAACAACAATTTTTCCTTCATTTCACTACTGCAAACTAGTGACAGATTTACAATATGCCATTTCTAATGAAGTTTATAAGGAATACAAAGAACTCCAGACATCAGCACTGTTAGGAAGTGGGTGCTACTCTACCCAGTTGGTGGAATCATTTCTGCTTTCAAGGGCACTTGGCAACATTAGCTACATTCATTTCGAAAGCAGTTGTGCTTCGATACAAACACCATTTGTATCACTGCATAAGAGTTTGCAACAGATTGTGGTGGATTTGCAAGCCTACTTGATTCTGTCCACTCCTGCTCTTACCCCTCAATTTATGCATGAGATCTACCTTTAGCTATGAGTGCCTCTTCGAAGGCAAACAAAATGAATACAGAGCAACGGAAGAACGGTGAGGAGGCACTGGCAGGACTTCAGGGAATGAAAAGGAAACAGGTGAGGATTACACAAAGCATCTGAGCCCTGCGGCAGAGGACTCTCACTGCTGAATTCAGTTTACCTGCAGAAATGTATTGTCTAGTCATGTGGAAAGAAACTGATAAGCTTACTTCTTTCAAAGGCAGCAGTTCATCACACTTCGAACTTCAGAGGTTACAGGTTTACTCAGATGAACTCAAGCGACAGGTACCACATTTTTACCACAACTGGCCTAAATGAGGAAACCTGTTGGTGGGAAAGGGCATCCTTTATACCTCTCAGCACTAAAGATACTGACTGACCATTCACTTGAGAGCTCACGGAGCTGTCATTTCACTCTCATCCCACATTTTTCACTCTCATCCCACATTGTAAAAACACCATGATTTGATCCTTAATCTCATGGGGATAATACAGACTATACTCCTATATCAGTATCTTCATTTACACCCATACTAGCATGAACAGCTGAATAAAACCGATACTTCAGAAAAATCAAGTAAAACTCATCTTCCCTCTCATCACATAAAATTATGCAAAAAATGAGACTAATCCTCATGAATCACACAATTGACTTCCTTGAGGCATTCAGCTACTTGAGTCATCCTTCAAGCTTATCAGCAATTTGACCAAAATACCAGCAAAAAAAAAGCCTCACAACTTCAGACACCTATGTGGGTGGGGTGTGTTGGCCCTGGCTGGACACCAGGTACCCACTGAAGCCACTGTGCCACTCCCCTCTTCAGCTGGACAGGAAGAGAAAATATAAGGAACGCTTGTGGGTCAAGGACAGGAAGAGATCACTTGCCATTACTGTCATGGGCAAAATGAACAGACTGAAGTTACAGAAATTAATTTATTACTAATTAAATCACAGTAAGATAATGAGAAATAAAAATAAATCTAAAAAATACCTCCTCCCTCCCACATCTTCCTAGGCTCAACTGCACCCCCAATTTTCTCTACCTTCTCCCCATAAGCAGTGAAGAGGTGTGGGTTAGTTCATCACACACTGTCTCTGCCACTCTTTCCTCACACTCTTCCCCTGGTTCTGTGTGGGGTCCCTCCCATGGAAGACAGTCCTCCAGAAACTTCTTTTCCACAGCCCCTTCCCATGGGCTACAGCTCTTCAGAAACTGACCCAACATGGGACCCTTTCATGGGATACCGTCTGCTCCCGTGTGGGTCCTGCATAAGGTCAGAAATCCTGCCAGCAAACCTGCTCCAGTATGGGCTCCTCTTCATGGGGACCCAGGTCCTGCCAGGAACCTTCTCCAGTGCAGGCTTCCCACAGGACCACAGTCTTTTGGGCACACATACCTGTTCCACTATGTGCTCCTCCATGGACTGCAAGTGGATTTCTGCTCCACTGTGGACCTCCATGGGCTGGTTCCAAATGTGACGGTGGAATAACAATATACCTGCATGTCCTGGTTTCAGCTGAGACAGAATTCATTTTCTTCCTAGTAGCTGGAACAGTGCTGTGTTTTGGATTTACTACGAGAAAAATGTTGATGACGTAACAGTGCTTTTGGCTGTTGCTCATTAGTGCTTACCCAAGGTCCAGGACTTTTCAGTTTCCTGGTTTCTGCCAGTAAACACGTGCACAAGAAGCCAGGAGGGAGCAGGTCTGGGACAGCTGACCAGAACTGGCCAAAGGGATGTTCCATAGCAGAGAATGTCACGCTCAGTTTATAAACTGACGGGATTTGGCTGGGCATCAGTCAGTGAGTGGTGAGCAATGGTATTGTGCATTACTTGTCTTTCTTGAGTTTTATTCCTCTTTCAACTTTTGTTGTCTTCCTTTTCATCATTATTACTATATTTTACTTAATTTCAATACTTAAACTGTTCTTATGTAAACCCCTGGGTTTTACTTTTTTTCCACAATTCTCCTCCCCATCCGCTCAGGATGGCAGGGACCGAGACAGCGGCTGCATTGTACTTAGTTGCTGACTGAGGTTAAACCACAACATACATAAATAACAATTACATCATCACTTTTCAGAGGAAAGGCATTTCTATTCCCCCCTCATGGAACACTGTGTATTAAACCCTACAGTTCTGATCTGGCTGTACTGGACATATTAGCATAATTTAGGGGGAGTAAAGTGAGTTCACTAAACAGAAACTGCATTATTTACTTTGGGGACAACAAAAGGAACATACAAGGGCTCCCTTTTAAATATCTGCAGTCACTTTGCCTATGCTACATACAAACCAAACACACAGAGCTAATATCCTGATAAGCAATTAATGCTAAATTAGGATCTAACAGGGAAGGCTATTTTATTAAACAGAATTTCCCACATTTGGACAGAAAAAATCATCCATGGCTTCCACAGGGCTTTCTTCTTACCATTCTGTGCACTTTGCTAAAGAAAAGAATAGACTTTCCATTGTTTATCACATGGTATAAAAGACATAAAAAATGCTAACATTTAACCATGTTGTTAACAGCTGTTCCCCTTCACCACTGGCATTCATGCCACCAGAATTTAATGGATATAGTTAATGATGCCTCTGCTCAAAACAAGTGTCCAAGACAGCAAGGATAATCAGAAAGTGTTCTTCAAGTTTTCAGCATAGAAATCAAACCCTGAAAATCCAATTCCCTTTTTCTCTTTCATTCCAAAAAGCACACATGCAAGATACTGATGGCAAAATAAAAATGGCACCACACTTCATGTTGAATCACTTCCTCCTCTTTCTACTCTATTACAGTTTTCATTAGTGGGAATTAAAAGTACAGCAAACAGATAATGAACTACAGTCCTCCTAGCACTATGGTGCAGCCCCAGGACATTGCAATTACATGCTTTCTCACAAGACAAGCATCAAAGGTGAGCAAATGTACTTGTCCAAATGGTACTACTCAGAGCAGATTTGTGCTGGCTGCAGCAAGTAGTTATCAGGGCCAGTCAAATACACCAAATTTGGAAAAGGCATGTTCTCAGAAGGGAACAAGGTATAGAAAGAGTGATAGACTGCAACAAGAATACACAGAAAAAAAGAAAAGCATGGAAAATGGAGAACAGTGGAAGTGAAGAGTGAAGAGTAGAGTTAAGAGGAAGCAACAAGATCTATAGATAATTATTGCTACATATAAGAGGGAAATAAAAGTTTTAGAACACATGAAGACATATATTATGTAATAGACCAAGAAAATGTTCTTTTCAGCAGCGCCTCCCTGTCCTTCCTAAAGAAGAAACATGCTTTGATCTGACTTCATCAAAATCCTAAAAAAACCAGAAAGACCTCTAGAAATACAGTTGCAAAAGTTCTACCTAAAATACAAAGAAAATTCATGGCCAAAGCACTCAGGCACAGTACTTTGACATGCTTTAATGCCCCCTGGAAAAAATCAACCAAACAAAAAAACCCAAAACCCACCACTATTAGGTGGGCAAAGTCATTGAAGTGGGTTTGATGACTCACTAAGAGGCTGTGTTATCTTTTACCATCTCCACTGATGCTGAATAGGCTTTCTTGAGCTGCTGCCTGACTGTGAAGCAGACAGCATGGGCTGGAGATTGTTCATTTAATTGTCTTTCCAACTGGATCTTCTTTAGGACAAACCCCAAGGGCTCTCTCCCTAAAGCTCTCACTAAAAGCAATGGATCAAACTTTTAAGCACCTACAGTGACTATAGCCAATAATAAAAACTGCTCAGAAAGTCAGACTTGAAGAAAAAGATTAAGAAAATTAGAATTCAGTTATTCCAGCTGCTTGGTTCACCCATCCCTTATCAACCTGCTTGTAGACTAATCAATACCTACATAGCAAATGATTTCATACACACAGTGACCTTGCAAAATATTCCAATGAGAAGTTCAACCAGGCACAACAGTAAGACTGTTTGCTACAGAGGCTGCAAATAGTGGGAGCTGAAATTAATATTGAAGTCACAATAGTATATTTTGCATTAATGCTGAGCACAACACATCAGCAACATATCTGCTTTCCACACCCTTTGTGAGGGGATGAGGTGAGGGTTCATGTTTGTGCCTCCTGTTCTTTTCTCCATTGTGCTGACACAAGTACTTGGAGTGAACCAGACCAAAAAACTGTTTTCTTGAATTATTTTTCTGGATCATTGAACTGGTTCCTCTCATGAACTTACACAGTGGAATCAACACCATCCAGGCAAAAGCAACAGCCAGCAGTGGAAATGTTTAACTTGGTATCACTGCCAAGATCTAAACACTGCCCAACAGTAATGTAATGTAGACAGTATCAAATATTAATTCATTAAACATTCATTACTCAACTATTTTTAAACAACACACAAAAACCACCATGAAAATGTAACCTACCACGTGCTAACCTCAGTGACCAACTGTTCTCAGATCACAAGCCATCAGAAAAGGTTTTAAAAAAAATACAGCATCTCATCTCTCTCCCTCCTTTTTATCATTAATAAATTTAAAAATATAGAAATATTGAGATTACTATTCTGTATAGACCTGTTTCTATACTTCTCACTTACTGTTCTCTGTACCTCTCAAGTACTGAACAGTAGACTAGAAGATGGTTTAATTTGGATTGTTTTCCTCTTTAATACTATGTCATTTAAAAAATACATTAGAGAAGCACTGACCCATCAGATGCCTTGAGTTTCAACTAGTATTAAAGTACATGAGTTCAGATGGTGACATTTGCTTTCCTACATTCCTCTTCCACTGTTGTTCAGCCACTTGAACCTTGCTAACACAGCGTTTCTCTTCTTTTCCACCCCTCAAGTGGTGCGTCTGAGAGGACGGTATTCCCGACACAGATGCCAGAGTAGCATTTGTACCATTCTCTACACAAACTCATCTCACTGAAAGGTAATGTAACCAAGTAGCCTCTTATTCACTGCACAAGATCTGCTTTAGTCATCACACCTCCTGGTATTTCAGGCTGGGTGCACACAGTATTTTTAAACTGCAGCTCAGCTTTCACTTAAGAAAAATATGCCATTAGAGAAGCAGACAGGGACAGAAAGCTTACTTTTGCTTTAGTGGCAGAAACCTCAGGTAGAAAAATCCACATGGTTACAAAGATCTACGCATCATAATTCCCAGTAGTCACAAGCTGAAATTGTTCAAACAATCATCAGCACTTCAAATTTCATTAGGGAATACAGTTCTGTTTCTGCAGCTGGCAAGAGGAACACATCTCAAGTATGACATGATATTGTGTTTGCATTGGCAAGGTTTTGGCAGCAGGGGTGGCTTCTGCAACAAGAACACATCTCAAGTATGACATATTGTGTTTGCATTGGCAAGGTTTTGGCAGCAGGGGTGGCTTCTGTGAGAAGATGTCAGTAGCTTCATATGAGTTGAGTCTGGTTTGGCCAAACAAATAGTTGGTGAGTGATCTCTTCCTGCCCTTATCTCAATGTAAAAACTTTGTTGCATCTTTTTTCCCCTGTCTAGCTGTGGAGGGGGAGTGAGAGTAGTGTGGTGGGCCAAGGAAGAAATGAATAGCCAGCTCTCATCTTCCCACTGATTCCTTGTATCTGCCCAGGAATGATCCTCTACCTGCAAAGCCTCTCCTTCCAGAAGGGGAGTAGGCAGGAAGGCCTTAGCTGCAACACACTAGGAGCGAACAGCCTGTTAAATTTCTTTGCCGTGAGCCACCATCACTATTTTGTCACTTCCATCATTAAAGGTGTTCAGTTTGCCTACGCCAATCCTTTCATAGCCTTCTGCTAAGGGAAACATTGTGCACAAAGATGTAAAGAAAACAGTAAAAAGCGAGAAATGAGAGACTTGCTGCAGTTAAGGATTCAAAGCTGATGAAGTAGAGGGTTTTAGGTTATTTTTAAACATTGATGCAGTACTGTAATGTGCTAAAACCTTAAAAGCCAGCATCATAAGATACACTGCCTTGGATTCTGTAATAAAGCACTTGCAGCACACCAGTCCATGTGTCAATAATTGAGCTTCAGGGTTTTTTTCCTTCTTTTTCATTTTTTTCCTTAAATAGTATGCTGATATTCAAACAAGAATATTAATTACTTCATTGAATAGAAGTGTCCTAGGGCTTTTTATCTCCTGCTCAGCGTATTATGATGTACTACACGGATTAGACTGCAGCAGCTGCTAATTTTTTTCAACAGTATTCACTCAAACCTTCTGCATGTGTGCTATTATGCAGGAATCGTCAGGTCAATTAGGACAAATGCAGTCAAAACTCAAGAAGTGGTTATTTGATTACTATAGGGATAGAGCTGAATAAAGGACATGGGAGATGTAATAATGTTAAGAAAGAAGGAAAATTCTTCTAATGACTAGCAGACATTACTTCATGGTCAGAAAAAAAGTTGTAACTGGTTCACAGCCCCAGTATGGGTTTCTATATGGCCTTGAATCAGTTCCCACAATTCTCACCAGCCATATTATGGCATTTGAGATCCTCAGCTAAGAGGTACTAGAACCGTGCAAAATTAGGGCCTATTTCAGGAACACCTGCCCTGCTTCTGTTTTTTTAAAATGCAGGTGACACAGTCAGTGACTTCAGTAAGCTACTAAAACTTGCTTAGCACAGCCCCTCCACACACACTTACATTTCCCCCTCCTTAGGCTCCTTATTTAACCCCCACAAACACACACAAAGTGACCTGTAGCTGGAAAATTTCAAGAGGCAAAAACATTCCAGAGATTTAAGAGTTAGCAGTGAATGGATATTTATTAAGTACATGGAGCAGAGAGTGACATTGGTTAGTCAGGCTCTACACTTCCCTGCCCCTCCTCCAGAGTTACTTTAAAGACAATAAACTTTATAATGAAGTATTGATAACATCTTCCCACTTAGGCTAACAGGCTTATCACGCACTCCACCACTGAATATGCTGTTTTAATTAGCAAGATGGATCTCCAAGTTGATATGTTCTGTTGTGCTATAATTTCTGCCTTTACAGTAATTTTCTCCTGTTTTTCACAGTATAATGTGCTATAAATCCTACTTAGGCTGCCTCACTGGCCTGTTGCTGCTCAGAGTCAATCTTTCAGGCCCTCCGTTTCCATGACAACTTCCTGCCATCCTCCCATTTGCAGGATTATCCTACAGCCCCCTGGGGAGACTGTTTCGAGTCTCAATATTCAATGCTCATCGGCTCCCAAAGCTGGAGCTCTATTCAGCCCCCTCTCTGCCTCCAGCAGATTTGGTTTGCCCAGCCTTCCCATGCTGTCTGTGCCTGGGAATGCACCCAGGGAACTGGGCAACCAGTCCTCTCTTTATGCCTCTGGAATGGGGGTGCCTAGAAGAATAATACAGACTTGGCAGCTTTAATCCCTAAACAAGTCACAAACAAATTAAATAACCTGTCCTCTCACTCCAGTGCCTTTTTTTTCCTGCATTTTTCTCTGTATCCTCTGCTCCTGCATTCAGTCTCCAGACACACATTTCAGACTACAAGCACATACCCTTAATTTTCAGCTTTTGTCCTGTTACCTCTCTCATATTCTTCTTTTCCCCTATTTCATCTTGCCTCCTGTTCCTTTTTTCTCTCTATAATATTTCCTCATATACTACAAGGCTTTCGAAATACAGCTGTGATGATCCAGAAACCATTACAAGGTCATCCATCAACTGCTCCTGCTCCCCCAGGTCATACACCACATTCTACTAATACTTAATTAAATTTCAGTCTTTGAAAAGACAAACAGGATTTTTTTTTTCCTCTCCTATGGGTCTCCTTGTTTACTTTTTCTTCAGTCTCATTTTGAGCTGTGAAACATTTATAAGTTAGGAGCAAGTATCAATCCCTCCATGCTATTTCAAAGAAGCAAAAAAACCTAGGGTTGACTGTTCTCTTGAGCTAAAGGAGAGGCAGAAGGGCTGCACCTGAGATCGCAAGTTTTCTGAAGTCACCATATAAAGACAGCAATTAGGAGCCTCCAAACATGCAGGCAGTGGGGAAACAGCATTTCTCAGATCTCCCTCTGCATGACCTATTGATTCTCCAACCTTACTTCAGTTTTTATGGATGCAGTTCCCTACAAACAAAGGGTACATAACTGTTAACAAGAAGAAACACTATGGGGATATACACCTAACCTTAGGCATCTAATAAAACTCAGAGCTCATAGGTTTACAGTTTATGAACACGATCTTATACATCAGGTTCCTCTGAACTTTGGCCTAGCCACCAAGCTGAAAGCCCAGGTTAGGTGTTTCAGGTAGAGCTTGGGTGCAGAAGGAACCTCCTTATAGAAGATTCTTCCATAAGCTTATCATTTCCACAGACCTAACTGACATCTGCAACATGGCAAGTCTCCAACTGGACTTCAGTGAGGTATGCCAGACTTGGGCATGACAGTACTTCATCATACCCACGGCACAGCTAAAAACCAAAATGACTTCTGCATGGAAAGATGGGATCATTCCCAACCTTTACTCTTTAGAATAATGACAAAGGAAGCTCTACTAGACAGCAAACAGAATCCACAGGTGTGAGTCCTACTAATTTGAGAGCACACATTATGGTATCAGATTGCTGATAAAGTGAAATATCTCATATCTTAGCTGTAGCCAGAGTATTAGCAGCTACAGAAAATGCTAGAAATCCTTCATAATTCAGTAGCATCTCTACAATCTTTACATTTCCACTCTAGTCTAAATTTCCAAAAGGCAATCTAGGCTTTGAAACACCTGCTACCCTTCCAGCTCCAGACCTAGCCCTTCACAGAAACCTTCATAGAGAAGCAGAAAGCAAAAAGTGCAGCAAAAGAATTTGGATCAACAAAAACTTTCCCTAGGGAAGCCTCACTTAAGAGTTGAGGTTTTCCCCCCCCACTAAATATTCATGCTGTAATCAGTTTATATTCAATAGATCTCATGATTAATGAGATCCATAATTAAGAGATTTAAGGTTTATATATTTATAAGATCTATAATGGGATCTTATAAATAAGACCATCCCAATATCTTTAATTTAGTAAGCGGTACTCTTTTATTCACCTGAATCCCTTGAGTAATATGGATTGTAATTTACCTTTTAGAATTTGGTTTTCATACAAACTGAGAAGTCTGATTTTAAGACTAATAAAAGATTATACAAGAAAGAGGTGAGCAAATATTAGAAAATACAGAATTAACTTCCATGAAGAAAACTTAAACAGAAGTAAGGATATTTTTCAGAACTACAATTTCTGGAATTTTTTTGCTCACATTAAGGACAGTTTATTGCTCTTGTGAGTCAGGATCACCTTCCATCTTGCACACGAGAACTTCAGTAGCTAAATGAAGCAATACTTGCCATAGCCTGTACATATTCCATATCTCCTGCCAAGAATTCAATCATATTAAGTGCCTCACATCACACACTTATTCAGGTTGGCAAGTGTAACATGTTTGTCACAGTTATCATAGGAATTCAGCACATTCATGAAAGTTTTCTCTGAACTGGACAAAGTGCTGAGCTGACTCCTAGTTTAAATTGTTCTTTTCTCCTCAATCTGTTTCTTGTTTGAGAATTAGACTTTGGATTCCCTTTACCCAAGCACCATATTTGTTTCAATACATACAACAGATCAAACTGTTGTGAGGTTTTATTTGAACTGACACTGCTGTAATACCTACGTAATTAATAATGATTGTTTTTAAATGGTACATACGAAGAAGAGGCATTCCATGCTAGTTCTGCACTCCTTCTACTCTGATCTTCCACCCCTGATGGTTGTCAGTATCAGATACTCCACAGTATCTCCTTTAACCCTCTGGTTAACTCCTACTAATAGCCTCATTCCCCATCTGAGCTAGAGCTTAATGTAAAATGCCCTTCATCTTATTAATGTGAACAGAAAATGTTCAGAAAAGTCTCAGATTCCACATCTCAAGGCCCTGACTCACTTGAGCATTAAATATTTAGTAATTTCTCCAGACTACACCCATGAATTCATTTGAGCACACATCTACAGATATGTTTTCAGGGAGTTTGCTGACATCTACACTCTTTTAATATGGACTCCCCACCCACATGGTAGAAGGGCTGTCCTGCTTCCAACAGGACTAGAGAAATTCCAGAAAGCAAAGCTCGCAAGGACCATGAAAGAAAAGTTTTTAGTTAATTTCCCTCAAAAGGTTTACGTATTCCTGTACTAAGAAGCAGGGTTTTGCCATATGTAAATACACACATACACAGAGACATATATATATATATATTTTCCAAACTCCACTTTGAGAAGAAATTTGAAATCAATGCCCCTAATGATACCCCCAAACACCTCATAAATCAATGACATGTTTCCATAGTGACATTACACTGCGGCTTTGTCCATGAGGGCAGATGACTAAGTCATAAGTCAGTCCCCAAGCTTGATGAGCTCAAGACAGTCATGCCAGTCAAGACAGTCAGTTGATAAATGAAACAGTTCTCAGAAACAAGAACAGCATTCCTTACAACTCACAGCAGATTGCTTCTCTTTTATAAAATAAGTTGCTGTTCTTTGTCGCTAACAAATTGTCTCCTTTTGTAAGAAAAACAGGAATAAAACGTGAGGTTGATGTTTTCCAGAAGCATCAGCTAACTTGAATTTTGGCTGTTGTGTTCTCACTCTCCCTTCCACTGTGCAGATCTTCAGACCCCACACTGTTCACACCACAAGACAGGTGGACCAGTTGAGTTCTGATCCATCTAAAACCAGAAAATTTGCTTTATTGGAGGGGTTCTATTCAATTTTGGTCAGTTAAGGTCACATGGATAACAACTTTTCACCTGAATTCCAATGGCAGCACCTGTTGAAGGTCAGAACGTTGGAGCAGCAGCCTTCACTTAAGGCTGGCTGATGCTGTCACAGAACAGCATTCTGATGCCTTCACCAGCACAAGTGCAGAACTTAGCTCATTTTTGAACTCAAAGAAAGCACAGTAATATCATGTTCTCATTGAAACATTTGAATAAATAAGTTGAGTAAATGACTTCTGTACACCTCATTAAAAAAAAAAAAAAGCTGCTCCCCTGTAGCTGTATTTCAGTGATTGGTTAAGAAAAACTCTTTAATTGTGTAGTACAGGTTATACAGTGTATAAAGTATCAAGTAAATTGGAAATAAAGTTTACAGTGCACCATAGACATGCATTTCTCCCACTGTTCAAGGCAAATTAAAAAAAACAACAAAAAAAAATCAAAACCATATTCACACCAAAGTAAAAAACACAACTAAAAGTCGCAACTCAGAATTTGCTCAGAAGCCTTTCATAGGTTTCAAACTCCTGAAAACTCACACTGTGACCAAGTCTTTGTTCAGGACAACCCATCAGTGGTAAACTGACTCCATGCAAACAGTACCATACAATTCCAGCTCCCTAACACATACAAATTGCAAACAGTCAAGACTATGATTATGTGAAAATTGCTCTAATGAGTGCTCTGACAGCACTCCAGCTGAGAAGTCTACCTGAGCAGTGAACAGTTATTGTGGAGTATTTACATTTACTTCTTATCTTGGAAAGTGCTCTCAATATAAGCTCTCCAGTATAACCTGCAAAAGGATGACATACTAATGACTACCAGAGGTCCAAAAAAAACCCCCCAAAACAAACAAACAAACAAACAAAATCATTAGCTGTACTGTGAAACACTATACTTTTTAAAAGTTGGAGGGCCAAATAAAGAACCTTTAAAACTTTCCTGTGGACTCAACCAAGTCCAGATCTTCAGAGAAGTTTTGCTGCACAAAAACCTTCTCTGCACTTTGCACTTTTGCTAAACCTTTCAATAAGAGACCAGACAATGCCCAGAGACTGGACATCTCTCCATGCACATTTGAAGGCAGCTGTGCACGTGTGGAATAAGAATGAGGGAAGTTGATGGCCTCTTGAGCAAGAATTATCCATATGTTATGGATAAACAACAGGTTCCTGACTCTTTTTTGATTTGTTCAATATCTGTTATCAACAACTTGAATCCATCAATTTTTAAACTTGAAGTTGGATATTTCTGACGACTGTTTGTTTTTCTACATAGAAATGTATCAGATACTGAAATACCGTGTGTTTTGGCAACAAGATTATCCTCATCAAAAAAGGCAGGAAATTCAAGGAAAAAACCAGAAGGAAATATTGCACTTACCTCAACTATGACAATAACCTGAGAAACTACTTCAGCTAAACTTGTTGCAAGAGTTGAGTAATACCCCTGAGAAAGTACACATTTCTAGTAATAGCAGCAACTCAATGATACTGGCTGGAAGAAAATTAAGATAAGTATCTCAGTTTTCCTACCACAGCGTTACCCAGTCTGGGGTGTAGAAACAACATTTTCTCTCGATATTCTATTTCTCACATGCTGTATATAGCATTATCTAGGGATACAGGTAAGATACCAGTTAGCTGGAAGTCTATTTTGTTTGATAACAAAGCTTATGCTCTCCAGATTGTATAAAAATTGGGTAATGAGCTTGCAAGCTCTGTTCCACTGCACTTTCATGGGAGGATCTTGGTCTCTGGTACACACAAGAGCAGGGAGAGGCAGTTTCTCCATATGCAACTGCACTTGGTGTCACTGGGCCACATGACAGGGATGTGCTGTTGGGACCATATGTTGAAATTCAAAACAGACACTTCAAAGTGCAGACATGCCAAGGCACCCAAGGTCGGAATCACAGTACTGCAAAACAAAATGTTAAAATCTCCGGCAGACCAGGATTAAAAAAAAAAAAAAATTAAGGCGTGCTATAAAACTTTCCACAACAGATTCCACTGGTTCCTCGCAGTTATTCATTACCAGGTAAATAACAATTGATTTCAGTGTCCCTGCACACATCCTGACTCAATAAACCATTTTTCAGCTGATGAGCTGCAGCTGTCCCCAAGAAAAATATCACCCAACTTTAAAACAGCATCAGAACACATCCATGTCAGCATGACTACTACAGGTTTTGTTTGGTGACATAAGTCAGTGAATGTCAGGAACTACTTTGTTGATGTAGCTAAACGTGTATATATATTAGGCTTTATCAATTTTAGTATCCATAATAATACTTAGGACAAATGTTAACTAAGAAATAAGTGGGATCTACTAAAGAAAATCTGAGTCAGGCCAGACTTTTCTCCTGTGGGCCACATATCCATTGCATGAAGTGTAACACACCTTTTCTGTTCCAGTCCAGTGTTCACCCTAAAATGCCTTATATGACTTAGAAGACAGAGAGTACTCTTGATGTCTTCCACATCCACCCACACCTCACAGTGCATCCCTTCTAGTCAGAAACAATCCCTTCTAAAGAAAAGAGGAACTGAATGCCCCCTTCCATCCCTTAAAAGTAAAATGTCGTTTCTTACTCTTTGTGCAGTATTAGGCATCTCCGTACACGTCTATTTAACCCTTCCTTTCCACAGATGCCATTCAAATCCCAAGATTCACACAGCTCATCTTCATTGGCATCTTGGGTCCAGTTTTCCAGTCCTGCTCACATTGTTGGGGTACCTCACAACCCAGATTCCCCAGCATTTTTAGCTTTTTTAAAACCTCTTTTCTTTCTTATTCCATCCATCAGGACTAGCCATCCACACTTTTCCCTATGCATTCCACTTCCACACTCTACCCCTCTTGAGCTTGAGAGCACTGATTGCATCAAATTGGGTATAGTTACATTTAGTGGCTCAGTATCCAGCAAGGACAGGCTCCAGCCATTTGAAATCTCCATTTAAGCTCCCTGCTGATCTTGCAGACTTACTGAGCCAAGGATGCACTGAAACTTAGATGGACACTGTACTGTCAGTGACTGACTTATTTGTGCCTTGCACCTGGGGAATACTTCAGATGCACAATCTCTGATAATCTTGCACCCATCCGTGTGACGTGACATGCCAAGACAAGGCAGAGGAGGAATGGTCCACCTCCACATCCTATATACACACAGATGTAAACAGCCTGCACAAGTTGTTTTCACAAGTTTTTTACAGCTGCTGACTCAGGAACTAATTTGTGTATGGAACCACTATCAGTTAAAGAAATCTTTACTGCCCTGGAGGTGAGAACACTTTTCACATTCTGCATTATTTTTCTTAGACCAGGGAGCATCAGGTTAGGCACAGCAACGGTCTGGCCCAGTGCTACCCAATGAACAGCTTGCTTGTGCTGGATCATGGTGGCTGCAGCAAACTACTTTTGCTTTCCTACTTCTTCTCAAAGACAGGTCTAAGCTAATTGCAACACATCCAGACAGAGCTACATGGAATGATAAGCTGGGTATGTTTTTGAAGCACTTGTCTAAGCAGTGAATAAAGTGTGGTATTTCTTCAAATGTAAACAGGACAGACTATCTTTCAACAAGCAGATCATCCTTGTGTAAATGGTCCAAATCACATTGGCAGTAAGTGTGGAAGCACTTTCAGACAATGGAACACAGGTTTGCGCCTTCTACTTAGCATAAGAAAAGATATTTCTTTCCCCCACAGAAATATTTGGTTCTTAGAGTAGTTTGTCTCTGAATAGAAGAGCACTGTGCAAAAAGAGGACAAGGACCATTATGCTTTATTAGTCATATGAGCACGGAGGCAAGGGGGACAAAAAGGGGGGGATCTTGCACAAGACTGGGGCATGGAACAAAAAACCCAGCAGCAACAAAGCTTGGAAAAGGAGAAAGCTTGGCTCAACACACTGGGGATGTAATTGCCTGCAAAAATTTGAAGTGGGCAAAAACAAAGTCAAAGAGTATCTTGAATAACTTTTATGTAGAAGAAAAGGATGAAATTAAGTAAAGGAAAATGCAATTTGAATGCCAAAAGTATTTCTTTTGAAGGATTTCATTTTGTGAGTTATATGTGATGTGATACATTGAAGCCTACATGCTGGCAATATATTGATAGAAGCAATGATGAACTGGCCACTCTGAGTTTGTTGTGCCTTGCCTCCCACCTCTCTTTTTTAAAAAAAGGTTGGCACTTTTTTTCTTTCTTCACCTTCAGCATCAGACAGATGCCAGAATAGCAGTTGACATTAGGCAACAGCCTCACACTGGTACCTTCGGAAATGAGCTTCAATGCCCTAATTAGGCCAATACATCTTTGGCAATGCCTATAACCCTTACATATTCACAGCAGTGAGAATCATGCAATCTTGAAATCTAAGCAGGAAAACAGATGGTCTTAAACAAAAACTTTGCATGTAATTCATTTTACAACATGGTGCGAGGTCTCCAACTTGATAAAGAAACTGGAAGGAGCAACACTGAAGAAATCTTTGGCTTTGAACTCCCGTGTTTAATTTGATTCATAGATTAAAATGAAACACAAAGATTCAAATTCAAATGAGCCCACGAACACATTAGTGTATGCCACAGAACTGGGATGCAGCTTAATAAAAGTGGGATAGCTCTCAGAGGACAGTGATGCACTGATTTTCATTAGTGCATTCCATTCTCAGGAAAATGCAACCAGTAGCACTTACGAGAAGGGAGCACCATGGATCTCTGTAGGACTGCGCCATGTGAAAAAGCTGGACATCTCAGCAGTTAGGGTGTGTCAGGACTGAAACAAACTCCTATAGTTTCTCTAAGAAGCCCATTCTTGAATCATCGAAAACCGCTTCAAATTCTAGATCCACTGAGCAAAAGCATACCAGGACTGTAAGGGATGCTAAGTGTTAACAACTGAGGTTTTCAGCAGAGCCAAGTACATGGAGCCATGTACATGCAGAGCGTTGCTTCAAGGTGAGGTAAATGCAGCAACTTGTAACAGCAGGGGGGTTACAGGGGACAGAAAATGTCACAGAGAGCTCACAGACATTATCTAAAAATTATCTACCCCATGATAAAGCTTCCAAATGAATTTCATCAGCACATCATTACTAAACTCCATTGATTTGGAAAAGAAAACAATTAATGCCAAAGCCAACATCTGTGACATCTTTTAATACGATACTGCAAACCACAGGAGTGTAACTTAATAGCTGAGCATTTTGAAATACTCTAAGTTTTCCTGGAGTATTGGAGGAGAAGTCTTTGAGATTTGAGCAAAAATCATCCAGCACACAGACTGGTGCTATCACATGCACCTGCGCTCCTGCTACAGGAGTTGTCACAATAACATGAGCAAACATATACAAAATCCAAAGTCTCAGGAGGATACCTGCCAGTAATAAGTGATTCATTCAGTGGATGAGAGAACTAGAATCTGCACACCAAATGCAAATGAGACTGACAGTTAATTGCATTTGTTCATCCTCAGCCTGTGTAACAGTTCGTCTCCTCAAAAACACACAACTTCCCCTCAGCTTTACCTTCTCCAGCTTGAGCAACTCTCCTTCCTCAGTTACAGTGAGGCATCTTGGCTGTGCCATTACATCTGAAACTTATGGAATCTAAGTCAACCAGTAACCAGTTCTGTTAGGCACTGACAGCACTCGAGCTGTGGGAGCATCCAAGCAAAGGCTCTGAACAAGTCCAACGCTGCTTGTCAAGAGGCAAGCAGCTGTGCATTGCCTTCTTTCAGGCATCTGCTGCCCATTTCTCTCCTTTTTAAAAATCTGGTAATCCAGCTAAGGTATGTCAAATTTAATCACCTAGTTTCATAACCTGGATGGATACTCTTCAAAGGCTATAATGAAACCTAGGGAGCTCCAAAGAATCAGCATGGTGGCAATGCTAATGGGAAAGTTAACTAGGCAAGGTGGATCCATTTAAATCCAAATCTCACTTTGTGGCATACCTGCAGAGTATTTTTAGGACTCTGAAAACACTACTGGAATATCAAAGAATACAAAATAACCAAAACTAGTCTTTCACCTGTGGGATTTGCTGAGGTGGGAGGAAGGGAGAATGGGCTTCCAAAATGTGCCATGTAAGTCTGGTAACCAAAACCTAAAAGTAAAGTACTCTTCCCAAAGTGTTCAGAAATAACAAGTACCCCTTTGACTTCTTTTGCAAGGAAGGAAAATAAATAAAAAAGACTCAGGGACAAACATGAAATATGTTTGCCTTACACATATTCTTCTTACTCTTGTGGGGAATTCCTCTTCAAAAAGAAAGAAAAAGAAATGCAGGGGAGCATGCCACAAGGCAGAGAGACGTCTGCCACTGAGATAATGTATGAAAGTCTATGTTCATAGTTCATCATCCTAAAGTTCTGGGTAGCTTAGAGCCTTTGCATGAAACTGCTATTGCCTCTGAGGAGGAAGAAGGAATCAATGGTAGGGAAGAAAGATGGTATGCAGCTCTGTGCATTACTTTTATTGCTGTTCAAGAAGAGAAATACCAGAACCAGGCTTCTGGCTGTTGTACCAGAATCCACTAGAATCAGAGATATACAGTCATAAAACAAGATTACAGAATTTCTGGACCATCCTTTACTGCCCAGCACAACAGCCCACAGGACTCAGACAGATAACAACCAGGGACACCTGTCACAAGAGGTGGGAAAACTGCCCTGGCAGCTGCTTCAATCACTAAACAAGGACTGCAGCCTTACCCAAAAATAAAAACAGTTGGATGTTGGATGTTACCAGGTATATTTTGTTGAGGCAGGTTTCTTTATATGTTTTTTTCCTACTTTCAAATAAACATAATGTCAGCAGGGGAAGTCAGATCATTAAACAGTAGAAACTAACTCCAAAGCAAGATGGTCAAGCTCAGCAGTCCCAGGCCAGGCTATATGCAAGCCTAGGGAATGCAGTGGACAGTTTACACTTTCCCTTAATGGCCCCCTGAAAGCTTCAAGAAATAGCTTGTATCAATTTAGATCACCTCGAGATTCAGGATTCAGGCTGACAAAACTTGTCTCAAAAGTGAGCCCATCCCTACCACATTATAAAACAACTTAATATAAAATCTTGTTTGTAAGGGAAGAGAACCACGGCTGAAGAGCACTCTTTTTTTCATATCCTTCTGCAGCAGCTTGTAAGGCTGCTTGTAAAGACAGCAGCACTAAAGAGTCAGAGTGGAGAAACTAGAGCTAGAGATTTGAGCAAGTGATAGGAATGTTTTTTGAAAAAGATAGGAACTTGCAGCAGAGAGTAATTAAACATTCAGTTCTGAATCAAGTGCCTGTCACCCTAACATCCAGCTACTCCACATTTCTCTGGGGCTAGGAAACATCTCTCACTACTAATAAACTTCCACCATCTTTCCACAATAAAGACAAGGAGTAACTTCTATGCAATCCTTGTTTTCAGGATTAGATTATCACTAAACTACCCATTGACCTTGTCCTTTATGAGCACACAGAGAAAAGGTCAACAACTTCATTGAATTATTTTTCAGTAGAAGGGTTCATATTGAAAATGCTCAAGTTCTTCCCAGAGTTGCCAGTCCACCAACCTAGACAATATTTACATGCATTCAGGAGATGCTCGGCTGGCATTAGCCTGTGGTCTGCTTTCAGACAGATTCCTGCAGCATTCAGAATGCATTAGTGCTATGATTCATCAAGGGATACTGTTTATTTTCTTATTGTCTTTATGTGGGACTTTTTCTGCTTACAAATTATCTATGAATATCCTTAGTTCTTCTCTGAATACTATCTATTAGTCTCTGCCCATTTAGTAACGCCTAAGAGTTCACAAGTGGATACAAACCTGAATACCAAGTAGTTTTTAAAAAAAGATATAAATGCTTTGTTTCTGTAGTCAGAGCGCACTGCTTCTTGAAAGATGTTTTAAGTTCCCCCTTGCACAAATGTGATACTCGACCACATAATCAGTAACCTTAAAGGAAGGCTGGGGCACCTTTTCTTGTTTAGTGTTCATTTTAAACATGGCCTTTTTGGAATGCCAAGAAGCAAGTAGAAACTTATAGTTTCTGTGGGATTTTCACATTATTACAGTAGGAAGTGTCTATATTTTGTAGTTAAACCCATCCACTGGAAATTTCTACCTCTAGCTTAGATGTTAGGAAAACTACAGGTAGGCCAGAAAATGATTATATATTTCAGTCAAGCACTACACAACAGCTGATCTCAGAAGACAAGTGACACAAAACTCACCCATAGTCTCCAATTAAAATATATACATACGCACGCCAGCTAGACATAGAAATCCCAACTATAGATGGACTGTTCCTCTTACACTGACCACAGACTACCTAATCTTGGATATCTCACCACAAACTTGAATCCAAGCTAAAGAAAGCTTTTTTCCATCTTCCCAAAGGGGTCAAGAGACTGAAATTGTGAGCCAGAGCAGGTTTTCAATACCATTTCCACAAAATAAAATAAAAACCATATCCCAATAATTTTATGAAGCAATTTTAAAGGGAAGCGGTAAAATATCGACTTTATTTCTATCCTACTCCCTCCCTCAGAACAAAACAACTACTGACCCCACTTCATCAGCAGAGAAATATGCTCTTGCCCTGATACCAGGCAGCGAGCACAAATACAGCACTGTGTAAAATAGCCAGTAAAGTATGGGATCTTGATCTAAATTCTTTAAAAATTTTGTCATCCTTTGCCTGAGAGTCCTCTTTGCTCATGTTTTCTTCATTCTCAATTTGTGACCGCAGGACACAGCACCTTCTGGTTTTTTTAAAGGTAAAAAAAGCCCTACAGTTGTTTCATCTCTGTCATTTCCACAGAGCTGTCATTTGCAGATAAACTACACTTGCATATTCCAGGTTTGAAAACCTTTGCTTAGAATTCACCAAATGGGCATTGCAACACCAGACAGTATCTGTTCCTATTTTGAAATAGTATGAAACTCACAGCTTTTTATGGTAGGGAGACAAAGACACCAGAACACCAAAGCAGATGGGTTCACCTGTAGTTATTAGTTTTATTTTGCCAGAGAGACCCCAATGCAAACACACCAAAAGTAAGTTTTGCTTTTCAAGCGTGTGTCCTAGTGACAGCATTACAAAAATAATTTAGAACCAAACACATAATTATGTGCATTTATTTCAACCTTCCATTACTGGAGATAACAAGATGAATAGTGGAATGCAAACTTTAACAATCCTGTAATTACAGCCACTGAACCGTATGTTATTGAAAGAATTGCGCAAAATCCAGATGCAAAAGAATCAATGGGGTATGTAAATAGAAGTGAAACGGTAAAATAATCAAGTGATAAAGAAGTAATGTGCAGCACTAAATAGCTTCTCAGCATCTCTTGCTACGATGTTTAGCGAATACTTTAGCTTTTTTCTTTCAGGTTATCACACTTTCCACTACCATATATTGTTCAGAGGTTATTCTCATAAGTGGCCTGGCAGAAAATATTCTGATAGCTGCTGTCAACAGTTGAATACAACCAGAATTATAGAAATACCATGGGATCTTCAGTTTACATAGATGAGAAAGGCTTAATTATTACAGGTGACAAGGATTAGAACCAGTTCTTACCAGGACCCAAGGACTTCAGGATAACCCCACAAGAAGTAGTGCTCTCCTGAATTCCAGCAGCCAAGTTGCTGCATTCATTTGCTTTGCAGCTTAGGAGGTATCCTACCCCTGGCATAGGCTGGCTTTAAGAGACAAACTACAGGCAGCAAAAGCAGACTACTGTCCAGAGACAAATTGAATTTCCCATTAATACACAGCACAGTCAACTATTTTAGCCAAATTAACTCATTTTCTTTATGATGGGTAAAGATCAGGAGAAAAGGACAAGTTGTTCTCCTCTTCTTCCCCAGAACAGCTATTGCGTATGTGTTACATACTGTGTATGTAACATACACAGATCTGTATTTCAAGCAGTCTGAGGCTATTTTAGTCTACAGAAGAAGAAACATGTAACCTGGATTTTAACAATCCTAATGCATCTTAGCCTCTTCTGAATGGCCTCTACTCCATTTAACCTATTATTTGACTTCTAATTTTGACAGCACAGAGTCAAAGGACCTCTTTAACCCCAAGTGTCTCTCCCTTCTCCACAAACTCATCAAGGAAGAAAAACAGACTATACTAACATCTCATAGTATACCAAGAACCCTGGACCCTATCCTGACATTCAAAACACAACTTTAATCAAGTTATGACAGATCAGCAAAGTCAAATGGTGTCTTGGGGTGTGATATGAAAGGTTAAAAATATATCATAGCCTTTCTACTCCTAGAAGCAAGAATGCAATACCATCCCCATTGGGTATTTGGAAAAATAGGAAAAATTTCACACTAGCCTAGACACTAGCCAGGATCAGCAACCCAGCACTAATTCTAGGACCTATTTTGCAGGTCAGCCCTCACAGCTTGCAGTGCCCACCATACTGCTTCTCCTCAGCTTTCTGTACATAGAGTGCTCTGCTTGTAGCAGCTCATTATATCACGCTACCCTAAAACAACCATTTTATTATTCTTGCTTTCATAATGTTACAACTGGCCAGGTTTAGCTTAATATTCTTTTTATCAATCATAGGCCTTTTTGCTAGGACCATCCTTAGTAAAAGTCTAGGTTCAGTATTATAGCCCAAAGATGAGACAACTAGGCAGCCCAGCCTCTGATCTTCCAGAGCTCAGAAGCTGCTATGCTACTTGTCACTACCATAACTTCTCTTCTTCTAAAAGAAAAATCCCCAGTCCCTTCTCTTATTGAATTTCCTGCCCTAAATAACTAAGCTTTCTTGCCACTCGCCAATATCCCAAGTATCTTTCCAGCTTCATAATCCATACCTTCTCCCTGCTAAACAGGTTCATGGCTTTCCCATCTTCTCAGGCTGCCCTCTTCTACACCACACAGATGCAGTTGACCACTGAGTCCCAGCTGGAGGAAATAATGAAGCCTCCTTAATCCTTGATGGGCTGCAGCCGAGATCTTTACCTCACAAATACTGAACAACTTCAAGGCATTTTTTGAGTAGGACAGAGAGTTCATATAAACAAAATGTATTAAAAGTTATGTACGCTGCATTTTACATATTATTCATTGGTGGGTTTTACTGGGATCTATCACTTATTTTCTTGCAGGCAGTCACACAGCTCTACACATGACAGATCATCACAGTGTACCACTAAGACTCCTTCGAAATGAGCAGAGAACAGCACTGAGGACTTGCAATTTGTTTCACCAGGTTTTGGCATGATGTAGTGAAATATTTCATTCTACATGTTTTAAGTGCTTTTTAATAAATAGAAGTATGTCCTTGTTTGTAAGGTTTCAAAACTTTTGTTGGTATCAAAAATACACAACCATCAGCTAGATATATGCCCAGGAGATATTTATCAAAACAGAATTCCAGTGAAAAATAGAGTAATTTTTATCTGCCCTCCTTCTGCATTTCCCACAGGTTAATTACTCATCATGTGTTAGTTCAGCAGCATCTAATGAAAACATTCTCCTGTGCCACCACCTAGGAATGTCCGACTGCTGAGTAATCGTGACTCCACAAGAGCTGACAGAGACTAAACTCCTTCCACCTCCCACTAATAGGTTTGAACACATCAGTTTGATTAGAAATACAATTAATGCAGGCAGAAGAGAAACTCACGCCTGAGTAATTAAATGGGAAAGAGCATAGGGAGCCCAACTGTAACCCTCTTCCCAGATAGTTTGAAGTGTACAGTGTTATACTCTGCATGTAGAGAGATAGCAGACTCTGAGCTCCTTTAGACCTTTTTTTCCTGATCCAGTGAAACTGAAGGATAAACGCAAACTCTCTGTGTACAACTAAAAGATCAGAAATATAACTTCATTGCAAAAGTCTGATTCTAAAATGTTATCTATAAATAGCAAACAAATCACAGACTGCTTCTGCCTTCAATCCTGGAGCAGATGAAGTATCGGTTACCTCTTTTATAGACTTTCATATATACTTTACCTAGAGTTGGCACAATTAGGTACCATTGCTGGTATTTTCTCTCCCCGTACACTGGAGGGAAACTGATTTTCCACAACATCCAACAGCCCTTTGATTAAATTTAGAGACTGAAAGCAAATGTATTAATTGAACAGCATGGGAAGGAGGCTCTCCCCATATGGCCTTTCCTAATCTTTCTCCCACCTGCTTGAGCATGCAAATTTTATTTCCTCAGGAACAAAATGAAGTCAAAAGCAATAATAATGTCCCAGACCTCTTCAGGAAGACTTGACAAGCATCCCTTTTCCTGATGTCTCCATGTTATTTTACATGAAGGTAGCATCAAAAGTCCCATCCAGCGGAAACTCACTTCCAACCATGCAATTTCTTCAGCAATTAAGTAGGATACAAACAATTCTGGAGCTTAAACAGAAATGAGAACTTAAGATCAAATAACCCCTAAAGGATATATTCACAACAATACAGTAAAGTTAGATGAAGAAGATAAAGACAGATCAACCATGAAGCACATTAAGAAGCTAAGATACTTCTAGTGGATTTCTCTAGTTGTTATGAAGGTCCAAAGAGAATTTCGAACTGTTCAAAAACTTAAGATGATATCAAAAAACTGCCTATGCTTCCTAACATCTTTTATGCTTTTCTTTTGATGACAATAGCAGCAGACCCCTGTATAAACTGCACTTTGTTAATAATTCTAGTAGCAAGTAAGATTGAATATTTTATTTGTCCTGACCAGTAGGGAAACAACAGAAATACAAACTACTGCATAGCCATACAGGTGTTTTCAAGCTAATTAACACCTTTTTTTGGTTGGACTAAGCTAAGACAAGTTGCAAAGCACATATGCAAAACATGCAAGGAAGGAAAAGGAAAGAAAACACACCTACAAATGGAGAGAGAAGAGAAAAAGATTAGATAAGGGTGGGGGGAATAGCACAGCAAGCATTTTAGAAATCTCTGCTAAAATCATTGCTTAGTTGGCTGGGCGAGAGGAGGTTAAGATAAAGGCAAAACCTGTCTCTGAGCTCCCGTTTACCTCAGCAGATAAACAACTTTGGATTAAAGGCAGAAAAAAAGCTGAGATGTCAGCATACTTCAAAAGCAGAACATTTTACTCAGTACACTTTCCATTAGCTGGATTGCTTCTAGCTTTCTCTCTCTCTCTCACATATTCCTCACTGATTTAGCTTACAATGGTGTCAATGACAAAATTGAAGTTACTGATAAAAGCCTCACGGAATCAGTCTAATCCATGCAGCATAGACATGCTGTTCCCTAACTACATCAAGCATTACTGTTGGGTAATTTTCTGCACAAAAACAGAAAAATAAGAAAGACATGTTTAGTATTTTTTCCCTTTCTCCCTCCATACATATTTTTTCTCATCTGTGCTTATGTGGCAGAAAGAAAACTAAACTACCAAAATTAATTTGGGTGGTGTGGGTACCAGAAAGGAAAAATCCCATGTGTTAAATTTGATGTCTACAGAGCAAATCTGAGGCCAGATACCTCTTCAGTTAAAAAAAAACCCAAAAAAACCTATTAAAGTGGGTAAACTAAATAGACCTGGAACATCAAATTATCTAAACACAGTTTCTAAGTTTATGAAGTCTGAGAGCTGTTCATCTCTCTTTCTGCTTTTTGAACCCTCCTTTTTTCCATGTATCCTTTTTTGTGCTGTCACCTTATCGGGAACAGCGGGGAGATGTGATAATAGTCTTTAAGTACCTGAGGCTGCTGCAAAGAAGGAAATAAGCCATTCTCCTCATCCAGGATGGATAAGGCAAGAAATAAGAAACTTCAGCTGCAGCAAAGGAGATTCAAGTTAGATATATGAAAAGGTTTTCCACACTTAAGATATTGGAGCCCTGGCTCACACTGCCTGGGGAGACTGGTGAGTCTCTGTCACTGAAAGTCTCCACAAACAGCCTAGATCACCATCCATCCAGAATGACGTGTAATTTATCTTGCCTTGATGCAGACAGATGAGATGATTTCTTAAGGCTTCTTCTTATACTGAGATCCTGTGATCTCACAAGGTAAAAAAGGTCTGGATTGGGTCTGGTAGGTACTTGTAAGAACAGTCGCCTGACAAATTAGCTGTGGAACAATTTCTGAGTTCTCACCCCTCTAATCAACAACTAGCCAGTATCTCAATTGGGCAATGTTCTACCAAAAGTGTCAACAACTTAGTAAAAAGGGACTTCTGATGACTTTAGTCTACTAAGGTTGTTTTCTCAATCCCAGCTCTAAGTTGAAGTCTCAGCTATAACCCAATGTTTAGGCTGTCTGCAATTCATCATCTTAGTAAATCCTTAGAACTCAATTAATTACAGTGGGTGTTTCAGGAGGCATATTGGAGAGAGATCTTAATCTAAATGGTGCTTTGAACTGGCCAGGAAATACAGAGTTGATCATTATTACATACTGAGAGTACATTCCCAGCTCCAGCAAAAGCAAGTAGCTCAACATCACACAGAAGTGAAGATAAGGCAGACACACATCCACTGCACAGAAATCAGATGGAGAGAGAGACAGGGCTCCATTTGCTTGTCCAGTTTTGTACCAGTTGCCAGGCTTGAGTTTTAAAGTCATATAAAGCATAACCAAAGCAGCTACATTTTGCATGAGATAACTTTAAAAAATCCTAATGATAGCTGAACAAGGCAAAATAACACAAAGTTTTTGCAAACAGAAAACTGCTTTGCTTGTTTGGAAGCTATGTTATTTCTACTGCTTTAAGAACACTCCAATTAAATCTTGAACATCTCCTAAAGCAGCAAAAGGAGGAGATTCTCATCTCACAGTGATCTTTCCTACCTCCCTAGGTACACTCCATTTCTGTAAGCAACCCTGTTGCTTACAGAATGAAAAAAAAATAGAATTTTCCTCTTCAGGTTTGGAAGGCAGATCATTCTAAACAACACAGAAGCAAAATACCCCATCACAAGCAGATCAAAGGAAACATAGACAAGAATTCTACAGAAAAATCTCTAGAAATCAGTTGGAAAAAATGTTTTAAGAGTCCAGTATAGTACTTTCTTCATTTATTGTAACAGAACACAACCTAATTTTGTCTGGTTGGATACGAATAAAGTATTCTAGAGATTATATGTCATTTACCTTTACCTGAGTGCTAGGTAAAAGACATCTGCCAAGAGAGGAAATAGTTTCCTGTGGTCCTTAGCCACCTTGAGGAAAAACAAGTGTAGCTGCTAACCTGAACATTACTGAGCACTTGGGCTCTAACGCCACAGTTGTGACTACAGGACTGAAGCTGCTCTATTCAGCTCTCCTGCTGCTAAACATATAAAAAATATTGGGCACACAAAGCCCACTAGAACGCTAAGCATCATATGAAAATCAAAATAAAAGCAGTCACTGGGTAGGAGTTTTCTTCTGCTCAGACCAGTGCCTGGAAAGATTATCTCCACTGCTTGCATGGGAGTTACACAGAAGAAAAATCTGTATGAGAGGCAACTCAGAAGCAGTCCTTCACCAGAGGACTTCAGCAGGTTATCAGAGGCTTCAGCAGGACTTCAGGACTGTTATCAGAGAGAGTGGGGCCCACTCAGTGTCTCACTAGGCTTTCCAGAAACCTCAGACAATATTAAAAATGATGCAAGCAACTGGTTCAGGATAGGGTCACTGGCAGGATCCATCAACTCCAAAAGTAGTCAGCATCAAGAAAGAGCAGGGAGGGGAAAGATCGGAATAAACAACACAAATATATGGTGTTTCCACACTCACATCTACATAAATGGCACATGAAATAAGAAAGTGATCATGGAAGAGAATGAAAGACTGATGGGAGGAGAGCGCCCAATACAACCCCACAGAGACTGGAGCAAGTGTAAGGCACCAAGTGGAGACATTAGAGAAAACAAAGGCAGAAATTTTATATTGCTTTTGATTTATAGAAGATGACACACAAGATTCTTTCAAGTGTTTTTTTTCTTAAGCAGCGAAAAACTAGCAGCATGCAGATATTTTATTTCTAGCAACAAAGAAGTTTTAGTACCTAGGTGTGGACAGGCACATTACTGGGTATCCAATATTGGTTGTGTCTTTACTGGTACATTTATCAAGCTGCAGACCTATGCATTTCTCACTAGAAATCACTCTGGGTATATAGAGTACCTCATTCTTATTTATACTAAGGTTGCATTACTCATTCAGCATAAAGGATCCTTATTCTGTGTTGCCTCTATACACCTTCTACACCACCATCACTTTGTGAAAAGGCCTTGCAATAAACAAGAATCATATCTGTAGGTTATAATCAATTATTGTACTTTATTTTTTTACTGTACATGTTATTTCATTTCATTACTACCCTGTTTTCTCGTGATGCCTATTGTCAGTGACTGCAGTGAGAGCATTACATTAATTTTACTTTCACCCTGGACTCATCAGAAGGCTGTTCCACTGACAACATAAGGGAAAAACAAAAGTCTATCCAGAGCAACTTCCCCTCCACAAGTTTACAGAACATAACTATGAGATGTATCCATATAAGGTGCCCATATACAGTCATGACGGGTATAATAGACAAATCCAGATGTATGTACTATACACACGACAGCAATAAACCAATTAACTAGAATTAGATGAATAAATTTCCAGGCTCTGCAAATAAAATCTACCAGTTAGAATACAAACTGCACAGCTATTTGCATTTACTTTTAGTGTGCTCTCAGGAAAGTACTAATCACCTCCTCAAATCCCTACATTTCCTTAGGAAACACCATAAATTACTCTTCTCCTATCTCATACATAGGGGGAACACATCTTTCAATATACTGCAATTATACCAGTTCTGGATCTGATATCTATAGTCCCAGAATCGACTCTGTGGTCACACTAATAATATAGAGCAGGCTTTAGCAGTCTTAATACCACTTTCAGGACACTGTGATACCACATACAGACATAAATCTGTTACGCAAGATGCAACTCCACACTTTCTCACCTAAATTTTTCCCATTTCTAGAAAACCCACACACAATTTTACCCTGCAATGAATATTTCCAAATTTAAGTTTTTAAACTGTCTTAAGTATGGAGAATATTTTTGCCTGGGTGGTCCACAATTACGGAGAAAAAGATATTAAAAGAGAAGGGAAAAGAAAAGGAGAAAAAAAATAGTATGTATGAGAAGAAAAGAGAAAATGTGTAAGATGGTGTGAGAAGGGTGAAAAATACAGAGAAAGAAGAAAACATGTCAGTGCAAGTCTGCAATAAAAAAAATTAAGAAGGGGCTGAAAGGAGAAAATATAATACATGTTTACTACAAGATGATATATAAGAAAAAATATATGATTCTCATTATAATCCCCCATTCTGACTGTTGACAATTCATTACAATACAGCACCTCAAGTATCTATTATACTTTTCAACCTGCTAAAGAATAGATGTTAAGAAGATAGATGCTGAAGTATGGTATCAACATTTCCCTACAGCTGCAAACCTCACTATCAGCACAGATAAACCTGTGCCAGGATACCTTTCTTATCAGAATATGGGCAACAAACAGCTTAAAATCATGTCAGATTGAAAAGATCATTCT
This sequence comes from Gymnorhina tibicen, assembly GCA_013399875.1. NCBI lineage: Eukaryota > Metazoa > Chordata > Aves > Passeriformes > Artamidae > Gymnorhina > Gymnorhina tibicen. Next base: position 555,464 of record VXAZ01001670.1, read on the forward strand.
TGTTGCAGCTCCCTTACAGCAATCAGAAGAGCAGCACTAGCATATGTTGAAATCAAAACACCTTTGCCTCTTGATAGTGGGATATTAATTATGTACTGGGAATCAGCATTAAGAGAATGATTTCTCCGTGCTGACCTCTGCCTGCTAAGATGCTGAGCTACAGATTTAAGTACAAGCACTCTGGCCCAATCTTATCCCTTCTTAAATTCTGGCAGGTTTGTGCAAATTTTGGTTATCAAGACTTCTGAGGCCTGAAAATTATATCTAATGAGAAGTGCCTTGTTTGCTCCTACATGAATAAAAACCTGCTGTTGACAGCAAGAGATCTTCTCTCTGGCCAACATTTCCACACTGAAGGAAACATGGTTAATTACAGAGTTTTATTTGTTTATGAAAAGTTCTAGGGGAGAAATAAAAGGAAAATTAGGGATCATTAGTGAAAAACCTTCCTGATAGTGAGCTCTATCTGGCTGTGAAATTGTTTCTCAGAGGAAAAGAGTCCATTGGTCATTTTTAACGGGAATGGATAAAAATCCCATAGAAAGTAATGGAATTCAACACAGTTCACTCAGAGCTTCAGAAATTCTTCATCAAATCTTCTGAAGAGCTACAGCCTTAGATGCAGGGTTCTACCAATGGTCTTAAAATCCGTAGGGAAAGGCTGCAATTCTGAATTCACAAGAAACAATTCACAGGACTATTTCATATTGGAATAACATATGAATCCATCATTCACACCACATGTACTCACACACCACACTTGATCTGGCTTATTAAGTCTTTCTCACTTCTAATTTACACACAAATATTCATGCAGCCTTCCACTTTTATATTTCAGGTCATTATCTGAAATCCATTTATTGAGTTATACCAGTCAACAGTTATGGAATTGGTATCATTGTCAGAAATATCAGTATATTTTTCTGTAAATGACAACTTTGATTTGCTAGTGAATTCCATGCTTTGTAGTTAATGGTGATAAGAATTACCTTTATTTCTTGTATTACATTTTTATGAAATTGTTATAGTTCTTCATTAGTTCCTTGATTTTTTTTCTTTGATGGTTAACCTAAATAGTCCTAGGAAGCAGGATGTCTTTGTTATCAGCTATCAGGGAACTGTTTGTTCCCTGGGGAAAGTCCCATTATTTCCACGTACTGTGCTTTCACCTACTGCACAATGCTGGCTGATAAATATCAAAGAGATCGGATAGGTTTATTTACTACAAGGCTGTCAGAAGGGGCAGATGTAGAACAAAACTCAGAAATTGAATTGCAAATTAGAACCTGTTAAGTAGGTCCTAATTCCTTACCAGTTTAATTTTACTAAATTGAATTTATTCCCATTCTAAACAGGAGTATACTTCATCCTAAATACCACATCACTGGACATGTTGACAAAAGCAGAGCAACAGATACAGACTGACTGATGTCATGGGGAGGATTTCTTCAAGTATTACTCCCTATAAAGTGAAGAATGTCTTTCTTCTATACACCCAAACATCAAGGGACTCTGCATAGAAAGGGTGTCTCAAAGACTGTAGTGCTTCTTGCTACAATTTCCTACTCATTCTTGTGCCTTCAAATATACATGATAATGTTAGTGGTGGGAAAAGCGTATAAATTATTATCGGCTAAATGAGCATTCATTTTGCATGAAGACTTTCTGCTTTATAATCCAGTCTTTTCACAACTCAAAATCCCATTGCCCTATTATCTTCCATACTTCCTGGGGGAAATAGCAGACCCCATCATCTTACTCCAGTTCTTTGTCCCATCTTTTAAATATTTCATGCTTTTCTGGTTATGAAAATCAGGACATAGTCATCACAGCATGGTGTGTCTAGCACACACTAGACACTAGCTGCTGGAACCTTTCATGAGTTATGATTTAAAATTTAAGAATGATGGACGGTCAGCATATGAGACACAAGTACCCTTTTTGACCTGCCTCTTGAGAGATACTTTCCTGCTTTCATTAGTTGTAGAATCACACTTTATACTGTTATTTCAATTATAAATAATTAGTGCTTAATCAGTGTTGTCATAAACAGCCAAGCAAATACCACAAGCTACACTGAAGTTCACTGGATGATAGGTTTTAATAGCTGTGGCTCATAATCACAATAAAATATTCTCCCCTTATGTGTTGTGAATAACAGCAGTATTTTCTCATGATGCTTATTTGTCACATATGAACTCTCCGTAAACCATTACCATTCGTTATAAATAAGAGTAGATAAAATTCAATAGACAAACAAGTGAAAGCTCTGAAGAGACATGACCATTTTCTGCTCAGCAGTCAGTCAGCTGGATGTCTTTGCACAGAAACATGTACACGCTCATCTCTCCTTTGACTTGAAACAGAGATATTTACAAAATCTTACTGATTGTAATTAGGAGATCAGATATTCTATGTGACTCCTATATGGGTGAAAAAACTTTCATTATCTGATGAAATAGTTGCGTATACTGCTCTCTTGCTCATCAGCCACTTTTATGCTCTGCAAGAATAACAATCCTTCTGGTCTTCCTGAAGGTGACTTCCATCCACAGGAAGAATGCCAAGATACTTAATTTCTATATACTCCAGTATAGTTTAGAATAAAAAAGTGCACGCAACAGAATAGCTGTTCCAGTGTCACATATGGCCAAAACATTCTATAAATTAATGCAGGCACTTACTATTTTGACTTAGGGAAATCGATCAAAATATTACAGAAGTTGCTTCACCCAATTCTACCATGGAGACTAATGCTATTATAAAAGGGTTATTCCTAAACCATATGTATTTATTTAAATTTAGTTAGCAAGTCAAGGCACTTCATTAAATGCACACCAGAATTTTATGGCATCCTTGGGTTTGTTTTCTTTTTCTTTTCACTCTCCTCCATCCCCTCCAGTCTCAAATATTTAGCAGTGATTTATTATTTCCTATGGGGACTTAGAGAAATGCCATTTCATTTCCCTGTATTCTTTCTATTTTTCTAGGATGACTTATGGTTGAGAGCATATTTTTACATGAGAGCTCAAGTACTGTCACCTGACTAGGAAAAAAGAAGGGCTCAGCACACACATGGAAGGGGAGAGGATTCAAATCCTACGCCATTCATTTCTTCTGTGAAAGTAAGTATACCTTCCATAATGCTACATGCATTAGTAAAAAGCAAACACTGATATTTCCAAAAGCCCAGCAATTACAGACAATCTTGAAGGCTTTTGAAACTTTTTGACCATCACCTTAGAAGAACTGAGATAGAGAATACAGCTGATGAAGCTCTGAGAAACCCTCCCTTTTTCCTTAACCTAGGGAATAGCTTGCAGTCATGTGCTGACAGGGGAAAAAACCTACCAAGGTCCAGTTCAATCTCTACTACGACATAGGCTAAGTCTTCTGAAATCCAAAGGTCCTGCATAAGGGCAAGGTGATGCAGATAAGTGTTTTTAAACAGCATGGTGGAACCTGCAGAGGCATGTGCCAGGATGGGCTGCAGTTTGTGCACATCCATGTGTGAGCTGGGGTCTCCATCAGTGCCTATCAGGTGTGGCCAGAGGTGCACTCCAGGTGCACCTTTGAGCAATAGAGGGTAACCACCGGGCTTGAAACTGGCTGCCTTTTTCTGGTAAGCAGTACATGGAACTGAATATATTTCAAACACACATACTAGTGCTCTCTGCAGGGAAAATAATTCTAGCAGAAGTCCTATCCACCTCAGAAGAGCCGAAGAAGGTAAGAAAATGGCAAAATGGGGAAGGTTTATGTGCAAGTAGAAATTAAACTAAGATTATTCGACTTGGAAGACAGGATTAGGAAGATTTACAAGACCATGAAAGAGACAGAGAAGATGAATAGGGAATAATCAGTCACTATTTCACAATAAGGAAGAGAAATCAGATTAGCAAGCCAAGGTTTTTTGAAATATAAAAGGAAATACTTTCTTTTTTTACATAATTCATAATTAAAGTTGTGATCACAAGTATAAATGGACTGAAAACATCATTAGAACAATTCACAGAAGAAAATTCCACTGATGATTTAAACACAAAGATGTAAATAAAACCTCTGACCTTGGAAGACTTTTCTGGGACATGGGAATGTATTTCAGAAAAGGGGTAACTTTATTTTTGTACTGGTTTTATATTTTTTCTTCTTATAATATTTTAATTTTTATTTTAACATCTGACCATGACTGGATATGAACAGGAACCTCCAGCTGTGTATTAGAGCTAATTAACAAAGATTTCCCTTTAGTTCATGTAGCAAACAAACATGTATCCTTCCACTGTGTCATTAACACTATTGTGGACTTCCAAGCAAGCATCATGTGGTAAACTCTTTGGTATAATGCACACCCTGAAACACTTAGAGAAACACAGTTTTGCAAGGTGTATTTTAAAATACAGTAACAATCTCATGACGTCAATCCTAGACCACATCAGAATTATGACTGTTCTGCCATTTTGGACAGACAGTTCCACTCACTGTAGTTTTAAGAGTATCTAAGAATTAAGAGTAAAGGACTACAGTGTGTCGTATAAGAGAATGCATTTTTCATGCAAGGACCTTGCTATAATGCTGACAGCATATTATGAATATAAAAGCAAAGTCATCTTCATAAAAAAGCTAAAAAGAAAATAGATTTGTGGCACAAAGCAGAAATACCCTAGTTGTGGTCTGTAGAGCACAAAGGGTAGATAAGATATTTCTTGGCTGTCTGGGAAGAACAGTTTCATCACAAAGCTCTCCCTCTGTCTCCTTTTTTCCAATGACAGAATTGCATTAAAAAGAAAGATACAAATGTACACATTCCTAATCTCACTTTTCCTTGCAAGCCATTGATATTGCTGTCGTCAGGATGTTATGGGTTGAGAATCAGTGAAGAGATGTCCCAAAAAGATAATGTATCTTTAAAATGTTTTGGAATCCCTGTAATAAATAATGCGTTTAACAGCATGAGAAATAATATGACTAAAACCTAAAAGGCACAGTTCAGGAGTTATCAGCTCAGCTGGATTAAAAGTTAAACCTTTAGACCCGAATAACTCAAACTGAGCTCCAGATCTGAACATAACTTCATATGTACAATTCAAACAAATTAATTAATTTTCAACATAAGCATTTTGCTTCTGTGGGAAAAAGACTATCTAGTACAGGGTATGTCCATCCCAAGATAAATAACCTAAAGAATATGGCTTATGTGATCTTCTAAGTCCCTCACAATAATTACACTTTTTGAACTCTGCTGCTATGCAACTCTTATATCCAGTATTGCTTGAGGACACCAAGATAAATGGTGAGTAGCTTTAGTGTAAACAAACAAGTTACAGATTAATAAAGGAATAGATAAATATGACACAAAAAATTGCTGTACATTTCATAAAGTTAAGCTTCATCCCACCCACTTAATGTGGAGAATTCAGGTATGTAAAGCAAACCAGAGCCTTTCATTTTCATTACCTTGCCCAAAAGCCCAAGTTAAGAATCCAACTTTTGGCCAAAACACCACAGTTGTTAGTACAAAACAGGCATCATGGAGTGACTTTCAAAGATACACTGATAGTTAACAAGCAGTAGATTAAAAAAAAAATCCAAATTTAATTGTGTGGTTTTTCGTTAGTGTCATTCACTCATCCAGTATGCAGCTATCAGGGGCTGCTGAGTGCAGTGGAGTTTGGCATGGGCTTGTGTGATCAAGACCTAGCTCTGCATAATGACCACATCGATAGCATCTCAGGTTGGCAGCCGAGGCACATAACTCAGAGATACCAGCACCCTTTTTCTCCATTCCACAGTTAGTGGAACTGCCTGCTTTTAGGAGTGCTTTACTGGCATGGCCAGCTGATTTTTCCAGGTGCGGATTAGCTATGTTTATAATACCCTTCAAAATATTCAGCTGCAGCAACTGCAGAGATTGCAAAGGGTTTTATTAAATGCAAAGAGAACAAAGAACTCACAATCTCCTACAGCGTATTAAAAGAGTGGTTCCATGCATAAGCAAATAAATAATAATGCATTCACATAAATATAATGGATTTCTCTTCTTCATCTATGGTTCTTTCCCTCCTGCAATTATTTCTGAGTGAAGTGAAATTGTAAATAGCTTTACCCACTAAATGATCTTGAGAAAATTATTTCTGAAGTGCCACAGTGCAGCTTGGGGGCTTTTCCCAATCATTCAGTGCTCAGATGATTAGCTCGAAGCAAATTTTTGCAACTATGCTCACCAGGGCAAAAACACATTGTGAGGAATGATGAAAGCAGAACCTAAGTCACATTTGATTTTCAGCAGCAAAAGGCTTTGAAACAGGACTGCAAAGATGCTGAAGGCCACAACAGAAGTGCTTGCAAGAGCTGGGGTTGTGAACTGGAACAGTGAAAGCTGCAGTTGTCCATACTGAACTAGCTAATCTACAAACTTTAGTTCAGGATAGAGATGCCAGGCTTGGTCTGCTTGAGAGCCAAGGAGAGCAGTGAGCACTGCATGTGAGAAATGAAGCACATTGGAAACACTGCCAAGAAAACCCAGGTTGGGACAGCATGGACGAGAGAACAGCCCTTGCCGAGCTGTACAGTACCCATGCGCGGTGCCTGGCTCTAGCCAGAAATGCTCAACCTTTCCACTCAGAAAAGACAAGAGCAAATCCATCCATTTTACAGTTTCTTCAGAGTCTCAACGCTCTTTGTCTCTCCAACTAAGGCATCAAGAAAAAGAAGTAATTATCTACCAAGTCTGAATTAGTTCTTTCCAGAAAATGGTAGAGAAGAGCCTTTGAAACACCTGCATAAAACACTCCTGTGACTAAACTAATCTTCCACTCCATTACCAAGATTCCTTCACGGAAATGCAGGCATGAAACTGTTCTGATCGAAGAAATGTACTGCCTTGGTCAGAAGGTGATTCTTTTACCCAGTAGGTTTCAAGAAAATCTACTGATTCCCCCCCCAGTTTCTGTGAGAAGCTTACACCTTAAGACCACTCAGCACCCACAAAAAATCTCCTAAGTAGTGAGTATCTTGATTGTTTTCATAACTAAGGAAATAATTTGTAAAATATATCACTTTCAAAAACAGTTATCATAAGCCATTTCACAGAAGCCAACTTATGTTATTATTTACAATGTATTTCACTAAGATTTAACTTTATCTTTTTTTAAAACCAGGAAGCAGTTTTGATCCTCAGGAGGTCCCAGTCATTTCAGTCTGGAAAGTACAACAGTCTCCAACAGCGAATTGGAGTGGAAGCAGGTAGTAGAAAAGGAAGCAGGTGCTTCTATGTAAGGGATATAATCTGTAAAATATGTTGAAAACCACCTACAAGTACAATAAAGTATTTCTGAAAATCTGAAAATCTTATATGCCAAAGATCATGATCTGTGGCTGGGATACATATGAGAGTGCTTGTGAGTAGGATGAATGACCTGTTTTAGCCACTCCAGCAATGGCTTTCAGATCTCAACAATTTCCCCTCTCTGCACTTGAATGTACATCAGCAATGATGCCTTAACATCATCCATACACTAGAAGATTGCAAGATAGTCAGGAGATTTTATTCATCAGAAATATGCACAACTTGGGTTCCATCAGGCTCTACATCAGCCAAGAAGAGAGTGTGAACATCCAAGGAAGAGGCAGAGAATAAGGATGTCCAAAGAAAGAGTTTATCTTGATTCTCATCATGCCCAGAGTTACTCAGCTTCACTTTGTTAACAGGAAAGGATGTCAGGATAGCTACCCAAGGTGCTGTTAGGAAATGATTAGTGCCCATCTGCTCACTACTTCACCAAACACATGCACTGTTGTCATAGTGCAGTATGGCTCATGTCCATTCTCTGATACAGCCAATGCACGCAAATAGGTTGTTTAGGAGGCTCAATAGCTGAGTTAAATAATTGCCAATCAAAAACAGCTGCTCATCAGAAAGAAATGTTGCCACTGATGCAAGAGAGGTGTTGGTCTTGTTCCTTTAACTGGATGTGGTCATAAGGCAATACCTCCTCCCAAATACAACCCACACTACACACCTCTGCTTAAAGTGTTAGCTGAAAGTAAGGTCTACTCTAGCAGAGTCGGTGTGGCAACCTTTCAGATGGACAGTGCCTGGCTCTCACTCAAGAAATCAGTAGGAGTCAGTTCTGGCGGGTATCCAATTCTGTAAGTTCTCTGTGACTGAAGAAAGATCCACAATTATGCATAGCCTTAGATATCATGATGGGAAGCAATAAATACAAGAAAACCATATGTGATCTTCTTCATCTCCTAGTTTGATAGAAGAATTAGCGAGCTATAAGATTGACTAGGACAGACCGAGTGTTTCTGTCATAAACTGATAGTATAACTGCATGCATTAAAATGGATTTTTAAATGTATGTTGGCCTGAGGGGAACAGCTTTGCTCAAATCTTTGTAAACAGCTATTCACTCCCTCCCTGCCTTTTGAAGTAGATGTTCATTGAACTGTGAGAGGGAAAAATACTTAAGTCTGGGATGTGTTAAAGATCTGCAGCCTCATCAAAAGGTTCAGGTACATCTTTTGTCACTATGATGGGTACAACTCATCTCCGCTTACAGTAAATTAAACAGATCCCAGCAGCTGAGACCACACTATGTGAAAGAACTAGGTGTGCAACAGAGCAGAAGATACAATTGGAATAGTCATCATCAACATTGTGTCAGCTAAGAAATGACTCCTCTGATCTCCTTCCTCATTGCTAATTTATTCCAAAACATCATCTATTAAGGAATATCATTATATGTCTTCTTGATTTTGATATTTCATACTTGAAACTAAAGTTTAATTTTTGATCTATGAACATGTTTTACTGAGGGACAAACCTACCACAGAGCTATGAGGGAGTATCTCATCTGCTACAGTACTTTCCCCTGTAAGTAAATAATGAGTAAATGACATGGACTGACTGTAGGAAAACAATTCAATCACTTTTAGCAAAAACTTAACAGTAGGTACACAACAATCTCTGCATTAAACCAATACATTCCCAGAAGTAAACAGCGTAAAGGTGCTTCAGGACACTAAAGATATTTCCTTAAAAATCTCCTGGCAGGAAGACAAAGACAGAGAACTCTCTGCTTCTTTTGATATTTTTGTGTAAATGATCATTTACTCTCTCTATTAAAAATGTAACTGTTTTTCCATTTGAATATATTTAGATTCATCTCTAAGTTACTGGTTTTTATAATATATTCCTCTACAGATTAAAGATCCCATTAGTGCCTGACATTTTCTTCCTGTAAACACACTTTTTTACTGACACCTGGTCACCTCAATTTTTCTTTACGAAGGTATCTTTTAAAAACAATGGAGTGGTGTTGTAGTTAATATACTTGGGGACACTTTCAGATACTTATTTTTATTCTGTACCTAATTTTTTCTCTGATATTTCAGACATTCCAAAAGTATGCAGTGAACTAGTTAGGAATTGTATGAAAGTATGGAACTACAGATCTGCAGAGCTGCACCATACTTTTAAAATAGATAAGGGTTTTGCCTTCTGTCTTTCTGAGATCCCAGATTAGAAAATTGTATTCTTTTTCTAGGTTCAACAGAGTACTGCATTATTTCACTGTATCTTCATTCTTGGTGGATATTTTCAGTAGCTGCAATAGTTTACCCTAGAAGTGGCTGCATATGCCTATGGCTTGAAAGGTACATCTGGAACACTGAGAACTATCAGAGATTACTTTTTTCAGGAAAAGTAGTATTAAATGTATTAACTTTTAATACAGAGTAAATTTCTGCTAGAGAAAGCACTGAATATAAAATGTTCAGTTTTATTTTTGACCTCAAGATTACAGTTTGTATGTTTTACAGAGTCATTGTAGCAATCTGAAACCACACATGCTTTGCATTTAACCATGCCAACAATGATGAATCTGGCTATCAGAGGGAATACTTAAAGCTGTCAGTTTGAATTAAGGCTATACTTATCCTTTAAAATGCTGCTGATAATAATGACTTCTCCAAAGAGTCAGTAACTCCTTGAAAAAGATTAAAAGAGAAAAGCACAGGGAGCAGTAAATCAGATTCATATTTTTCACACAGTACCTTCCACTGTACCTTCTCTGTTCAGGTAAATTCAGGAGCTCTATAGTTATGAACCTATGACTTGAAAACATGTGGAACAAAAACATAGTCCCAGGGTATCAATTTAACAATCTCAGTGAGTCCTAAACAAATACAGTAATTCATTGCGAGATCTTTAAGGACAGGCTTAAACTTAGGCACATGCTTGTGCATTGTGTTTAGTGAAGAAAAAAGATCTCTTAGATACCATCACCATTTTCAGAGTAAATTTTTCTTTTTCAAACCACCCTAAACTTTTTCCAATCCAGACTCTGTGGCTGAAGTAATTCCACTACCTCCCCTCTTCCCCTTCCCAAAGTGTTCCAGATAAAAATACATCTTCCATTTTGATTCTTCTCACAGAAGAAAAAGGAGTGAAGAAACACAAGGGTAGCTGCACAGGTGTTTTTACTTCATATATAAAAGAACAATTTTGTTTAAAATGTTTTCAGCATTAAGAACCAGTAGTTTAGCAAGAATTGAAAAAAATTTCTGTACCTTGGAAATAACTATTTGTTTTTCAAATGTGTGGGTGGTGTAGAGATGTCATGACTAATGTGATTTGCAATACAACTTGATCAAAGTGCAGTGACACCAGTACTGGTACAGAGTGCTACACTGTCACCCCTAGAATATAAAGTCCACAGAGTAAATACAACTTGAGTTATAAAGGAGAGATTCCTATTGATCCCTGCAAATGTGTTACACTGGGAGAGGCATTTTCCAGAAAGAGGACTGTTTCCTTCAGTTTTTCAGCTGAAGCTGTCAAAGATGTCAGCAAACTATCAATGTGCCTTTTAAAGAGGGCTAACTCCTTGTCTACAGCAAAATAAAATTCCTCCAACTCAAAAAGATCAGCCAAAATTTCACAAAATACGTGATAATTCTCTATCACTATGAAAGTGGACATGCATCCACCTCCTTTCTTCTGCAAATTCCAGTAGTCCTTTCTTGCGCTTTAACTACCAGCAGAACCTGCTGAACACATATTCTACGGGCAAATAATGAATTGAAAGGATAATAACTATCTCCATGTGGAAACCTAAGGCTCCTATATACTTCAGGCTGCCAGATTGAATATTACATCTATTAAACCAAATAAATCACTTGTGTACTGTACTAGACATAATCCATAAAGGAATTTACTTTTTCTATCTTTGTACCAACCTGTGTTAATTTAGATAATGATAACTGATGATTTGCCACATCAAATGATTGCAATAACTCCATAAAGTTTTATCCTATCAATCAGCCCTTCTCAATTAAAGAAAGAACAGCATTAATCATTGCAAGCCAAGGTTTCCTAGGAGAGCTTCTCTTGCTATCATTGAACTGATAAGAGGGGTCAAGAGGTCACCATCTGAAATCTACCCAGAGCTTTCAGTAGACCTGTTGCCACTACTGCACCAACTGATAACAGTCTGTATGGTTTCATTCCACCCTGCACACTGCAAACATATCTCACTAATACAATAACCTTAGTTTATTTCCATATGCTGGGTAATTGCCATGTATTAAGCGATAAATTAAAAAGATTAACCAAAGAACTAACTACAATAAAGCAGCTAATTTAAGAATTTCAGCTCTATATTATCTTCTCTTTATTGAAATTGAACTTAAAAATCCTCCCTCTGCTTCAGCTAATGATAAAATGTTAGATAAAGATAGGTTTCCGTATTCTCTATTGGTTGACAAATAACAGTTTATCCTCTAATTATGCAGCTCAAATAGCATTTTTCTTGACTGCAATTCCACACTTGCATATGGATCTTAGCCTGCCTAAGTGGAAGACTGCCCCCACAGCAGTAGTTGTCAGTCTCCTGCAGGTTAGAGGACAGAGAAGCTGTCAGCATGTCAACAAAGGCATTTCCAGAAGAAATTCCTGGTGTGATGTGGAAATAGCAAAGATGAAGAACTAATAACCAAGGCCCCACCAATACTCTGGAGTTTATAGAGGTTTAGCCATTATCTATAAGCCTTTCAAAGCACACTGAAAAGCTGTAGTTCAACAATAATAAAAACTCCTTCAGTTAATTAAATCTTTGGGGAGGATGTCTGTCCCCTCTGCATCACTCCCTAAATAAACAGTATGTGTTGATGGTCAGGAAGAGATTCAGTCTATTTTGGTCCTGGAAGGTGGAGAGAATTCCAAACCTGGGCATGAAAGCCAAATCTTGCACCACTAGTCACCTGCTTGGGCTCTTTTGCACCCCAGTGTCTCTCTGACTGTAAGATGTGAAGTCCTCCATTCCTATTGTGAACATTGGAAAGACAGAAAGTGAGTGAAACACATATATGCCAGATGTATGCTCAGAAGTGGGCTTTAGAATGAGGCTGTGCAGCTACATTTCTTCGAAATCCAAAACACGCAGTTACAATATGCTATCTTCATAAACATTGCTCCTTACTACCATTCATAAAATCATAGACTCATAGAATCATTAAGGTTGGAAAAGACCTTAAACAAGTTAAACAGGACTGCCCCCAGTACTGAGCCCTGGGGAACCCCTCCAGTGACTGGCTGCCAACTGGCTGTGGCACCATTTACCACTCTCTGGACCTGGCCATCCAGACGGTTTTTAACCCAGTGAAAAGTGCACCTGTCCAAGCCATGGGCTGCCAGCTTCTCCAGAAGAATGCTGTGGGAGACAGTATCAAAGGCTTTATTGAAGTCTAGGTAGACTACATCCACGGCCTTTCCTTCATCCACTAGTCAGGTCACCTGGTCATAAAAGGAAGTCATGTCATAAACTGAAGATTAAGAGAAATCCTCTCCTCCTGGGTTGGCACATCCTGGGAGTACTGGGAAAGGTTATACGTTCTGCCAAACTCAGAGCACGTCTATACAAAAGACATAACTATGTCTTACTCCTCTCTGTGCTCAAAGCCGTCATAAAATGAACCAGCTGCAGCTCTGCAGCTACATTACTGTGGTGCTGTGCCCAGGCTAACACGTCCTGCCACTCAACAGGTCTCATTATCTGGGTCACAGTGCCAGGCTATCACAACTCTGTAAATTTTGGACTTGATCTTATTCATGTCTGAATAACTTCATAGTCAGGCAGAGTGTTCTCATATTCTTCTCCATCTGTCCATTCTGTCCACACCACCTCTGTCTGATAAAACATTTTCAAGCTCCATCTTAAAAACAGTTTTCTGACTCTGTTCATCTCCCCGCTTCTCTTTGGAAACTGTCCAAAAACCTCACCACTGTAAGGGTTAGGAATTTTCCTATCATCTCCAAATCCCATTTATCCATTGCAAATTTATACTGTTATCTTTTTAGGTAAAATTTGCCTCTCTGAGCTTAAAAACACTGTCCTCCTTTGTGTTTAACTGACTGATGCAGCTACAGGGAATAATCACCTCCACTCCTAGCATTTGCTCTGCAAGGCTGAATAAATCAAACTGGTTTACAACCATTTTCTGTGAAGAACTTTTCATTCCTCAACAACCTAGAAACTCTATATCTGTTCCAGAAGAAATTCATCTTTGTTAAACAGGAGTGACTAAAACCAGACACACTTTCTAAAAGAATCCTCACCAGTTTGGTACAGAACAGCACTAATGCTTCCTTATTTCTGCTGGATGTATGACAGATCTGCTGATATATCCTGGGCTATAATTTGACATTTCCATCACCTTTTCATGTTTTTTCAAAACCCTTTATTTCACAAAACTGCACTTTAAATCTCAGAGGAGTATGTTCATGCACAACATTTCTGATCCCTTTTAATTCCAAGAAAAGACCATCTTCATCAGAAAAAGTTCAGATCTACATTTAGGCACAAATACCTTGGAATCTGACTATGTTCAAAAGTTGCTTTTAATTGGATCTATCTTTTCTTTGGAGTAAGCTATAAAAAATGCTCCAACTCGAGTTCTGACATTTTTTGTTTGGGACTAATTTATATTGATGCAAAAAATAAAAATCAGTTGAATAGCACAACCACACCAGATGTTTTCCAAACCAGTTTCTAAACGCAGTTCTTTTTCAGAAATAGTCAGTCAAGAGAAGCAGAATGTTCTCCATCTCCCTGGACTGGCTTACACACTCTATCCATTCATCCCTCTGATGTTCTGAGTAAAGCAAATACAAGAGCATTTTCTTCTCTGAATCCCCTTCATGCTTTTTGCAGTTCTGCTACAATGCAAAAGATCCTGCAATACCAGTGTGGTTTGTCAGCCAGATCTGACACCAGCCTTGGCCTCTCTTCTCCTGAGTGGCTCTTGAAATTCAAGAAGATGACTCAAGTGCTGCTGGAAGGAGGGAGGGTATAGTGATGCCATTCACACCATACTCCATATAATTTCTGAAGAACTCACAGCAAATGGCACCTAATAATGTCTTCACCACCAGCTTTAACCAGCTCCTCTCTGGATTGGGATTAAGTTCAGTCTTTACCAAACAGACCCTGTCAGGTATTTTATATTACTTTGCATGGAGTTTTTCCCTCTGGATATCCGAAGTTATTTCTTCTACTGTGGAAATAATTTGATTTTGAGCCAGGTTTTCAGCCAAGGGAAGACCATCCATCTCTGCTGAAGTCAGTTCACACCACCTGATGAGCTTTCCTCCAGCAGACAGATGTGGTTTTTTATCCCAACGGTTTCTTTAAGACAGGAAGCAAACTCTTTACACTATCTATCTTTGTATTTCAGTTCAAATCCAGGACACCAGCAGCAAACTATGTAAGTTAATTTAAGCAATTAATTGATTGCATTTAGGAAAACTAAACAAAAAATGTATGTACTAAAAGAACATACAGGGCCTGGTTATAAATAAGCTACAATCTCAGTTTAAAAAATGTCAAGAGTTCATTTTCAAAATCAGTTTGCAAATTTGTGCCCAATTTACCTATCTACAAGATGACAATAATGATTCAGACATCACACAGCAGTTTGAAGTTCAGAAAACACAGCTTAAATGCTAGGTATTAATATATAATTTTTTTCATGTAAACACAGGACAGTCCTTAACCATTGTAACAAAATTGCACTGAAGTGTTGGAGATTATGTTTTCATAGAATTCCTTTTAATTTAGATCCTCCTCAAATCTCCTTTTAGCTCTGCTCTATTTTGCAGAGGTATTTTCCACATTGATTTGTCTTTGCTTAGGTAGGTGGGGTTTTTTTTTTGAATGAGAGATTTTCCAGGTGTTCTGTACATTCAAAAATGGCCTTTGAAGCAAACCAATATAATTTCAGCTATATTAATTCAATCCACTTGCCATCCTTGAAACAATTTTTGACTTTGCAGAAACCAGCGTTTGCATCTAATGTAGCAAGTATTGTAAATTGCCCTTAAGTGCTTAAAAATTAGTTTGAGACTGTATCTGGCATCCGTTTGTCACGTAAATGCAGTGAATACAAGGCTTTTATCAGCAACATGCAACATATCTGAAAGCCACAGACAAACTGTCAAATGGCAACAAATTTTATTTTAATCTAACCTAAGTAAGATTTGAAATATAGGAAAGTATGTAGCAAGTTAAGAACCTAGGAAGAAAGATAGTTTGCTTCACAAGAATGGCAAGGCATATCTCCCAATACGGGGGTGTATGTATATATATATTTATGTATGTATATGTATACACACACATATATATATATCACACCTGGATGATGAGTCTTCATTTTTTATCAAATTAGTTTACAGCACATTACAATCCCACCACATTAAAGCCAGACCAGCATTCTATGATGCAATGAAGCTGAACAGACACATACTGGTGATGTGTGTGCGTGCAGGCCTGAAGTCTGAACCCCTGAATGATTAAACAGGGAAAACTTCTACTGAAGGAAAAAGAACAATGTCAGATTAATCCTAATGCTTTCTACCTCTAAATACAGGAGCCATTATACTAATTTTCCAAATGTAAAGCTACAGTATTTAATTTTAAGCACTTACAACTAAAGTAAATAATTACTTAAAAATCTGATTTTTATCACACAAAAATTGTGGCTTCCACTGAAGACAGTTATGGTCAAAAGCATTCAGGCTTAGATCAGGTATAATAATAATAATAATTATGGTATCGAAGTACATAAGTCTTATTGTGTCTCTTAGTTTTTCAATTTACTCAGCTTGCAGATAAATATCTAAATAGGTGCTAACGCTCCTGCATGTGTGAAATGAATGGAGAGGCATGTTCCTTTCCTCACCTTCAAACTTCATACTCTTTCTACCCTGCCACAGTAGGGTGGATAATAATCCCTATGACAGTTGAAAAATACGTGTGAAAGCCTCCTAGTTCTTTTTTAAGGGTCTACCAAGATCTCTATATATAGTTCTCACTGTCACTACCTCTTGGTACTCACTAACTTTCTTCAAAGAAATTAAGGAGTGAATTTGATCTCCACCTTTCTGATGCAAAATAATTTGGAGATATGAGGTATTACACTGTTTGCCTTTTAGAGGATTACCTTTTGTAAAAAGGCACTGAAAATCCTTTGAAAGAAAGAGATCTTTTCCTTCACCTTAAATTTTACATGTCAAGTGAAGATCTTCGTTTGTGGGTAGGCAAAGCAGGAGGTAAGGCTCTCTGGTTCATTTAATGAATTTCACATAATCACATCAGAAGCCCGTACAGAAGCAGAATTAACCAGAAATGGTTCTTTAGAAAAACCCCTTGAAACTAAGCAATTATTTGAAAAATTGGCCCAAACCCTCTTGCATTTATGCCAGTTTAAATGTGATGCAAATTCACTAGCTTCCGTAGCACTTTTAGATCACAGCCATAGCAAGAAAAGAACCAAACCCAATCTTCTTATTCCCAGCTCATAAGCAACATGAATTCAGCCTGAGGTTTATGAAATCACTTCCGTGCCACATATCCCTCCATTCTTCCTCTGCCTCATTTGCTGAACAAATGAAAAAAATCACTTTCCGTGAAAAAGCAGCAGTAATAGAATTATAGCTGTGAAGGTAACCTTAGCCCATTCCAATTCCAGTCCACAGCAAACTGCTGACTGCTGTCCCAGAGAGCTGCACTCTAGAGTGGCCCAGCAGCAATGTCATTGATTTTGGCTTCCTGCAGGAGCAGGACACCATTCCCTCTCACCTGGGCCTCCCTTGCATGTGTCTGGGCTGCTTTTCTCCCTTTTCAATTGGATATTAAGCTAGTTATCATATATCATCCAGTAATTACATAAGGTTACATTACTTTTAGATATATTATTAATCTATTGGTGGGGTGTTTAAAAAAAGGAAGATAAAAGAATTAAAGAGGAAATAAAATTCTCCTTCAATGGCCCCATGCAATTTTCACAGTTATACACTGCATGGCATAGTGTTGCCTCTCACAGGCTACAAGGATGAAGCTCGAAGAAGAGTAATGAGAATAAGGAACCAAGAGGCATGGCTCAGTCAGGATTTCTGGTTTCTGTTGCCAGTTCCAAAAGAATGCACTGACTAATTAGTACAACACATGTTGTTCCTGTGCTGCTGGTAAAAGGGGTAACAATATTTCCCTCCTTTCTCAGGGCATTGTCAAGAGGATCAGGTAGCCACAGAGCTGCAGCCAAAAGATTGCACTGCATTTCCTTCATTCTCTCTCCCTACAGCTTCCATGTGCACTGAAGCACAAATAGGTCTAGCTCTAACACTATTCTTTCATTAAAACAGAGGGAATGCAGGTAAGGATCCCTATGCATCCTGCTTACACAGGTTTTAGCACAGGTGAATGGCTCTGGGAACCAGTCCTCATCTCTGTAAGGTTGTAGTCAGAAGGTTGAGCTAGGCATTGCAGAGAGAATGCAAACACTTATTACAGTCAAAGAGAGGGTCAGGCTCAAGTCAAATCCTCCTCTGGATTTCAAACTCACACTAGACTCTGGAGAGACTGCTTTTCAGAACTGCAAACCTGCTCTTAGAGGGGGTAAAATACCAGTAATGGTATCAGAAGCAATGAGCTGAGGTGACTGCTATTTTCTCAGGAACTAGAGAGAAAAGAACAAAACAGAAATGAAAGATATGGGGGGAAAAGAGGACAATATAGGCAGCAAACACTCATCTGCCTCAAAATTACCAGAAAGGCATGATAGTAGGGAAAATCCTACAAAAAGATACTACACTGTCAGCAAGAAAGGGCTGCTGCAGAGGGGGATCAGCAAACAGCCTTATTCTTAAGGCCCAGGGATTTTGAATTTTAGAGAGATTAAGCAGACACATGATACTGGTGCAGGAGTAGAGTATATGTCCGATTCACTCTAAACATGTGTGAGTCTTAATACTGCTTTCATTGTCTTGATACTATTTATGACATAAGCTCTGTAAGAAAGACATCTAATATGCAGAGCACACATATGGTCCCCTTACTAAACACAAAATAGGACAGGCATTCCCCTCTAACAGCAGCCTGCTTTACAGATCCAGCACAGCACAATACCACATTGTCACTCGCACGCCGTTCGTCCCTCCAGTCATTATCAGACCAACAGTAATGCACATCGTAAATGAGCACAGGCTAAAGGGCTAAATGTTTCTCACTGCTTTCAGGAAATTATTATTGTATTATGTACCCAGCTTCCCTACTTGAACTGTCTCTGTCTATCTTTGGGAGCCCAACAAACCAAATCATACCCTAAGGATGTTTAACTTCCTCTACATACTGCCTCTTTTTTGCTAAGCCAGCCAAATGTGAGGTTGGCCTGTTTTCAGTATGTGACAGACCAAATTCAGACACAACTGGCCAAGTTCAAGCAAGGTATATGCCATGCTCTCCAAAGAAGATGATTAAAACTTAAGGAAATGTAAGTCGAGTCATCTTAAATCAAGGAAATAGGGCAATGCTGTAAAAGCAAAAGGGGAAAAAATTATTTTGAGCATGTCTTGGAAAAAGTCTGGGACACATTCATAATGGCACAATATTCCTCAAGGGTGTTTTCTTAAAGGATACGCAGACTGGCACTAGCCACAAAGCAGCAGGCTGAGAAGGATTGTGGGAGGGAGCAAGAGAAATTTGGGACAAGAGAGGGTGGTCTAAAGCAGTCATGTGCTAGAAGGCTGAAAATAAATCAGCTCACAAAACTCACATAGGTTGTTATGCAACAGTGCATGAGATGCACAAGTATCCTCAGATCTGGTCATCAGTATCAGCAGCAAAGGCAGAAAAGAACCTTTTGGCATCCAGTGTATCAACTGTTGTACAACTGCTTTCTGCTTGTTATCTTAGTGGGAGACTGGAAATATGATAATGTTGCATTTATTTATATATGTATTTATTTTAAATTGTATAAAGGCAACCTATTTGCAAAGGAAAAAAGTGCAATTTCACTACCCTTAAGTGTAATTAATTAATTTCCTTGAGCTGTTATAAACACAGCCAAGACAACCCTGGCTCTTTTCTAGCTATTGGCTGATATATTGTACTGCAACCATACTACTGTTTTCAAAAGTCAGGTAGAATTTGGTCTTCAAGTGTCTCTATTTACATTTTCTGTCTCCTACAACCAGCAAGCTCATGGCAAACATATGACAGACATGAGCTTTGATCACTCTACTGTTCTCCACACAAAATGTCTCCTCAGTAATATTGAGAAACTCTTTGGCCTCCTAGAGGCTCCACCAAAAAAATCCATCCATATCCTTAGTGTGTTTCTTTCCATGACATATCTTCATTTCTCACAGTATGTCAGGTTCCTCTCTCTCCAGCTGTTATTCATATTTCAGAAAGCTGCTGGGACTGAGATGGGAACACTGGAACTTATTTCACCTAAGTTTAGATGCAAAACTGGCAAAGAGGGTACAAGAAGAGGCCAAATAGTGTTTCACTGCTAGGCTGCTGGCCTTTTGTTGGTCCAGGGCAGGAGCAAACAAAAGTGAATCATGCCTTCTGGTGGTTCAGGACCCTTCTGACATGAATTTCATGGATACAGATCTGATTTTTTTAGAGACAGTATCAACTCAGGAATGGCAAGACATACTGTTATCCTACAAGCACCCTAAAAGCAAGGAGTCTTTCGGGAATACCTCAACAGCAAATACAAGGAATGACTGCATAACAGAGATTCTCTTCCTGGCCATATAGATGAGCTCTCCAAGCCAGCACAAGTGTATGTGAGTTGCTTAAGCTACCATCACTGTATACACATGGTGTAAGTAACAAGAGAAGCTGGCAGACAGGCTACCAATTTACCACTGTAGCCATGTTCAATCAATTGAATTCGACAATTCAGCACTTTCCCCAAGTATACTGACACACTACATATCCAAAGTAATACAGTCATATTAAAATTCCTCTAAAGGCTCTAGCTAAAGGGCTAGTTTCCCTTGAACTGGAATCAAAGATATGATGAGGAAATGTACAGTTTTTTATTACCAATTATGAGGGTATTCATGCAGCACTGCTTAAATATTATCTTCTAAACTGATAAAAGGGCAATGTAAGGGGGAGTTCTTCAGAGAGCAGGAGACCAGACAATTAAAGCTCTTAATTACAAGGCAATACCCAAGAACTTAAAGATCATACCCAGACTAAACTCTGTCCTTTGTACCAATATTCATCTCCCTAATATACATCCCTTAAAAAAAGTCTGCACATCATAATTCTCTATCATATTTTTAAAGAATTTTAAGAACATTTCATGCACCAGTTAGTTCAAAGATACCGTGATACATTAAAAGTTCAAAGCTGCAGCTTCTCTTTCCTTTTATACCTCATTTTAAGAAAGAAAAGTTGCATGCAATTTAATATTCCTCTTCTCCAAGGGTTTGTACTTGTTGCTCTTACCCCAAGACTGTTATAGAAACTCCTTTAACACAGAGAAGAAACAACAGTATATACTGTACTCATGGTAGTGAAACAGACCAATCACATGTTTGAAAGAATAAGGGAAAATTCAGACAAAGAGTCCTTCATGCACAGAGGAGCACAGGTCAATCACCCCCAGCCGCCTGCAGCTTCTCCCAGTTAGCCACCATCACATATCTAGACAGCATCAAGGTGGGTACACTACTATTGTGAGAGAAAATATGAGCAGGTGGTGCACTACTACCTCTACTTCATCATCTTAACCAGTGACATATAAAAAGCAGTGAAACATAAAGTGCTATTAGACCTGAAAAGCTGCCATAATTGCAATAGCATTGCTAACTAACCATTCAGCCCCATGTTCTGAGTAATTAGGGCAATGGTTTACAGCCAGCACTTGGTGGCATTAGCAAAATGTAACAGGAGATTGAGCGTGACGGGTGGGTTGGTAAAGAGGAGGAGGAGATGTAATTTACAACTTTAAGGAATCACCTGTTAAAAAACACGTTTCCTTCTTTACTGAAAAGGAAAAAGTTCCCCTTATGCTATGGATAAGGAAAGGGAATTCAAGACAATGGCAAGGTGACAGTCTTTTACAAGAATGTTTTTGACTTTTTTTTCCCCCCACATACGGATTATGTGATTTTACTCTGACAAGTCAGCAGGGAAAAGAAAAGTCTAGCAGGCAGGCTTTTGCAAGATAAATTCTGTATGCTTAAATGATTTGAGAAAGATGTTACCTTACTTCCTCTTAGAATGAAAAGGCTGATGTAAGTCACCTACACTGCAGCTCTATGCACAGTAGGAGGGGACTGGGGGAGTTCAGATAATGCAAAGAAAAATACCACAGAGGGAGGAGAAGCTCTTGCTTCTTGCCCTCCAGTCTTAGGCTTCAACAGTGAAGATTCTGCAGAAGATGCAAAAGATAGATATGCATGATTTATTTTTTCATGGCCATGAAGAAATCTACTCTGAACTCTAGAACTCTTACCACAAATAAAGCTAACTTTCTTACTTTTATTCCTACCTGAAGTCCAATAGTAGTGTCCAAAATGCCTTTTTTTTTTTTAATTCTTTCAGTGGGGGTGGGAGAGGGGATTTTTGCCAGAAAATTGCCAGCAGTGATGACTTTCCCACACTGTAGAAAACAGAAATGTGCAGACTGTTACATGTCTACATTTGTCTAGCTTAAAGTTCCAGCCACACAATTGTGTCATGCTTTCACTTTTAAAAATTTAAAAGCTCTCTTATTAAAGGGCTGTTTACTACTGTAGGTAACTGTAGATCTTTATTGCCACTCCTCCATCCTATAGAATCACAGAATCATTTAGGTTGGAAAAGACCTTTAAGAGCATAGAGTCCAAATGTAACTTAACCCTGCCAAGTCCACCACTAAACCATGTCTCTGAACACCACATCTACATGTCTTCTCAGTATCTTCAGGGATGACGACTCTACCACTTCCCTGTTCCAATGCTTGACCCTTTCCATGAAGAAATTTTCCCCAATATCCAATCTAAACCTCCCCTGTCACAACTCAAGGCCATTTCCTCTTGTCCTATCACTTGTTTACTTGGGAGACTGATGCCCACCTCACTACAACCTTCTTCCAAGTAGTTGTAGGGAAAAACAAGGTCTCCCCCATCTCTTCCTTTTCAGTTAAATACTACTCATCTCTACTGACAAGTTTTTCAATCCTTTTACCAATTATTATATTTAAGCACTATCTCACCTCTAAGGTAATAGCAGCTGTATGCATAAGAAATGCGTATCACTCACAGTCATACCAAGATGAAATACATTTGTTCCTACTCAGTACTGTCCTTTAACATATCCAGAGAGTGATTTAGTCCTTTGGCCACCATATTACCCTGAGAACTCATTTTTATCTGAGTAACAGACATGATCCTGAAGTCTTTCACAAAAATCAGTGTTTCCTAAGGTACTCTATAAGGGTGCCTTACATACTTTGTTTTACAACTGATGCATTTCAAAACAGACACTTTAAAATGCATCTTGTTCAGCTGCCCTCAATTTACAATACAATTCAGTCCATCAGTGACATTTCATCTCTGAATGTTTGGACTACCCTCTGTTTGAGCCATTCAGTGCCAGGTGGTCTGTGAAAAGGACTTGCAAGATACCATTTTCCTATACATATGTTTTTTCCTCTCCAAACAGCTGTTTAAGGCACAACTCTATGTGCTTACTCATTCAGAGGATGTTGCAATACAGGTGGCAGTGGCATCGTGAAGAAAAGAAAATAAGCCAACTCTGTTGGATAAGGCATAAAGAAAGGGTCATGCTGGGAGACCACCTCAGCAGAAGAAAGCTGGCATATAGGAGTGAAGCAGGAATGACCCTTCTCCACATTTCAGATCACCCTTCTGTGAGGCTGGATGCCTCTCTATATCTGAAACAAAAACCTCTGAGACTGAGATTGCTGTTCCAGGGTCTGCATTGAGGGCACGTGGCAAGGGGGTGTTAATGGGGACAAATACATCTGACTAGCATGCATGGAGAAACAGTAGGACTGAATAACCTATATTTTCCTGATAGGAATTTGATTTTTCATGGAGAAAAATCTAAACTGACTGTCCCTTCAACCTTTGGGTTTTTTTGGTAACGAAGTCAGCAGATTCTAATAACGGAAAGCAGAGGTTTTTTTTCCTGCTGAAGAAAATATCCTTTTCTAATGGGAAGAAGCTTCTATAGCCTCATCCCACCTGCCACACACTGGTGCATGCCACATAACAGCATGCCTGGGGAAACTGGCAAAGGTAATAACATTTCCTCTGAACCCTTGATGGTGGATAAAGAAAAAGGGCACTTGGTCCTTCCCCTGTTCTCTTTGAGCTGTCACAGAGATGTGCTGCACCCATAACACAAGGCAGGGGCTGCTGAGGAATTCACAGCTCCAAGGGAGCTTGTTTAGCTTGTTTCCATCCTCCAAGAGTCAGAGGCCTACAGGAGGTATTGTGGTAAGCACAACAGCAAGACCGGAGAGGGAAAAAGTGTGTTTCTAGATTTATAGCCATTTTTTTCGAGCCAACTGACAGAATCTTAAGTGGGAGGGTGAGGAGCACAGGGTGCAAAATTAGCCTGCATTTAAATAAGAGACATGTGGGTTTGGAACCCCTCCCTCCTCTGTTTAAACAGCCCAGTGCTGCCGTGAACAAAGCCTAAGAAGATTATGTTCTGTGAGGATAATCTCAGCTCTCTAGTGCTGTCTTGGCTTCAGAAACACAGCATTCCAGTTTTCTCGCAGGGTCATTTCTATCCTTTTCCTTCAGCTCCTGTATGCTTCTCCAGCTACTCTCTGATTTCTGGGGTGAACTTTTTTAATGTTATAATTATCAAGGCTCTTTGGATTTTCCTGCCATTCAGGCCTGAGAGAGACAGATTCCTCACCTGAAGGTACCGGGATTAGGAGTCAAGCAGCTTTCTCAGCAATCTAGGTGCCCCTTTGGAAAGTAGAGGAGCAGCATTCCCCATGTGCATGTGGAGCCAGCAGCCCAGAGCACCTTGCTGTCCACCCAAACACATTATCTCATCTGAGCATTAAATAACGCAAAAAATATTCCAGCAGCTCAAATATTGAGCAAGTGGTAATGATGCTGTCACTTCGGCAGAATATGCCACTATTGGTGCAGATGGATAGCATTTGTGAAGAAGATGAGCAAGAAGGGAGAGGACCCCTTTGATCTGCCCTGCACAGTTCCCACCGCAGCTGAGGGCGCACAGCTCTCTGCCAGTCAGGCACAGATGTTCCCATCCTGGCACACCCTTTCCCACTCTCAGGCAGACTCTCTTGCCTTCCCTGCTGCAAGAGTGCAGAACGGCTTGCCTGGCAGGCACTGTGCACCAACTTCAAACATACTGAAGCCTGAAGAGTGGCATCTGTTTATGCTAGGTTTGAATTTGCTCCATGCCTGCCAGAAGACTGGAGAACATGCTGTGTAGGGTTTTCGCCTGCTTTAAACAGGTAAAACAGGTAAATGAACATCAGAGATATTTTACACATCTGAAAATGCTGTGCATAATATGCCTTGGTTGCAAATGTTGTTCCTGTATTTCGGGGTACATGTTGCCTCATTTACATCTATGAGTTGTATATGGAACAGAAGCACAACTACCAAGAGAACTAATAAATACGCAGGAAGAATAACTGGGAAAAAAAGCAACAGAAGAACCAAGAGTCAAAACACTGTTAACAGCTGCAGTCCTTTCCTTAGGTAGGGTCAGGGGTACCTGGAAGCTCATTGCACAGGACAGGTACAAATCTCTTGACTGCTCTGTGCCATGACCACGAGATCAATCTTGTCCAACACCTGGATGTCATAAATGCAATAAACAGCCTGAGAATGCACCTTCTTCCTCTGGTCCAGTGAAGGTTTGTCTGCATTGTAACTGGTCTTACCATGCTACCTTAGTCTTTTGTTTGGGCTGTGGACACAGAACTCTGGCACTGACATGAAAGCAACACAGCAGATAACCAACATCACATAAATAACCAAAATAACTGTAATTGTTCTGTGTGGTACCAAGTCCTGCAGTGTTAACACCAAACAAATTCCTTTGACTTCTATGGGTGTTTAGCCTGATTATGGATTATCTGAATCAGCCTGTATACCACAGGCTACAATGGAAGTAGAGCATCAGAAGAAGAAAACAAACATGAACTACTCTCAAGTTCACCCTCAGGCTTAAGAAAGACTGAAACCAGTCAGTACAGTGCCTCATTCCATTGTAGTTCCACTGATGGGGAGATGCTGCATCAATACTTGCCAGAGTTCAGGATGG
The DNA here is from genome assembly GCA_013399875.1 of Gymnorhina tibicen. Lineage (NCBI taxonomy): Eukaryota > Metazoa > Chordata > Aves > Passeriformes > Artamidae > Gymnorhina > Gymnorhina tibicen. The sequence continues at coordinate 581,101 of VXAZ01001670.1, forward strand.
GAAATCCCATTTCCCAGTAAACCCAAATAAATGCCCAAACTAATTTAAAAAACAAATGCTGAAATAAACCCACTTATTCTAATGTAATTTCTTTTTCACTGACATGTTGCAAAGCCCAGCCAGGAGCACACCTGCTGCACACATGTTGCAAAGCCCAGCCAGGAGCACACCTGCTGCATGAAAATCTCAAGGGCATTTTATGAGATTTCCCTCAATCCCAGCAAAAACAGCCAAGAAATTGTGCTGGTGTTACAAAGTATCATTTCTTAAAACACATTAGAAAACTCTGTAGGATGCAATACAATCTGTCTAGTCAAGAACTTTCAATCCAAGGTACTTCCATCAGGGTATACACACAGTACAACTGATCACAGCTGTCCTGAGATGGCAGGTAGTAGCTACACATGGTACAGAGCAGTGAAAAAGGGATCAAATATCGACATGCTTCTGAAATGCTGTAAGGACAACGTCCTTACGGATCACATAGTTGCTCTGGGTAACTATGACATAGTAAGCCCCTCAAGGTCCATCTCCTGCTGGAAATCCAACATGCCAGGCAAGGAGCCAGCTAAACCACCTCTTTCTATAAACATCCTGAGGCTTCCTGATGCACAAGCTCCTAGTGGCTGGATGCCTCTGCCATGGATCAGCTCCCCAGTGCAAACCTTTCGTTTTCTTCCTGCAGCAATCCAACTCTAAAGTCTCATGTCAGGCATCAAAAAAAGGATCAACAAGGTGAAGTCTGACATCACTTGGTGATATTTGACATGAGCATGTGCATAGGTGTATATAATTCTCCCTCTTAAGAATCCTGATCCCCCAGGCCTCACAGCCACACCAGCAAAGGAAGAACAACACCCCAGCTAAGCAAGGAGAGAAGTACTAAAATGACAGCCACTTTGCATTTTTTATGAGGATTGCCTCCAAAGTGTCTCTGTACCTCCACAAAACCCTCACCACTGCCTCAAAACCCATCTTGTTTCTCTCACCTGATTAGGAATTTTTATTCTTGCTTGTCTCCCTTCCTCCTGCCTATTCCTGTGTCCTTGGTGTTAGTGTGTCCAGACAGCAGCAGCTCTGTGGTGCTCTCCTGTCTTTCCCAAACACCTACTACTACTTGTGCTGTCAGTCACCCACAACTACCGCTTCTCCTGCACCATTCACTCCAGGCAGTCAGGAAAGTCAATTTTTGCCAGGCTCACTGTCCCCTGCTCCCACCCCTGCCCAAGAGGAAGGAGCATGCAGAAGGCCCTGGGGAGCTTCCATGCTCCCGAGTCCATGTCTGTACCCTAAGTCTGTTCCAAATCCAAACTGGGGCAAGAATTCATTACATACCAACCCTCCCACTTAGCACCCTAGTTTTCATGAATGAAAAACCTGGAAAAATGAGAGGGTGCGGAGGTGCCACATGATCTTATACTTAAAAGATTCGGATGACTGGGAGACCAATACTTCATGGGGCAATACAGTATACATGCAGAGTAAATTTAGCTACAGCCTGACATTCTTGCTTTCCTGCTTGTAAACAGAGATAATTGTGCTTTCCTAATTAGTGCATGAGTGTTGAGAATAAACATCAAAATTCTTGAGGCACATCTTAGCATAAGAACAAAACTCACAGAGGCAAAAAAACATCTACAGAGGCCACAGCAAAGCTTTGCTTAGCTTACAGAGGATGTGTTCAGGGAAGGCTGCTTCCCAAATGGAACAAAACCATCTTAAAGCCATAAAACCTCCAGAGTACATCCAATACTACCAGACAGACACTCCCCTTCCTCCCACAAGCTCTTCTGACCTCTCTTTTTTCCTCTGCTAGTCATCCTAATACATCTTAACAGCTGTATACTTTAAATATACTTGTATACTTTACTAATGCCAGTTCAACAAAGCGATCATTTCACTATGTTTCCTCAAGGCATGCACAGCTCAGCCTCTTTCTTTCCTCCCAAAATCCAAGGTTTAAATGACTGTGTACAACTGTACAGAGTGAAAGCTCTGGGTATACATCAAATAATTCAGAAGTAGAATAAGCATCAGGAACTAAAACTGACTGACCTCTTAGTCCCTGAGCTCAGCCCTTTTGTTTTCCAAGCATTTGATGGACCAGTAACTCACTCTTCACTCCAATCACATCGAAACTTGCAGGTTCCTAAGCCAAACTCTTCATTCAAACAAAACTATCCCAGGGGTCAAAACAAAGAAGTGTATGCTTGTTCTTCAAGTGAGATAACATGGCAATTGCATTTCTGTTCGCTTTGTAAAGGACTGCTAATGTTGTAGCAAATGATGGCTTCTAACCTATGCAGTACTGCAGCCTCACAGCAACGTTTTAGTGAGCAAGTTGAATCCTTTTGGCAGGTTTATTCACTCATAAGGAATTCCTTTCATTATTTAGTACAAATAAAGATATACCTTCATGAAAGGCTTCTGCTGCTCATGATGCTCACTTTCATATTTGATAGCTGAACAAACATCTAGAGCCCTTTGCCTGTTCCACACCAGTGTGCAAGAGGGGTTCTCTTCTGAGACTGCTTAATTTTCAGAAGAATATTGGTTTTCATACAGAATTGGATGGATGATCCACCAGATTTTGCTTTCTACTTTTAAACTCCTCTAAGGGAGTAAAAAGAGCTTACAGCACACTTGGCTCACCCAGCACAGTGAGGCACCACAGAGACAGACTCCTGCCTGACCTCTACAGGCATTAAATGACTTGAGCTCTGTGATTTCAATATCCCTCTGTTAGAGCCCGAATATGCCTCTGCTGCATATTCCTCTGTAGTGGCAGGGAGTGAACTGGGACTGCAAACAGGATTTCGGACCCTCTCAACTTTAATTCTATGTTAGACTAGGAGGGAAGATGTAGAGACCCTATATATGCCTTCCCTCTGCCCATGCCTGCTCTCCTCTTACAACAGCACTAGCCTGCCACCATTTTCAAAGTCCCCAAAAGATTTGCCACTGCGCTTTGAGAGAGAGAGGTGGGAGTTATTGCACTCCTCCTCCTGCTCTAAGATGGCTGCACACAATCCAGCATCTTATAACAGCAACTTGTTACTATTTTGAGTGAATGTGTGAACTGGGTTCTGCTGCCCTGTGGCAATAGATGGTATAAAGATGTAGGTTTTGTTCACAGCACAAAATGATACTTCTTTTCACATCTCTGCCCTGTGTTACTGGCTGGCCCTTTAGTCCCATGTTATTGAAGATTCTGAGAACTCAGTGCTGATCATTTGCTTCCTCATTCTTCAGAGTCCTTTCACTAACAGTGAAGTAGCCTTCGCTAACTCATCTGTCCTCAAAGATAGACAATCCTTTTCAGTATCTCCCTCACTTATCATCTTCAACAGTCAGTGCATCTTTTTTCCCCAGCTTTTGCCAATGCTAAAAAACCCAAAGCAGAATTGCGTGCTCTGATTATGTCCAAGCCAGAAATTGTAAGTGCAGAATTTGCTAGGGGAAATCATTGCAAAATAAACAGAATGAATAAGGTACTCCGCATTTTTCAAGCCTATAAAAAGCTGGGCTGGAACAGAGTGGGCAGGAACTTAAGGGCTGAGTGCCAATCAGGATAGCTGAGGGGTCTGTTAATTTATCCCCCAAAGATTTCCTTCTCCCTTAGGTTGTAACTAATAACACAAACTCCTATCTAATGCTACTAATGCTATTATGCTGGAAAGCCCAAACCCGAGGAGGGAAAAGGCAGTGTCTGGCAGCAGATGCCAGAAATCAGCCAAGATCAGAAGCAGAGAATATCTTCTGGCTATATGTATGAAATAAATGTGGACTTCATTTTCATCTGTATCCCCCATACTCTGCTCCCCTGAACTCTCCCAGTGCCTCCTCTTCCAAAACTCTGCTCTGTTCATGTTGAAATTATAATTGTTAATTTATTCTGCTTTTCTGGTTGCTGTGCTAACCCACAGCTTGTGCTGCTTGGTGTCTAAGTAGCTTGTCCTGGGGATATGGTTAAACCTGCCTTTGATCAGTATTTAATCCTTCAAGGTGCTCTGGGGGCTGCAGTTTAGTTTCTATGTGAAAGAAATGAGAAAAGGCAGAAAGGAAGGAACACGACTTTTACTCTTGTTCTCCCTCTAACCCTCTCTGTCTCCAAAAGAAACATTCACAATGGACTGGGGTGGTTGTTACAGTGGGTGAAGGAGATGCTCCATGGGCCTGGCCCAGAACTGATGACTGTGAGAAGCAGGAACCCTGGCCTTCAAGAGCCTAATCTTTCCATCTCCACAGGTAGCCCAAAGATCCGTGCAATTTTGTTTCTCAGCTAAATATAAGCTGCTTGTTAGGGAGAGAAGCGTATTCTCCCCTCCCTTCCTTCAAGCTTTCATCGGGGAGAACAAGTAGAGGTAGCATTTTAAACAGATGGGAGCTAAGGGAGTCTTTCAAAGTAAACAAATAAAAAGTAACTTGCAGTTCCTACACACAGCTAAATATGAATGTCTAGATAAAGCCCTAACTGTGGGGTACAGCCATCTGCAGGAATGCAGAAGCTGCAGTAGGAAAACAAGGGGTGGAGCTGGGGAAGAATTTGAGAAGGCAAGACTAGACTGAATGAAGAAAGGCAACTGATACCAAACATCCCAGAGAAAGCTACTTAGAAAAGGATTCTGTTAATGCTCTGGGACAGCATCTCTAGGAAAACTCCACACCTAAAATCACTTAAAACTACGTGGTGGGATGTCCACATCAGTGTATTGACATGGCACAGGACTTCCCCTAATGGGGAAAATGTACCATCCATTCAAAGACTTTACAAGCATTTGGCCCTTGGAAATCAAAGAGCAGCATACTGTCCACTTGTACCCCACATTTTTGGCTTCAGACTCACAATGTAGAGGCCCCAGAATGGTACTTCTGAATCTCTCTGTTGCTGGGGCTTGATCATCACAATGATATGGCATGTACTTTTCTGTTGATAGCCAGATCATGTCAACCAAACTCTTGGTGTCACAGAAATGAGATACAATACAGTTCTCTGACTAGCTAAGGTACTTCTAGAGTATTGATCAATGTAGTTGTCTAGGAAATGTATCATCAGGATATTAAATTTGGTTACCATTCCCCAAGTGCTGTGGTAGGTTACTCGATTTGAGATTAAAGGTGTAAATCCAAAAATAGATGAAACTATAACACAGAATGCTGCCACTGCTACTACCTATATATGGCTTGGTTTAGTAAACTTGGGATACACTGTAGCTCCTGGATTCTACTTGTTCTGCAACAGAATTGTTTTGTGCACCTGATGAGATGAGATGCTTCTCTCTAGGCCTCAGTAATCTCAAGATATTTAGTTTCCTTATGAAACTCAATTTTCAATGAAATGGAATTAATGATATTGTCCTATTTCGGTAGGATACTTTTAGTTGGCTCTAGACATGTAAACAGCTGTGAAATTGCAAATAATAATTTATCTCATTTGCACTTGCTTACAGCTACACTATTGTAACTCTTTGTATGCTCATGTATTTCTGCTCTGTAACTGGAGACAGGATTTAGAATTTTAACCTGCCACTCATCACACAATAAAATGCAAGTCACTCATCCACAGTATATAGGAAGAAATTCTAGTAACTACATGTGACTTTGAAGTACCAAAAAAACTTCACTGCTTGACTTAAATATAGCAAATCTTCATGCTATGACACCACACTAAAGGACTGCCAGCTGAATGTGCAGCAAACAAATGAAAATCCCTTAGCAGTTACATACATGACTTGTTCAAATACCATGCAGGAGAAACATTTTTCATCTGGTATGGAAAATAAATTAGAAACATGCCAGCCCCAATTAGACATATGTTAAATTCTGTGAAACATCCCTTTTATCACACTTAAAACATATGGAAAATACTGATGATACAGGGCTAAACTGGTTTCCAGCAGAATTTAAGCAGATTACAGGGGTGACTATACAGACAGGAGCTCCCTAACATCCTACGCTCTCTGCTCCATGGCTCTGAGCTGCCTCAGGGCACGAGTGGAGCAGCCCCTTCCTTCCCTCTTCTGCTGCTCCAAGCCCTGCAGCCTTACAAGAACTCTTAGTTTCTCATCTCATGTTGTGCTCTGCAGCCCTAAAGAAAACATCACTGTTAGCTTTCCTGCAGAAAAAATCACTGCTACCCTTGCTGTGCATAAAGAGTTAAATCAATTGCAAAGCATGTCCCAATCTCTCTTAACTGAGCTTCAGCTATCCTTACCCATTTTTTTCCTTCTCAGGCTTTTTCTATTAAAAAAAAAAAGTGTAAAAAAAAAGCGTACCAAAAAAGTGTAATAAATAAATAAATAAATAAATACATAAATAAATAAAGCCAGCTAGCACAGCAGGAGCTACATGCTGATTAGAAAAATTTTGCTTTGTTGGGGTGCAGGTTTGGGGCTGGGAGCAAATGAAGCAAATAAACGGTAATAATCTTTTAAACCTGAGAGTTTTAGCTACTGCATTTAGAATTTGGCAGTGGTATCTTCTAATCCCAAAGCCCAAGTACAGTGTATTATCCAGTAGACTGCATTCCCACACTTGACACCTCCCTAAAAGCTTTCCGTCATGTGTGCAGTTTTATCAGCTACCTGGAGGACTAAAAGAGAATTCACTCACTAATTCCCAACCTCAGAGCAATCTAGCTCTGTTCCTTGAATGGCAGGGTGAATAGGGCACTATCTTTAGAAAGCCTTTGCTTATTCAGTTACACCACCTTGCTTTGCTACCAGCCCTGAGTCGAAACCATATTACTGAGTAGAAGCAGCAAAAGCATTCACTGGTGGTCTAATTCTGCTCTCCCTGCCTTGCCCTGAGGTATGACTGCCTCTGATGTGGACCATGAAAGCTGATGAGCAGTTCACAAAGGCATGATGAAACACTGCAGGTCAAGACATGAGGAAAAAGTCAATATCCAAGGAAGCCTGCAGGAAGAATGTAAAGAGTAGGAGTAAAAATAACATAATTGGGACATAGCCAGAAATGAGGATTAGCACTAGACAATGTCAGTGACAATGAATGATGAGGATTCCCAGTTGCATGTCTTATACCAAAAATATCTCCACAAGTAATAACTTGCCCCAAGAAGAGTGAGCTCAGCGCTAAAATGCTGGAAGTGCCAGATGAAATCTAGGTCCACATAGTGCAGTATGTGTCTAGGGCAGTAACCAGTGTCACACCCTGTGGTGAAAAGACAGCAAACCTTACTGTAAGAGGGAATTGATGTGATCTGGTAGAAAAAATTACGCGGCTGGAATAAACAGGAAAAATATCAGACACTAAATCTTTTTCACGTCAAAAAACTAGACTGCTACAAACCAGTTTTATCAGTGGTTTACTAACTTTGCTTCATTTACACACTAACACCACTGCAGCCTCAACAACATTATTAACTACAATCTGCTCTAATACATTTTGGGAATATGTGCTTCTGTACCTCCTAGGTCTCATCTTCATTTCTGAGCATAAGCCTTGAAACAGCATATTTCTTATTCAGAGTGAAAGATCTGTCACACTGTCTTATCAATGGTCACTGTGCAGGACAGTCCCCAAAACCATGCTGAACCAACTTCTTGGTCCTCCACCAGAGGGATAAGGAAACATCACCCAGTTAAAAATAGAATTTGACAGATTTTGTATAATTAATATTGATGTTTAACAACTCCAGATCTCCTGCTCCTTTGTGAGTTCATCCATAAATGCAATATGGGGTCTGCAAGGAACATGATAACTGTCCTTTGATCTTGTCCTCTTTCGAGTTATAAAATAAGATTTCATATTAAGATTTAGGGCAAGGGACAAACTTCTTGGAGTTTTGGTGTAGCACAATATACTGAATGCATTATTTTTCCAAGTCACAGCTTCCCTTCTGGATTCTGACAAGGAAAGACTGACACACCGGATAAACCAGGGAAGAAATTACATCATATGCAATCTGTTACTTTCTCTCTTTCTCTTTTTTTAAGACACCTGAAGCAGATAAAAAACAGAGGCGGGCGGGGGAGTCAGATCCCCACTGGGTATAAGCTGGCATAGCTCTGCTATAGTCAGTGAGTACAATGAGTCAATATATTGATACCTACAGAGAAGTTAAGTTATCCTGTGTATCTTAAATATTAACACCAGAGTCAAAATGAAGGAAAAGGGAAAGGGGCTTTCACCTCATCTGTTCAGATCTTCAGCCTAATGAATGTGTAAGTTCCCTAATGAGCACACGCACACACACACATGCATACACGCTTGCTAAAATAAGCCTGGCTGAGTCAGAGAGGCACTGTGGGACCCATCTGCCCCTGCTGATCAACCTCCTCCTCCCATCCACCCACCTTCTGCCCCAGAATACGCCTTGCTCTGCTGCCACACTTCTGTGTCAGGCACCAAGTTCCCTGTGCAAGCAGAAGAAATAAAAATAATAGCCTAGGCAGGCTTCCAAAACTCAATTATCTACCTGCTTTTTTTTATTTACAAGGTAATTGGTCCACATTCTGCTATAACTGGTATCAACACAAACCTGGAAGATTGCAGTTAAAGACAGCAGAACAGACCTAGGATGAAAACCAAGTACTCTCCTGCTGTATCTGAACTTAAAGCATAATTTGGCACTATGTAGTATGCATTCTTGCTTCTTCTTGTGCACATTGTACTGGTTCATGAACACACTGTTTAACCTGGGGAAACACCAGAACTCTCCTTCATAAATGTTTCAATCCAGAGGACTGCACAAACAGAAGTGTCCAAAAATTGGATTTAGAGGAAACCACAGCTGAGAGGCTGTCAGATGATGAGAAAAATCTTATGGTATTTAAACATATAACAGCCCAGAAACAGAGAGTGCTGGATATATGTGTGAAGGTACCTTAAACTTTTTGAATAGCTCTCTCTCTCTTAACTGCTGGAGCCAGTTAAAAAGATGATTTACATGCTCTGAAAGACTGGGCTTTGCAGCCTGGAATGGGGAATGAAGAACAGAAGCAGCAGTGTCCTTTTTGGATCCCAGCACAAACCATACACCATAGGCAGGACCTATGCACTGCCCTTCACTGCAGAGTGAAGCTTTCCAAATTAGGTCCATTAGACTCCGTTTTTGCCTCATATCTCTCTCCAGCATTGGCAGACTGGAGAACCTTTGAGAATTCTCAGCTGTGTCATGCAGCAAGAGAAATAATCCAGTTTTGGTCTCCCCTGAAAATCTCTGGCATGGATGTGGTTATTATTTGTCTAAAAACAAAGCTGACTGTGTTCAACAGCCTTTGGGGATTTCTGCTGGATTGGGAAAGTTTAATACCAGACATGCTGGGCAAAGGACAAAAATACTTTCATGCTGCATGTCAGGAATAAACACAAGGTGATTCAACTCAATCAGCTCAATGCCTTCTTGTTCCTGTCACACCTGTAAATGCTACTGACTGTCATCCAGAGATATGCTTCTCTAGGACAAGCAATTTTCCCATGCAAGGGAAGTTCATCACAGTTAGATATAAAGGACTATCCTATCCCTCCTCGTCCCCAGTCTCTGCTTCCTTTGGCAGTGTTCTGGTGCCGATTTTCTTAGATAATACAGTTGCTTTAATGTTTTAAAACTAAAGACTTCTTAAATTGAAAAGTGGTGTTCTAAAAACTGCAGTATTTTACTTTTCAACATTTTTCATTTTTACAACATTTTAAATGCTAATTCTATTATCAAAAATGTTATTGGAACTGTTATCAAAATGGTTATAACTGTAGTAAAACCCCTTAGAACATAAAAACCAAATCTATTTTGAACTCTGTGAAGAGAAAAAGCATCAAAACCTCTATATTGAAAGGGTTAGTTGAGAAACATTTTCCAGCCCAGCTCTGTAGAAAGGCAGGCAGTTAACTCACTCCTTGCTGCACTCTCTCCTCTCTTTTCCACACTGAAATGTAAGAAATACAAGCACTGAAATGAGGGTAGCATTCATTTCCTTTCAACAAGACACAGACTGAATTTTCCACAGTCTACTATCCTACCTACAAACCTACCAAGCAGTGTTTCTAGGGGGCTAGCTACTCACTTGTCCACAATTTCATGTAAAAATTATGAACTATACAGGTTAAGGACAGTCTGAATGAACTGCTTTACTGGTGCATTGCAGGAAGAGACACAGAATGCTAAATGGTCCTGACCACATGTATACAACCACTGCTGCTACATGCACACACCAGTGGTAGCTGCTTGGGTCTCTAGAGCTATTTAGGCTGTAAGAAGAAAGACCAATGGATAGGAATTAGAGATCCTACTTGCCTTTTACCTCTAAAATGCCAGTGCTAGTGAATAGTTGCATGTGAAATCAACAACAATGGGAAGGGAGAAAAGAAAATCCTTTTTTGAGACATAAATTACGATCTTTTTAAAGAGTAATGGTGCACAGATCTCCCTCTTGTTTAAATGCTCTCTGGGAGCACAGCCTTACAGAGGTTCGATGTAACAACTAAAAGGGTTGTCATGTTAAATGGAGCCAGTGATGGCTAAATCTCAATCTCCAGTTTATCATTTGCTCTCACCAGCACGGTAAAGCTGAGCATCCCAAATCTCCAGGACAGTTCTGCTAATGCAATAAGCAAAAAAAGTCAAGTGAGATGTTATCTGAGCCTGCCTGATGAGATTGCAGTTTGCAGACAACCCTGGCTTATCTTAGATGATGAACTATCGTGGATAAACAGAATGCATCAAGTCTGTTTCCCTAAGACCTTGACTTGCTGGTGGTAGGGGAATATGAATAACATCTAGGCAGCTCAATATAGATTAAATGAGGAACTGGATAAGATCATGGTGTTAACGAATATGCCCTTTAAAAATATCACCAAATACCTAGTCTGATAACCACACAATGCAAAAGATTATGCTTCTGGTATACATTATTTTAGGGCAGGTAAGTTAAGGTTAAAATCAATGACTCTAAATATAGTATGTAGTTGCAAACATACGTAAGGTTTTCTATGTATCCCCTTACAAGAGTACCTGACTTTTACATAATCAAAAGCTACTATCCATCTGAAAATGACTTACAAAGCTGTGTCATTATCACAATTCTCACACATAAGAGGAAACTGCAGCATTGGCTAGGATTATAAAACCAGAACATGCAGGATACAGAAAGAGGTTCGCAAACCCTGCTTTCCTCTGGATTCACAAACACTATGTATCAGTGATGTTAGCAAGAAACAGTTTAGTAAGAAAGACATAGAAATCTTGCAAAATGAAGACTGAATGCTGTCCCACACATCTGTGATCTCATCAAAATTATACATTCTGTTTGATAACTGCCACCGAGAAACAAATTTTAAAACATCTAGTTTAGGCAGGCAAATTGATAATGAGTAGAGACATGCAAGAAGTATTCATTTATGCAAATGTGACTGCATTATATGTGTCTGAACAAGTTATTGTAATGCAATGCATTAATGTACCAGATTGTTTATCCTAAACAACGTATTGCCTAAACAGTGAGTTGTTTGGGCTTTAAATTTATTTAGCTTTAAACACCCAAAAAATATGGGTACCTAGCAGTGACGGTGGGATTGAGCCACAGTTCAGGCTTGCTCCAGTAGGAGGTTACAGACTGAAATTTCTTGTTGCAGAAGTAGTGCAGTACTTCACTCTGAAATCTTTTCATAATAGAATCAACGACACTTAAACAAGCCCAGAACTACAGCTGGGTTTGGAAAAACCTACAGCACTGGGTTATTACACAGTGGCAGTTAAAATAATACAATGCCTTTATAACTGATGTATGACACTGCTTCACTGTCTTTGAATGCTTTTTCTCAGAATCTCACTGACAGCAATTTCAATTTAAAAATTCCCCTTCAATTAAAATCTCAGCTACAGAGTCATAATACAACAAACATTCAGTTTTAAGACTAAAACCGTGCAAAGAAGCATGGTTTAGAATACTCACTTCCAGAGCCCTAGACACCTACAGCTAAAGTCTAGAAATTTTTCTCATTCCTCCTGCTGTTCAAGCCACAATGTACCAAGTACAATAGAAATAACAGCAACTATTTTGGGAGCCTCCTAAATGGATTAATGGTCATGTAACCTGGGCTTTCAGAATGGTTCTAATGGCATAGATGTGAGTTTTTGTTTGCATTTGTGTACAAATCATTTTATGACTAGCATTGGCTGAGAATTTTCCACTGAAGGGTAATTCATCAGAAGTAAACTATTTTTAGTGATTGTTCTATATCCAGTTTTAAACAAGTTTAGGCATTTAACAATAAAGTATCAAGTTCCATTAAAAACATGTTTTGTTTGGAAACCTTAATAAATAAATACTTCAAAAGGTTTAAAAATGTGAAAGATTGAAGCTTTTGTAATGATGTTGTTATACCCATTATGATTAATAGTTATCAATGAGCAAGATTTGCCTTTAGTAGACCAACCAGTAAAGATGGAAAAAAATTCAAAACATAAGGAACATAAACCCTATTCAGATCTAAAAATGTAACAACAGCTTTCAAAACTACATGCAGGTTTATACCAATAGCTCTGAATTTAACACTATAATCTAATAAATTAGTCAATTTGAGACAAGAGTACTGCTACCTGTAGATCCATGGGGAGTGGTACTAGCAATGGAAATAGGCTCTCTCCTTCAGTTGAACGGAGGGAGAACTAATTATTGCCTATAGGATATGAAGAGTTCACAGGCAGCAGGACATAAGAAGAAATACAACATACAATAAATCATTATTGCTATCCTCAGCCCTTGATTTTTAGCAGTTACAAGTTTTCGTTTCTAAGATCTTTCTTTGAAACTGTTTTGCAGGACTCCCTTGAGGATCAGGGTTAATAGGTTAGAGTGGTTATTTGCGAAAAATGTTCTCCCCCATTAACTGGATGTTTCTATTTACTGAGTGTCTGCGTGAGTTTGCCATGGTACCCAGCAGTTTTCTGTTTTCCCCAGCTTTGGTTCCATGAGGACCATTGCAAGCACTGGATGACTTTGCAACGTTGATTAATAGGTTGGACCATACATGTGTTAAATCCAGGGCTCTGGACTGTTTACTGTGAATGATGTTTTACTATGGTAACTACAGAAATCAGGCAGTCTGTGGCTTGGTTTCATTAAATGAATTTTGTTTCTGGGGATGAATTTGGCAAGAGTGTTGCAGAAGTAGTCTGAGGCTACAGGCATTGTAGGGAAGGAATGAGTCTTGGGAGAACATCTTTTAATTATATTAGTTTTCCTGTAGAAGTTTAATGGTTTTCTGTTTAAATTCCTGCATATGGTGTTAAGCCATAAGCAGATGTATACAATGGGTGTGTTTGAGCACAGAGAAAGGGTTGTATTCCTGCTATCTTGCATCAGGTTCTTGGATGTTTCACAAAAAGATGGGACCAATCTCCCTCAAGCAGCAACTTGTTTAAAGAAGATACTTGGACTGATCTCCTCTGAATTCCTTGGAACAGCCAGCTCAACATTTTCAGCTTTTTGGGGTTTTGTCCATATCAGAGATGGAAAAAAATAAAAAAAAATTAGTAAAATAGATGGGACATCCCCTGTACCCTACTCTACTCACATCATACGTTACAACAACAAATGGAAGTCCTTTCTTCCCAGGTAGTAAGTTCTCTGGAATCCCTTTTCTGTGGCTGAGTCTGCCAACTGCTAGACAAATACAGGAGATCAATAAAGATTTTCATCTGAAGTTGGCAAAATGTACAGCCGAGGCTGAAACTGGGATGCTCAGGTCAGAGCTACTTCTATAGATAGGCAGGTACAGACTGTGACAGCAAGGGAACTGACGTGACCTGTAGCCAGCTGAAAGCACAGGGCCAGCACAACAGACTCTTCTTGATGCCAAATGTCTTCTGGTTTGTAATGGTGAAAGTAAGATCAGGCTGTTATGTCTCCCAAGATTAAGAAATATGCAAGTATTTCAACTCCCCATTACCACCTGGGAGTTTAGAACATGCAGAGGTGAAGCTCTGATTTGTCTAGAGTGACAGTAGAAGGCAGGGTCAAACCCTGCCCATACACACAAGTTGTTGTTTCCATATTCCTTGCTTAGACAGCTCTGCCTCTTTCCCTGTGGGCTACTCTTGTGTGAAAGCTGCTCTCTGGAAGATTTACATTAGCTTAGATGAAAACCCTGAATAGAAAAAAATTATTTCTATGCACCATGGACTGTAACTGAAAAACTGTAAGTACACGGCAGCTGCTGTTTGACACTGGACACAACAGGCTTAATGTCACATTTTGGAGGCAGAAGAGAAAACATTTCTGGCAGCATTTAACATGGTTGAGGTTTTATTACTAGACACAAATGCAAACAAACCCAGCTTTTCTGCAAAGCAGTGTGTAGTCTCTCTCTCTCTCACACACACAGTCATACTTCTAGTCTTCAGAAGTCCAAGATGTGGGTTGCTATTAGGAAGAAAAAGAGGTCCAATGCTGTAATTCATGAGCAGCAAGCAAATATTTCAGGAAGATATGGACAAGCACTGTACCAACAATCTACCCACAAACCATATTTTTTTAAGGAAAAAAAGTAAGTATTTTAGACATATTAGACTCAAAGTACGTGGATGGATTTATCATGATGGTCAATGCTTCCCGGTAGTGTCAAACTAATTATTCATGTGCCTCCCTTGCCTGCGTACATATTTCAGCAAAGAAATCCTAGACAGAAACACAACCATGCCACCAGGCAAGAGCAATGTGAAAAGTGCACTGGACCAGATGCCACCAGTGCCAGGTTGTACCGTCAGCTTTGACTTTGTGCACAGCCACATTCAGATAACCTAAATTCTATTAACCTCCAAAGCCTGTTAGGTGCTTCCAATTAGGCACCCTGATAACCTGGACTGAACTGACAGAAAGCAGTAAATCCTGGGATTTCAGCAGACCTCAGACTGTTTAAATGTGGCAACAGTTTCTGACTCAGCAGACTACTTTGCCTCTCCATGTCCCATTTTCTCATCTTAGAATAAGAAATACAAAAACTGGTTGCTTGCCCTCTGTCAGTGCTGTGATGTTCTAAGAAGCTGCATAAAATGTTTTGAGACAGCAATTTAAAAATAGCTAAACGAAAAATTAGTAAAAGACTTACTAATACAGAATGGCATATAAAATTATTATAACCAAAATGAAACTGCAATGAGTCTCCTTCTCAGTTCTTTACAGCATAAGGTGATCACCATTTGTGAGGTCAAGGAAAAAAAAATACAACCCTCCCTTGGGATATACAATTAAGCATATCAAAGAGGTTATTTGCATCCATCTGTAGCATCTGGCACTGGCCACAGTCAAAGAGACAGAATACCAGACCAGATGGACCAGTGTGTATGGAAATTCTTATAATCTCCTCTGATTAATTTCTTCCTTCGGGTTGGATATGTCTCTTCAAATTGTTTATCAACATCTAACCAAAATTGGTGCTGACATATCATTGATTGTACTGTGACTTTATCTGCAGCTCAGCATTCTGGGACAGTTTAGTCTCTTGCTTACCTCAACTCTAAAGCAGGATTTCTTTATCAGTGAATTTCTACATTCACTCACACATTTTCCAATCCTTGTCCTCAGAGATTACTGGCAGAGTCCATGACTCAACTGTAATTTGAACCAAAAATCTTTTTTAGTTCCTGAATCTTTGCTACTCTAAGACTGTAGCCTACAAGACTGTAGACTATAAGACTCCAAATGATTTTTTAATAGTAAAGTCTTGTCCATGAACTTATAGAGCCTAGGTTTGTATGGCAGAATCCTAAAACTTTCCCACTCATTCTTTTGGAATGACTGCACCGTTTTTCTATGATTCATGCAAAGACATGCAAAGCAAGGGGTATGTAAAACAGCAAACAGAAATCTTGTCTCTTACAAGAGTCACCCATTGCATATTTTTATGTTTGAGGATCATGTAGGTAAGAATAATCAATTATTTTTATTACTTATTTTATTTATAAATAATTTACTTTATAAATAGTTATAAATCATTAGCACTGCACTATAAAATGATGACATTGCATTATTATAATACATCAGGGACTTTGTTGCCATATTTTAAACTTCTTGACTAACCAGGCCTTCTGTAAGCATGGTCAGATTCAGCTACATGAAGGCCAGGGACTGAATCATGCTCTCTAGAAGGTGCCCTTGAAGCCAGGAATCAAAAGTCAAAGAAAAGGGTTGCTGTAGAATGGTTGCTCAAGCAGTGGAATGGGATAAAAGAAAGAGCTCCTGCAGGTATGACTGCTTTGTCTTTACATAGTGTTTAGAGGGAAATAGTCTCCACACACAGCCCCTAGCCCTTTCCTGGATCTGAACTCAGCTTCCCTATGGACATGAATTAAGCATCATCCTAAACCTCAGCAGAAATGTAAAAACCAGACACTGCTTCTGAAGAGAAGCGAGTTTCCGTGAGGAGAAATGCTATACATATCCCTATGTACACACGGAGGGGTGCCCTAGCAAAAGTGCCCACTATTCAGACACTGCATTTGAACGAACTGCTCCTCTTAGCCTCTTGTTGTGTAACAGAGGAGCACAGACAGGGCAAACACACACCCCGAGGCACCACTGCTGACTGCCATACAGCCCTGCCCTTACCTGGGCCTATCCTAGTGACCTTCTTAGCAACACAAATAAAGCACTGCACAGATCTCTCCCCTTGCCCAGCAGAAGCAGAATCCACCCTTCCTCCCTCCATAAAAAATGTGCCTTGAGTCTTTAGACTGATAGGTAATTAAGGTAAATTTCTTAATGTCTTATTCTAGATATTGACAATAAGACTTCCAAAAACATGGTTAAAAAAAGTAATAAAAAAGAAAGCTAAATGGGTGATTCAATCATCACAGTAACTGGATGTATAAAACATACAGAATGCTCTGAAGTCTAGATTCAAGGTCAAAACAGTGCGTGGCTAAAAGACCACTGTACACTGAACATCAGCAACACGGGGCTGATTGTCCATGGGGCTCTGGTGGACAAGATGCATATCCCATAGCCTTCTGCAGAGCACTTGAAATTCCTCAGCTCAGATGAAGAGGAGCCAACAGGGCAGCCCCGTTGCTGAGCTCTAATACTGCTCCTTCCTGTCCTGTTTATTTAGTGTATTTTTTCCTCTAGCTTCAGATTGCCTGTGTCTTTTCTTGAGAACTACTTGGGTCTTTAATGGCTCTTCTAATGCTTCCCTCCTTTACTTCTGATCAAAGAGAAAGAAAGGATGGGAACGAATTTACACTTCAGCTTAATTTCCATCTTCCTCCTCTTTTCTCCCTCCCCTCTTCTTTCCTTTGATTGCTGAAATCACCTCAATGATTTTGTTCACAGTTTTTGGTAAAATGAATTGACTGAACAGTTGCAGACAAAATCTAACTTGTGACAGAAGCAGAAGACAGCCAACAGGGACAATGAGAGTAGAGGCTGGGGTGATACAGTCAGCTCTTTGGGTCACTGGTCTAAAAAATCTCCTCAGATTTCTAAAGCCAGTGAAGAGAAATGCATGTCCATAAGGCTCCTTGAAGCAGTAAATGAAACCATCACCAGCAGCAGAAACTGCTCTCACAAAGAAAGGACTGAAACAAAACATTGCATTTAACCACACAGCCCAGGCATTTCCGATGTATTCTTAGGATGAGAATCAGTATTTCTTTGAAGAACTGGCTTCCTAAAAAGGCACCCACCCATCTCAGGACATTACAGGGATGAATTCCCAGGACTTCTTTCAAAGAGAGTACCAGGAGCCATACCACTGCAAAGTTCCTGATATTCCAGGGACCAAATATTCTGGTTGAAGTTTGAAAATACCTTTCCAGAATGTTGGGAAAGAAAAGTAACAGTATAGTTCTTTTCCTTTCATATGTGTTATGTCAGGATCTAACAAGATTTTTAAAAATCATCATATTTTAGCGCTACAGCATAGACAAACTGAAATCACCTGGCAATGTATGATTCACCATCCAGTATATCAAGGTAAGCCGGGAGCAGAGCTAGGGAAAATGTTTGGGGGTTCTTGTCCTCAGTTCTGTTCCATGCTGTTGCTGAGGAAAAACCTCTTCAGCACTGCTCATTAACAACTGGAATATGGCTTCACTGACATCAGTGGCAAAATTTCTCACCAAGGAATGCACAAAAGGCTCAGGTTTTGACCGTTTTTCAAACAGTCATCAAGTATTAATTAGACCAGTAGGGGAGGCTTCTCATTTTGCCAGTGTATATTTCCTAATGACTGGGCCAGGAAAAGTAGCTGAGTATATGGCTTGTTAAGTAGAAATTAACCTGTCTGGAATAACAATTACCTGAATTGAAATAAGCTTTGATATATGCCACTGGCAGAATTTGCCACCCTGCCATCTGAGCAGAATTTGGTACCTTAATATTTGGTTACAATATATATTCTTTTTATACTAAGTAAATGCACATCAATTCTGAAGGACAGGCACCTACATCACCTTGTTCTGTTCCAGCCTACTGCAATCCTGGCATGTTCGCAGTGCCTAGTGTCAGAAAAGTAAGTTACTAGGTAAATGGATGTTTGTAGGGCACAGACACTTTTTGTCTCTAGATTCTCCGTGGGAAAAAAAAAGTTTCAAAAGAAGTTAGTAAGAATTCTCTGTTCTGGTTCTCTTCTTCAAGCCTCTATAAGGTGCTGAATACATTTCTCAAGGAAAATTAATTTCTTTGTCTTTTCCTTGCCTCTAATGAACTGCCTCTGAATGCATGAGGGGACAGGAAGGAGAGCAGGTTCCATGGTGAGATAATAAAAAGTGAAAAGGCATTCGAAGCCATCAGTATCTTCCAAACTCACTCTGACAGAAATATGCTGGACTGTAGACAGGAGCAAGACCAGGGAAACTTAGAATAGCTTTGGCATTCAGTACTAAACTATAAAGAAAAGATGACACTGGGGGAGCAGGGGTCCTCTTGCAGTCCTACTGAGATGTTAGACAAGCACATGACTAGATGTAGGCCACATAAACTCAGGATTACGGTAGGTGCTATCCAGGATGCCAGCATTCCTAAACACTGTAGTAAGTGAATATCAGTGAATGACAAATTCTCCTGTGAAAGCTCAGAACATCGTAATTATCAGTAGCATAATCAGAATATAAGAAAAGCTGAGATGAGCTACCATTAGACAAGAACAAATAAAGGAAAGAGTAAAATGTCAGGTTTCTACCTACTGTTTCCACTTTCACCTCACCAGATACTAAAAGATCCACAGTGCTTGTCAGTCAGAAAACATGCCTATATAACTGCAAGCTCCAAGAGTCTTTGGAGTGAAACCGTAACTCAGGGAAGTTACAAAAGATGAAGGCCTTAATCCAGTAAATACAGGGATTCCTAAATGTTAAATCAGACAGTGAGAATCTTTCCAGAGTAGAAGCCAAGTAGAGACCTTGGCAGAACCCATTTTCTATGTGTAGTCCAGTCAATGTAACAACCACATAAAATTAATCAGGTCTTTCTTTTTTTTTCTTTTTCCTTTTTTTTTTTTTTAATTCTCTTCTTCAGAAACACTTGAATTCTTCAACAGTTTCAGGTCTATTTTATCTATTATGTGTTCTCTCCTTTAACCACCCTGTAGTTGCCTTCCCAACACTACTCGGGGAATTTCCATACACTGCTGCTTTGTCCTCATGCTCATGGTTGAAGTCTTCACCAGCAGTGGAGGATTTGTGCACTGAAACATTGGTAGCTGAGACAGCAAACCTGCAGAACCATCTAGACAGAAATATTTCCAGACATCATCCTTGTAAAGTCTCCACTGGCTGGGGTTATTAAGCAAACCAGCTGGAGCAGGAGCAGAAGGCTGCTGTAACTGCAGGATCCAGCCATGACAGGAAGCCATGAAAACCCTCACTGGGCAGTGCAGCAGATGAGCAAGGAAACAAAGCATTCATCAAATACGTCCAGAAAATCAGTTCTTGTCATGGAGCATGATGTTAAAGATCAAACTTTTGGAAAAAAAAAAAAAACAAACTTCACCTCCCCACCCCTCGCAATGATTTGATCTTCTTAATGTAGATTCATAATCTTCCAATAATTTGACCTGATTAATATGAATTTATTCTCAATTCAAAATCAAGTTCCAAGGATAGCATGGAAACTGATTCACTCTGAAGTTATTAAATGGAGCCTGGACTGCTGACTAAACTTATGGTACTCTCTTCCTGAGCCCTCTGTAAAATGAAGTCTTCCCTCATTCTTTACCACATGGTATTCACAGAATAAGCAAAGGGTCTTTTTTTAGCACTATATTTACGTCTTTCTGATTCATTCACCCTGTCCCTTGACCTTCTGCAGAAACAGGACCCTCTATAGACTGTAAAATACTTCCCCCTCTTCTGCCCTCCATCATCAAGAATGCAAAAATATGAAAGATGCAAAACTAAGAGATGATAAAGTAAACCTTAGCAGTGGATCAATTTACTAATGTCCTTTATCAGCCCCACTATTCATGCTTCACAACCACTATAGCTCACACTAACTTCATTTTCATCTTAATACACCATACAGAAAAGCAACCTAAATATACATCCCCAGATATAAAGCGTATAATCTGCAAACTACAGGAACAGGCAGATCATTTCCATTAGTTTCTTATGTAGCAAAAACCACAATTTACACCCAAAGCATATAATTATATTCAAATTCTAAAAGACAGTTTCGGAAGTACTTAAAATTCATAGTTTGGGGGAAAGTCACTCAGGGATATAAGTAGTTGTTTTAATGTGCAAAGACAACACACACACAGAGAATGCAAGAGAAGTAATATGCAAGAGTAGCGAGAGAGCAATGGTGAATCACAGGACTCCGGCTCCAGTGGCTGCCTGGAGTTTGGCACAGCCAGCACTCTGCCAAAATGCTCTCCTGCTCCTTCAGAAACACCAATGCTGGGATTTGGCACTAGAGCCTGTCCACGCTTTAAATCCATAAGGGAAAACACTACTAGGATCTATGTTCAGAATTTGAAGGTGTCTTACTTGTCCTTCAAGAAGAGATACAAGCAGGCTGCTCTTTTAAGGTTCTCTGACACCTAAAGCCCAAGAGGACTACTGAGGGTTCATTCATTCCTGTGGCTTCTTGCCAGGGATCTCAAAGCACACGGATGCACCAGAACTGCTCGCCTCACCTAGGTGAAAAAACGGTTTTCTCTTCATTTCACAGACGAGGAAAACATGTCAGAAAGTAAAGTAATGTCTTGTCAAGATCGTACAACAAATCAGAGCTGTCGGTCAACTGCATGTTGTCTTGTGTACAGAGGTTACACAGAAGACATGAAAACCATAATATTTTTTTTTGCTAGTACACATGACCTTTCACCGTTATCAAAGCCCACCGGGACAGCAAGTGCCAAAAAAAAAAAAAAAAAAAAAAGACACAAAAAAACCCAAAAAAGGAAACAAGGCAGCCAAGCAGCATAGGACTATCATCCTGGGCAACTACACAGAGAGTTGGTCTTCTTAAAGCACAGCATGCAGAAAAGGAAAAAATAGAAGAATGGTCATCCTTTGTACTTCCCAGACAAAACTTATATTCCTTGCACTTAGGAGCTCCAGCTCTTTATATGGTTACCTTCTGTATGGCAAACCATGGAACTTCCCCACCACCAGCTGGAGACTGTTCTGTTCTTGTCAGTATTGCCACATTACATGACCTAGGTGCATTTTCCTCCTTCTAGTGAGACGTGTAAGGAATTTGGAGCTCCCAACAGCACAGTATATAATAACCCAGTGGCTATCATAACATTGTTCAAACATATATGTTCATGTCATGGCAAAAGAAGAGAAAGAAAGAGAAAACATCAAGAAAAACTGGCCAGAATTATTAAGAAAAAAATCTTATATTTTTAAATGTAGAAATATTATAAAATGTAAAATTCTCATTCTGCAGTATTCTGACTACATAGCTGATGTCACATAGCCCAATATTCTTTACAACTTCAATGCCTATACAAGGCATACAGCAGGATCCTTCATCTGTCTTTGAAATGTAGTCACCTCTGCAGCAGAATGTGGCAGTCTCTTGAAAAGTCAGGGCTGTATTATCCAAAAGCAGAAATGATAAAGAAAAGAAACCTCTCTCCAGTTTAAATTGCAAAGGAAATACAAGGAGGAAGAAAGCCCTGATCTAATTCTGACCAGGACTAGCATTCCCACTTTTGCAAAATGTGCTATGAGATACCGAACAAGCACAAAGTAGCTTTCAGAGGAGGGCTTTTTAAAAATGTCTTAAGAGATTATACCTTCAGTAGCATTGGTCTGAGCAATGTTTCAAAGAGCACAGAGACATGTATTAAATAAGACTGACAGAGTTCAAAATAACATTAAGTTTCTCATGTTCCAGATCTCATAAGATCATTGGGAACTCCTAAGAACAAATACCAAGTGAACAGACTTGAACATCAGTTTTGGAGATCAGTGCAAACTATTCCAAGTTGGGAACAGTTAATACAGTGCACAGAATGAGAAGTCAAAGCACCTGATCAGAAATTGTTTCATATAAAAGCATGCAAAGGATAAGTCAAATAGCAACCTTATTTTGAGGAAACAGCCTTTGTACATACCAGATTTTTTCTGTGTTCAACTACTGAAAACTGTGCTTTCTCAGAAGAGCTACAGAGTCAGCACAGGGAGGGAAAAACCCAACTATGATCACTTAAAACTACAAGGGAGTGAGTATGGATGCTTCGATTTCTGGATAGCCAGCTTGAGATAATTTAAGCAGATTTCACCTTCCTTTAAAAATAATTAATCATTGTTAATACCTCTGAGGAAGGGAATGTAAACATTCAGGCATACAGCAGCACTAGTCTTTGCCAAAAAAATTAGGCTTCATTGTTGATAGGAGAATAAAGGCAAGCCACAGAAAGTAGACAGACTTCTAGCTTTTTACCTTTGCAGAACTTAATTGCAACCTTGATTTCAGCTCTGAATGAAGTTCATTTTACTGGATCACTGACTGCTCTGTACAGAGTGATTTTTTCCCATTTTGTTAAAGCTACCAACCTTTGCTCAAAGTAATCCCCTGGTGATGGAGGAAACAGGAAAAGTCCTGCTTTATTCTGGAGAATGGGCAGTGCCAAGGATGGGGAATTTGTTTCCTATCATAAAGAAAAGGCAGGATTGCAGGAACATAGAGTCTTGAGATGAGGACTAAGTCACATTGGAGGAGCAGCAAGGACATATGCATTTTAAAAAGGGTACACTGCTAGAGCTGTGTGTGGCAATCTTTAACACTGGTTTGCAGAATACCTGCCTATTTTATGGAAGCACTCTCTTGATTTGTCCAAGCATTCACTCTCATTTGCTGATTTTAAAAAAGATGTAAGAAAAGGAAATGCTTCATAAAAATAACAGAACTTCTAAGAATTGATTCAGGCTTGAGAGTAATACCTACAAGATCTGGTGATTGCTCACTATCAGTCTTCACAACAGACCTACATGCTCACTACCAGTCTTCACAACAGACCTACACTTTATCCTATGACTTGTACAACAGCCTGGGCTAGCCTAGGCCTCACAAAGTGAAAATGAAGAGAAACTACCCAACCACTGCTCCCATAGCAGCAGAGCAATCCCTGCAGGCAGGGGCAATCTGCACAAGGCATCACACATCGCCTCTGTGCACCCCTGCTCCACAGCCATTAAGGACAGACAGAGAACAAACAGCTGGAGGAGAAAAAGGGAAAGCAAATTAATTAATTCATCACTAAGACAAAACATGCACAAATCTCTTCATTTTATCTGTCAACCAGAGGCACGCATTATTCATCAGCTGAGGCAATGAGGTTGTGGAAAGAGGGGCTGTGAAGTCACTGCTGCAGGCTCTGGTAAAGCAGCTGACCCAGCACGGTGCTAAATAGCTCAGGGGAAATAGGAGGATTCAGCACATGTGAACTTTCAATAAACACAGTCCCAACTTTGTTCCTACCTCTGTTTCACGAGCCCCTAGTGAAACAAAAAGGAATCATGGCTTTCCCTTGCTATTATTCAGGGATAAAGATTCTGCCAGTCTAGGAAGATCCTCACATGAAAAAAAGATTTGTTCTAACTTGCTGAAGTCCCCTGCCTGGCCAGGCTCACTCCCCTGCTGACAAGGAGGTAAACCTGTTAGAAAGACTTTCTCCTTGAGAAGATGAGCTGTGCCAAATTTTGCATTTGCAGGTTGCAGCCCAACTACCGGAAAGCACCAGCTCAGTGATTCCAGAATTAACTCTCATAACACCAGCACAGTAGCGACTGCAAAATCTGGGTCTGATCCTGCTCAAGGTAAACCACAAGAAGGTTTTCCACTGATTTTAAAGGAGTACTAGACACAGAGTCCAAAAAAGCGTTCACTGCTTGCAAGACATTTATTTTTCCTCTGTGCTAGATATTAATTTGCTTCTTCAAACAGATTGAAATCCACTGGGATGTAGAAGAAAAAAGGAAAATATGTTTAAATACAAGACTAAGTCCCGGTGGTCAGCACTGTGGAGCTGGAAGACAACACAGCGGGGTGGCCATGATCCTGATCTGATTCCTTCCAAAACCAGTATTAATGTAGCCATCAAGTAGGGCAGAAATCAGAATAAATTTCTTATTTCCCTCTAGGGAAAACAAATAATCAAAATCCCAGGAAACACAGGGAATGCATAGCCTCCTTGAGATCTGACTCCTCAATGCTGTTACGGATCCAAGTTCCAAGGGCCTCTGTTGTGCAACAGTGAAAGAACACACAAAAATAAACTATGCATGTTTCCAAGACCAGCTGTCTTTGTGGTCTCTTCTTCCTCTCTCGCACAATCTCCCTGTCCATCCCACTCACCCCCTTATTCATGGCCAAAGGGGGTTTTTATGATGGCTTTGCTACACGGCATGATGAGGAAAGCAAAAAAAACCCAAAAAAACCGAAACAAAAAACCCCCAAAAACTGCAAAAAACCCCACAAAAAACCCAAAAAACTCACACTGACTTACGCACTAACCTGAGCTCCCTGAGCTTTCTATTTCTCTTGATTCCTTTCTGCAATGAGGACACTGAAAAAATGCCTGTTTCTCACTGAAGTTGATAACAGCTTTTGCTCTTGGCTCTTAAATGAGGCTTTGCTTGACTTTCAGGGCAAATGGAAAAGCCATCAAGGAGAAAGGAGCTATCAAGAATGACCAGGAAACAGACTGTAGACTCTCCCACAGACTACTGCCTGCCTTTTACAGCAAAGCCAAACACTATCACATTTTGTGACATCCTTCTCTCCTTTCCTCACAAGTTACCTACTTTGCTATCCCCTTTCATCACAGGAGAACTAAGCTACAGAAGCTGGGCTGTTGAAAACCCTTTGGGGCAGAGACTGGCTGATCCCTCATATTTCTCTGTTTAGCACAACAGGGACTCTCTCACATGGTCCTCAAGCATTGCTGCAAATAACAGGGCTCCTGCTGCTAGTGATTAATAACCCGTAACTGAGTTTCACATGGGTGGTGCTTAACAGATGGTCTTGATGTCTGGCATGGCATTGGTTCCCTTCCCATGTGGGGCCTGAACGTTTCTCTTGCATTTTAGCATGGATGGGAACTTTGGAGCAGAAGTTGGAGTTTGACAGGCTGAAAGGATAGTGCCACTTGTGTCTGCAGAAATGGCTGAACATCTCCCCCTCAACCTATTGCACCCAGTGCCACTTCAGTCCTTAGTCCTCGCCTCTGCAGCATGGTGCTGTTCTGCAGTGCCCTGGGCTCCCCCTCCCGCACTGCCAGAGCATCGACGACCTACCTTGCAGAGCTCCCTGTCACCCTCTCCCAACGCCCTCCAGCAGCTCTGCCAGAGCACCTCCTACTAGCACAGCCCTGCTCCAGTGGTGCTCAGTTGTGACCTGCAGCATCTGCCTCCTGGCTTTGTTCCTGAGACCTTTCCCTTTCCAATGCGCCTCAGTTCAGACCTGCAATACTGAGCTTCTTCTACAACTCTGCCACTGTACCTAGAGATTTCACTGGAGGTCCATTCATCACTGTGCCATTCAAACTCTTCAGACTGTTCTGCTGGTCGTCTGAGCACTCATCCGGGGCACTCCAGGTTTCAATACCCCAGTAACCCTGACACAGCTCTGCCAGCACATCCTCATCGTCCCTGCTGCAGCCGTGTCATGCGGCATTTCAACCAATTGTGCCAGGGCTCTTCCTTCCCTTAGCTCTTCTTCAGTGTTCCTATGCCTCATTTCTGATACTGGTTCTTCTTCCTCTGGTCCTGCACAGGCGTGATTCTGTAGCTGAATACTCCTATGATAGAAGGCCAGACGTGACCCAGCCCTGGAGGGAAAGGGCCAGGCCCTGGCCTGCCTGACTCTCCCAGCTGATATGACTGAAAGCAGAAACTAACGGACAGTGGACAGAAGACAGGAGAAGGTGGAGATGAGGGAGAGCCCCCACGTCAGCCAGGCCTGGGCCAACTCCTGTCAAGGTGGGGAGACTTGGGAGAGCTGGGCAAGAGGCTGTGGAGGTCCAGCTGCTGAGCATTGCTCAGCATTTCAGGGGCAGGATGCTGGTCTTCTCACTCTATC
Source organism: Gymnorhina tibicen (assembly GCA_013399875.1). Classification (NCBI taxonomy): domain Eukaryota; kingdom Metazoa; phylum Chordata; class Aves; order Passeriformes; family Artamidae; genus Gymnorhina; species Gymnorhina tibicen. The sequence continues at coordinate 607,599 of VXAZ01001670.1, forward strand.
TTGACATCTCGCAGACACCCTCTTACCCTTCTCCCCTGCTGCCAGAGTGAAAACCTACTCCCTATTATTTCCTGCCCCAGGGTTTCCCAGGAAGACAGACCAGGTACCAAGCAGGAAGCCAGGAGCAGGAATGAGACCTCGCCTTTTCCTTTGTACGCCCCTTGCTATCCTCACCCAGGAAGGCTGCGAACGCGCAGGCAGGGGATGAGCGGCGGCGGCAATTCCCCGAACCCCCGGCTGGCCCTCCCGCAGCTGGGCGACCGGGAAAACGAGGGTGGCCGGCAGGGAAGATGCGCTGCTGCAATCACCACGTCAGCCGCTACAAGCCAGGGAGTTAGTGATTCCCCGTCGCAGGACCCCAGCGGGACAGGAGCGGATGCCCTTCCGCCGTCCCGAGCTGCTCGGCGCTGCCGTCTGACACGGAACGACCCGAGCCCGCCCCGGCCCCGCCGGCCCCCACCCTCCGTTCTGCTGGACCACACCGGCCGGGGAAGTTGGCTCTGGAAGCGGCGCGTCCTCAGCCCCAGGCTCTGCTCGGGGAGGGAGCAGGGGAGGAGTGGAGGGTTAGTGGGGAGGGGAGGTAACGGCAGAAATGAGGGCCTGGGAGGACCCCCCTCCCCCGGAGACATAGCCATCGTCCCTGCTCCCCCTCTGCTGCTCCAACTGCTCTGCAAAAAGGTTAGAAAGAAACAAGAGTGGGAACCCACCGTGTCCTCCTCGGAGGGAGACAGGGGAGCGGTAGATAGAGATAGGCACAGAGTGGTGCTTGCTGCCGTGGAAGTAATGCTCATACTGAGCCTGAGAAACAGACGAGGAAGAGGAGGCAGAAGAAGCCACGTTAGAGGAACTCCACACAGAGCTGACGATACATCCCCAAAAGAGGGAGCACATCCACAGGGTCCAGGCGGGGCGGCGTCCCGGGCAGATGCTGGGGTCTATTCTCAGGTGCATGGTCAAGGCACAAGACACCTACAGACGGGCAGTCTGAATTCCAGCCAGGGAGAGAGAATAACGTTCATGATGCCAGGGGACCCATGCTAGCAGAAAGGAGAGTCGCTTCCGAGGCTCTAGGGGTGCGTGTGTGCTCAAGAGGAAAAGAGACAGTGTGTGTGCGAGAGAGCGAGTGCTAGCAGGGAAGGGGAGGGATGGGGGAAGGTTAGTAACCACACAGAGACGAATAAGACGCGCCGTTTCCCAGGGCTGGATCTACTGTGGCAGGAACCCCGCGGCCGTACGGAGCCTCCAGGAGCGCGCAGGAACGCCACACATGTCCGCGCGAGGGTCCTGTTCAGATTCCTCCAGGATCACGGGGTCCTTGAGGACTTTTCCCTGCCTGCGATCCCTGTCTCTCACTTTGCTGAGAGGGACTATTAAAAACGAAAAAGAAGAAATAAGCCAGAGACCCCAGGTAAATTTTTGATTTTTTTTTTTTATCCCAATTCCGGGGGGTTTCTCTTGCTTCTCCACTAGCAAGTGTTGCAATGCAGAACTGCTAGGACACGCACACGCGCATACACACACAGGGATCTAGATTGTTATCCTCCTTCCACCGAATCCAGGCGACAGAGGGCTCAAGCCGATTAACCCTGCGCAGCCGTCGAGTGCATCGCCAGGTCCTCCCGGGCGGGCGGGCGCGTTGGAACAGCCGGGGCGGGCGGCGCGGTCCGGGCGCGGAGCGAGCGGAGCCGGGGGCGGGTGCGGGCGGCCGGCGCCAAGTGCGGGCAACTCGGCGGCGCAGGTGAAGCGCAGCCGGGGCGGCCGGGGGAGCGGCTCCGCCAANGCGGGGAACACCCGGCTCCCGGAACCGGCCGCACGCGGAACCGGAGCTCGGCAGCCACCGCCGCCCAGCCGCGCCCACGGCCGCTGCCTGCTCCGAGCAGCTGCCGGCGAAACGCGCCCACCCCGTCCGTGCGGCGACGGGACCTCCTCCCGTGCCGCCGTCCCGCCGTGCCTCGGGGGGCAGCCGGCACGGGGAGCCCTCGGCCGCGGCAGGGGGATGGATGCGCTGAGGTAACGCCGTCCCCCCGCGCCGCCCTGTCCCAGGGCTCGTCCTGCGGCCGCAGCTGCTCTGGAGCAAAGAGAGAACCAGGGATGACCTCGCTCTTTAAAACTCTCTATGGCTCTTACAGATTTTTTTTGTTTTAAATGCTCCTGCAACAATGCGCTTAGTCCAAACAGGTGTATCTGCACTTAATCCTCGGAGAGTGAGGAATGCAGCCAGAGTTTGCAGCCCATAAATCAATAAACAAATGCAGTAGCATTATCTAGTAATTTACTGCCTATCAATTTGCATGGCAAAAATCCCCAGCCACCCTGGGGAAGGCAAGCACCAGCAGTGAAGTGACTTACACAGGATCACTCAGGGAGTCAATAAGGAGCTTTGGAAAAGAAGCCAGCCAGTCAGCCCCAGGACTCACCTTGCACTGCACTGCCTCCCTCCCCTTCATTTATTCATACAAACGAATAAATTGCTTATGACTGTAAGTTCTCCTGTTTTCCCCTGTAGAACCGTGGTTGTAGGTGTGCACGCATGCGCCTCTGAAACCTGCTGTTTGACTCGAGTATTTCCCTAACGCAGAGATGCAGTGTTTTCAGTCATTGATCTCAATTTGGTACAACATGTCACTAACTTGTAATGATCAACCTGAGTTGCACGCCTAATACTTTTAGCTGAGCCTGACGTGCTCGTAATTTATTTTCTAGTAACTTATACTAAAGTGATGTAAATCAGGGACTAAAGCAATCAGAAATGCTTTGGTGTTTTGCTGGGTTTAATCAATGATTGTGAAAAGCAAGAATATTATCTTCACATTTATCTAACATCTGCCACCTAAGAATCTCAGAGTGCTTTAAAATCTTTTATTAATGAAGCCATTCAACAGCTTTAGGTATTACTTTGCCATTCTGTAGATAAGGAAACAGAGGCTCAGTCATGTTGAGCCAGTGAGTGACTGATAGACATGGGAACTGAACAGACACTGAGCTTCTCCATCTCAAGCAGTACATGCTGTTAGTATAAACTAACTTGACTGATTTGGTGGCCATTTGAGAGCCTTAAAGTGTGACTATCAGCTTTCCTCACAATGGGGCACACAGGTGGAGACAGGACTGAGTAACCTGTAGTGCAGATGCCTCCTGGATGGTGAATTTGTGGTGCCATACAGAGGGCACAGAGCAGTTTTATCTGTGCAAGACAACTATTCCCAGCCCTGAGTTTTGTTGAGGAAACTGAAGTTGCTGCCATATATGTGGTGGGATACCCAAAAGGATCCTGTGAAGAAGCTCCCTGCTCCTAACTACTTGGGGGAAGGGGGGAATATAAACTGGCATAACACCCTTGGAGGGCTGCTGACCCATGAGTCAGCACCCTTGAATCCCTTGTCACAGAAGTCCTAATTTTCACACAGTCCACAGACAAAGCACTCTGAAAAATTTATTGTGTAGTTAAGCTGTAGGGAGCCTGATTTAGGGGAGGATGGGAAGGACATGTATTAAATACACATCACTGAGTAGCTGATTTGTAAAATAAAGAAAATCTGAATGAGTTTCAGACCCAGATAGTTATAAGCAGTGCAACAAAGATCTGCCTCTCATCATTTTACTTTCTGTTTTCTCTGGCTAAAGCATTACAAAAAGGACAGAACATATCACACATTACAGGATCAGTCAAAGGGGCTACAGGTCCTACAGGTTTAAACACTGGGGACTCAATGCTGCTTTTCCAGGAGGCAGTGATGGAAAATTCCTTAATTTGTGTGGAAAATAAATATGTTTTAGAAAGTGCAATTCTAGGCATAAGAGCAGGGGAACTGCATGGATACGCTCCTCGCCCCTCTCCTGCAACTATTTGCCCCGTTACTGAAAGAGAAGAACCCAAAAGAGGTTGTTTCTTTGACTAAACTGTGGTATCATCCTTCAGCTTTTAATTCCCCTTTAACAGTCCAACGGGCCACATCCTCTTCTCCATACTCAAGCTCCTGTTCATGCTGGCCACCTACCTCTTGGGTCGCTGTGAGAGGCAGAGCCCTCAATGGACAATAAATTACCAAGCTCCAAAACAAAGCACTGATCCTTTTCCTCATTCTGCTATCAATCTTTCCCCACATACAGAGGTACCAGCTTAGGTGCTGGTAGGACATACAAAGGTGAGCATCACTTCAGACTGCCCTGGCCAGAGACAGAAAATGCCTGGGCAGTCCATGAACAGGAGAAATAGAGTGGCTGTGTATTGCCCCTCTGATGAGGATTTGCTCTACATTCTGCCTACCAACCTTCCTTTGCTGCAAACCAGTGGGTAAACTGCCTTAGGCAAAAATGAGAAGGGCCAAGAAAACCAAACTCTAGGAGTACACCATAAAAATAAGTACTGAAAAAAAGGAAAACGTGTGCAGCTAGCTATAAATACATCATAGGATTCTGGTGACACCATAAAGTACTGGAACTTCACTCTGCCTTGCTTTATTAGGTGTCAGTGGATGTATTTATTGCCCTGTAGTTCACAGGTGACTCATTTATTTAGCAGCACCACTGCAGGAAGAGGGCAGATTTCAATTGCAGCTTTCCTCCTGGGTGGCAAGGGCAAGTTTATAGTCAGAAGTGACATTTCAACGTAAGTCCCACCAGATTTACTTCAAAAGTAGCTGGCTTTGTTGTATTCATATTAGTTTATTTAATCTGGGTAAACATAGAGTCTTTCTAAATGCTCTTGTGTCTTCAGAACCGAGATGGATACCTTAAAGGATAATGGTTTCCATGATATGTTGATCCCTACAGATATGAGAAAAGTAGTCTTATTTCCTACATAGCTGTTTCTTTTACTAAAAGAGCAGAGGGCCACTATATTCTGCAAAAATGAGAAATAATAAAGCAATTGTTTCTGAGTTTTAGAATCCCAGAAAGAGACTCAGTCATCTTCAAGGCCAGGAAAAGTTTGTACTCCATATTATTTGAGGGAGCAAGTGCAACTTTCTCTATGTTTCCTATTAATTCTTAGCTGTTAATTACTTTGCTGCACTCAGAACTGAAAAATCAGTGCTGCTGTAAAATCACAGATTTCTCAAACTGGATCCAATGGGGAAACTCAATTAGCATTTATCAATACAGGGTGCCTTCCAGAGAGAGAACAGCTTTGCCTCCAGTAGAAGCTAACAAGGTACAGCCTTAGTCAGTGCTTTGCTATATAATAAGGTTAAGAGAATAAGGTCAGCTAGAACAGCCTGTCACCCAGAAGCTTTTCCCAGACCGAACTGTTTCTCTCAAGGTTCAAAGCAGTTCTTTTTTTTTTTTAATGTACTTTTCCAAAAACAAGAAGGAGGGTGAAAACAGGTTTCACTTATGATGTTAAAATCCAGTTTTAAATAAAATAAAACAAACCAGAGGGAATTGCATGCTCTAGAGAGCTTAGGACTGGCATATAGACACCTTTGTCTTTAGCAAACTACTAAAAATTCTGCTGACAACAGCAGTGACCAAAAATCTGGTAAATTCCTCAGCACTGCTGGCAGAATTAACTGCTCTAAGACTAGTCCCTGGTTCCCCACTGTCCTTGTCATCACTGTCTCTCTGCAGGCAGCCTCAAGAGGTAGGACCCAGCAGCACCAAAGAATTATCAGTGTTTGCTCATCCAGAGCGAAAAGGGAGGGTTGCTCCTGGACAGGGCTGAAAACTACGCACACAGCTGCTGTTATGCAGTACTTTTTCTTGTGTGCAGTACTTTTTTTTGTGTATAACCAAGCTGCTGCAGTCTTTGTAGTTCTCAGTTTTATTCTGTATCTGGGAAGAAAAAAAAAAGCAACCTTTTCTCAGGGCTTCTGTGCTTTCCTTTAACAACCAGTAAGTCCAGTTACCTACAAAAGTTGAGGCATATGCCTTACATGTTACCAGTAACATAGGGCAGGTATTCTCTTTTCTGCTCAGCTCCAAGGGACCACAGATTGCCAAAAGCAACTAATATAGAAGCTTTAGAGCCTAGTTTTGTTCTCATTTATGTCCGGGTGAATAAACTCAACGGAGCCAGCAGATTGATGTCAGTGAAGGGAAATGTGACAATTGGTGTTCATTTGTGAGAAGAGAAATGCAAGTTGATTACAACCAGTTAGTCTGGGCTAGCAGTAGGTTAGCCAAAAAGCAGTGGCAACTACTGGGACACAAACTCAGTTCTATCAAACATCCAATTTAAGGGCCAAAAATCTTGCGAAGTTCAGACTTTTCTGACACACTTAGAGACCTATGTTGGTGGAAACAAGCAAGAGCAAGTGCATGGGCACACAAATACAGCAACAGATCTCATTTTGATAAGCATTAATCAACTATAATTGGGAAATAGGCAATGTCAGGATTTGCTAATGCAAACTGACAATAACATGTTAAAATTGCCCCTGTTTGCTGGGTAATGTATAAAGGATGATCCACTGTACTCAGCACTATGCAAACTAACACAATCTGAGAGTCCCTTCCCTAGAGAGATTACAGACTTGTTGGAAAGGCATGAGCCAACATATGTCAGAACAGCTTTATGAGCAAACAGTACCTTTTTTTGGCCAAAGTCTGCTAGTCTGTGAACCTGAGAGAATGGAAAGGCTTAGATACTGGCAATAGTGCCTTCATGCAGGAGTGTCTAGTCCACGCTTTCAGCCCTGAGCATGTGAGCTCTTCACTCCATCATCCCTGGGAATTCTCCTTCACAGAATGTGCTGCAGAGATATCCCTGACTACCTGCACAAGACAACAGCAAGCATCCTCTTTCCTAATGCTGCCTCAAAAATTAGGACAAAATCCTTCCCACACTTCAGACCTATACCAGATCAGCAATTATGAATGGGCTTTGTGTTAAATAAAGGATGCCCAAGTTTAATTTACTTCAATCATCATAAGGTTCTGTTACTCAAGTACCAACTGTCTCCCCTTCTGTCTCACCAACACTTTAGTCCCTGCCTCTGGGGTACTTTATCAAAGTGGGCTAAGCAGGCTCTAGTTTGCCCTTCAGCAGTGTGCTGACAGGCAGACTCTCATCTCACAAGAGAAAACTGATCTTCTGTGGCTGCAGAGCTTTTTCCTCCAGGAAGGTTGGAACTGCATCTATCTCTTTTACTCTCAGTAGAAGCTGGGCTCAATGGCAGCTGCTCAAAGCTTGTCAGGCAGAGAAACAGAACCTGCTTCGACTTCTTGTATCGCTTTCAGCAATGTGACTTTTTATCAAAGGTTTGTTCAGACTCAGAAAGATTAGAGAAACCAAAAGATTGGCCAAGTTTGAAAAAATCAGGGTTGCCCGCTGCTTGACCTTAGATAATTACTGAATCACCAATGAATATAAAGAACCCAACAGTTTAATTTTCTGATGTTTCTGTCACAGAATTCACACTTCTGTACCTCTACTACCTATGTTTCACTTAAGTATACCAGTATAAAATGGTAGTGACCTGTAGCATGTGCCTAGAACTGATTTCCATCATTCATAACAGCCCCCTCTTACAGATCTGCGATTAGCCTGATTTTATGTTGAGCCAACTTCATCTCTAGCCTAACTCCTAGCAACTGATACTATGGATGCATGTAGCTACTATGTTTATGGAAACAAAAAGATATGTGTACCTTGTTCTTCTTATGTTTGGAATCAGTGTTGGCAAGTCTAAGGCGAAGGGGAACAGCCTGTTTCCAGCTTAGGTGTGAGCCCTGCCTGGGATGACACACTGCTGTGATCCCTTGCCCTCAGTAACTCTCACAGCCGCAAGAGGTTAGATGCACCAGCTGATCACAGAGGAGGATGTGTTGCCTACTGTAAATTTGTATCTATTCTGCAGATTTAGATTTAGATCTGAAAGGTCTGCAAGCCCAGTGCCTTACACACTATGGCAAATATTAGCACTGCAGAACTAACATCTATGTCACGAATTCTTACTGTGGAACAGCTGGGAAATTATTTTTAAGAATTCTGAGTTCTGAAATTTAAATAGCACCTGAAAGGCTGAAGTAGAAAGACACAGAGAATAGATGGAGCTAAAATACCTGCTGAGATAAATAGGGAACTATTTTAATTTTACCCATGAAAGCAGAAAGAAGACTTATTTTCCTTTTGCAGTCAAAGAAATCTTGTCTGACACAGAAAGGAAAAGCTGGAAAAGTGTTGCTTTTGCTCCTTTAAACTGACTTCTGTACTAATGAAAAGTGAGTTCTCTAATACACACTGTGCACAGGCTCCCCTCTGCTTCTCTTCTATCTATCATCTTGCCTGACTTTTGCCTGTAATCACCTGTTCAACTCACAGCAATAACTGCCAGGTGACTGGTGTTTGCCGTGGTCATCCTGCCACCAAAAAAAAAAGTAATTAAAAGCAAGGAAAGATATAGGGGGAAAACCTTTCAATGACATGAGTGTCTTACCACCCAACAAAGAGTGAAGCGATTCTAGCGGCCAAGCCTCCTTGCGTGGGAGCTGCTGGTAGCTGTAATTTCCTAAGATGTATACCTTGTCAGTGTGCAGGAGACGAAGAGAAAAAGAAGGTCAGAGCAGCCAAAGCTAAAAATTGGAAGGACAAAAGAAGACACTGGGGGGGAACAATTCTTCTGCTTTTAACCCTGAAAGAGCCCATTCTGCATTGTCCGTGTCAAATTACTTACTGGCTAAGGTATAACAAACAATAAGTTGTTACATGGCCTTCTCCTTGCCCAAAGGGGACAGCTGTTTTGACATGTGCTGCCTGTGCTACGTGACCTGCACAGGGTGGTACACCGCATACAGTCCAATTGCTCTCAACCACAGTAGAAATGAACTTTTCCCCTCCAAGAACTCGGCTCATAATAGACTAGATGGACAGGTACCTTAAGAGGCTATATTGTCCATCTCTCCACCAATGCAGTATAAACTTTACCTAAATACTCTTGGTGATGTCTAAAGTGCAATGATGAAGAATCAATTCTCTGGAAGCAATAAATACCAGTGTTCAACTTTATCAGCAAATTTTTTTTCTCCTTCTCACAAATCTGCCAGAGTTAAAGAAATCACATGTGACACCTATGAATTACAAATGCATTAATCAGGATATAATTAATCTTAACTCTCCTTCTGCCCAGATATAAATATACTAAAATATAGTAACAGTAAATAATATATTGCAACACTCTGATGGTATATATAAGCATCTCAGTAAGAACGTGACCAACATGACCACCGAACAGGCAAACAAGACATAGTTATTTGGTCATAGGAGACATCCGGGTAACAAGAAGTTGCAACAAAGGATAAGATAAGCATAAGGGATGCAAACAGACAGGCATCCTGCTAAACACACAAGAAGCATGTCTGGGAAAGGAAAGAACAAGAGAAGCAGCACTGTTGGCAGTTGAAGATCCCGTTTTTGGGAGATCAAAATAGCATTAAAGAATTGAGTATGTAAAGGGTAATTGCATACAGAAGATGACAAGCCAGCATCACTTCCAACTTCTCTCATCTTTCTCTACTTCTCACCTCTTCTGCAGTTAAAACCACCAAGGACTGTAGCTGTCAGTGCTAAGTGTAGAGAATCAGCTCTGTGGCACTGTACAGTCACAGTTAATTTGGGACATAAATGTTAAAGAATAACATTTCTGTAGTTTTATATATAAAACAATAATTAATGATAACGATTGAGAATTAACCATTAGCATAAAGTGTGTTACTACTCAGTGAGTTCAGTGAAGTTTTGTTTTAAAGTTTAAAAATGATTTACGAGTGTTCTAAACATTTCCTTCCTAGCAATCTGTAATTCCCCAACATACATAAACACACACATTTTCAGTTGCAATGTCGAGGTCTGTTATTTTTTCCCTATCAAACAAGAAAAATTATTTCCTTCCTCTTTACAGATACTGTGCATATATTTGAAGACTTCTGCTATGTCCCTCTTCCCTAGACAAGGACATTTGCTATATTGTTCCTTAGAAATATGTGGGGTTTAGACTCTGCTCATTATTGCTGGTTTCCTAGAGACTTTTTCCAAATATCTACATTTTTGTTGAAGTGCAATGTCCCAGACTGGATGCAGTTCTTCAGATAAAGTCTCATGAGCACTGCATACATATTTCACATATCTTATTGATGATACTCCTGTTTATATTTCTTGTAAGGTGTTTGCCCCTCTCGCACTGAAGGAGAGCACATATTAGCACCTTGCTAGCTAGTTCCAGATATATATTCTGTAACATGGAAAATACCACTAAACCCTGGTCCACAGGTTCCTAGGCCTTTTGCACTGAGATTTTTTAAAGGTTTTGCAACTTTCAGGAAGTGCAGCTTAGGTCACTGAAGTATTATCCTGGGATGAGTAGTTATACAGCACCTGTTCCCTGCTGGTATATTTAATACTAGCAAGGACAGGCCCTGGCTTAAAGGTATGCAATGCACCCACACAAGCAAATCAAACAGATGGAAGCAGAATATGCTCTAGGTCCATTTGCAGCAACTGATCAGAGACCTTACTGGGATACTTGGTCACCAGCAGAGAAGCTCAACAAAAGGACAATAGTGAGAATAATTATAAGAAGCATGAACTGCTTTAAAAACATCTCTCTTCTTGTGAAGCACCTCCCTCTCCTATCATTCCCTAGGGTCACAAAGTCTACCTACACAAGCTCCCCCAGCACTGAAGGTCTCCTGAGGCACCAGCAGTTTCCTTGACTTGTCATATCCAACTGACATGTGATTCAAAGAGTGTTTGTACCAACATGGATGTACTATCTATTGGATAGAACAAAAAATCCAGCTACTCATTGTACAGTGCCAAGGAAAAAACTAAAAACAGCGATGTGGGGATTACACTTAGATACATACAAGCACATGTGCATGCACACATGCACACATTTCTGCTTTCCTCTCTCCTCTGTAGCCTCTTTATCTCTTCCTCAGACCATCAGCCAGGGACAACTACAGAAGAAACCAAAAAAAAGGGAAAATAGCAAAATGCCTGCATAACCTGTAGAGGGAACTCACTTGAAGAACCACACTTCTTTATTTCTTCCATCTGAATTTTGAATTGGTCATGCAAAAGCCATCTGCACCCTGGACCAATATATCCCTTAAGTCACCCCTTAAATTATAATTAGGTCTGCATAGTTTTAATTAGATGCCACAATTCACCCTCCTCGCCTTTTTATTAGTCACCTAAAGTGAGCACTCAGGATGGCAACACACAGACTGACTCGTCCAGGGTACTGGCAAAAGTATGGTGGGTACTGTGAGGGTGAAAGAAATGTGAGTGGTCTTTAGGATGACTAACTGTGAATCATTTTGTTTCTGTCTTTATCTCTGCATTCTGATCTCCTCCTGCACAGAAATCTGAAGGTAGCTATTTTGTGACAGCCCAAGCTACCAAAAAAAAAACCCGAAGAGACAGAAAGCAGTATGTGATCAACAGAATGAGCAGATATACAGGTGCTCTGTATAACACATTTTCTTGCACTGAGATGCTACTTACCCACTACCAGCCCCTATACTAGGTGTTATCATCAGAAATGTAGCAGCAGTCAGATAAAACAAGGGCATCTGATATTCCTGGCTACCTGAAAAAAATGTTTGTTCTACAAGCAGCAGAACTACAGAAATAACTGATTAGGAAATGAGACTTTATGATATCCCTTTGTTGTGCCATGTGTGCCCTCCCCTATTCACCACAATGTCACCACACGACCTTTGGTTCTCCCTGCATTCTCTCACACTCCCTCCTCTGATGTGCTCAGATTTTTGTCATATTTTCTTACCCCACTGTAACACCTTTCACTTCTTTTCCTTCTCATGTCTTGCTTTGGCCGTGGAAAAGGCAGTCTGTGTTGATGCAGGTTCAGAGTTGCAAACCTACCAGCTGGTGGACCAGCCCTTATGCCTCGGCAGGGATGAGGAACAGGTTTTGGAGGAATTCACTATCTCTGGGGCTTTAATGCTCCTGTCAAATGTGGTGGCTGCTGGCCAGGCAACCAAAGAGGTGATGGCCAAACAGAGTGATTTTAGAAGCATAATTTCCCCAGAAAAGCAGACTGAAATAACACTATATTTCCACACTTGTACAGTATGGTCCAGAAGGAATCCTTCAAATGTGAGTGATTCTAAGCCCCTTTGATCAAGCATTACTCTCCACTAGAAATGGGATATTTCACCTAGCACTAGCAAGAGGACCTAGACTAGAACCCAAAGGTAGGGTGCCTCTCTTCCCCACCTCAAACACTGCTTCTGTATCAGAGCCAAACACTGAACAAAACTTGCACAGGAAAGAGAAATAAATTATCTAATGCACTTTGAGGAAAGAAGAAAGTATTACACAAAACTAAATTTCAAAACCAGTAGAACAGCACATTTCCAACTTCTCTCGGGGAAATGGGTGGCCTCTGAGGGAAGCCCCCAAGCCATCTAATTATTTGTGGGTTCTTTGAGACCCTTTGACCCATCCCCAGAAAGACTGCTGAGCTTTAAAAAACTTTTAACAAAATTTTCATCTAAAGGAATGAAGCTATGCTTTCAACAAAGGATGATCTAATAATTTGGGTTTGGTTTGGTTTTTTTCCCCAGCAAGCTGTATTGCAACAAATCACTCTCATTATTGGGTTTTCTCAGGCCGCTAGTTGCTGGCATATATATAACACATATCCAGATGTTTATACAGAGCTTATCATAGCTTAGGTTACATAAATCGTGGTAAAATAGGGTTAAAATCACACTAGGCAAAGCACTGAAACAACCAGACAAAAATCCTACTCCATCCAAGTGGGACAGCTGGCATTTAGTGGGTATTTTTACCTCCATCCATCTTCATTTTTCTCCTTATCTCCCATCTTGTAATTGCCCATCCCATCCTGCACAGTAACACACACAGGCTCACCCACTCACTCCCATTTCTTCTCTTGCCAAGAAGAGCATCCTGCGTGGGATTCAATCATTTGTTGTCCACAGAACTTCTGGTGTGTGTCTCTCTAAATAGCTGACATCTGGAGGAGCTATACCCTCCTTAGCACAATCAGATGCTGCTAAAGAACATGACAAAATGCCTCATTCTTAAAATATCTTCTCTCTCCCCCCTGCTACTTCTTTCCAATGGGTTTTTTTCTGAGAGGGATTCACAGTCCACTACATATAGTGACCAGCTTTCACAGCTGTTGCTCCCAGGGACATAAAGAAACCAATACAAAAGTACACACTGATAACAATCCATTATTTCTGCATCCACATCTATAATATACTCACTGCTTTTTAGGAAGAATGTATCATTCTAGAACCCTGCTGCAGAGCTAGGAAAACAACCTGAGCATTTGAGTTCTTTAATTACTAACCCCCAATTTCCTCTTCATTATTCAACAGACAGTTTTTATATCAACTAAAACAGAGGTTTCACAAACCAGAATTTTCTAACTATACAAATGTGTTTCACTTAATGATTGTTTCTGCCTCACAGTCAAATAGAGAGTCTACAAGAACATGATCCTGATCCTAGTATGATTAAAAGGCTGAAAGAAATGCAGAAGGGGGAAAATGTTACATGGATTTCCAGCTTGCCTCGATTTTGAATGCTTGATTTTGCGACAAAAATCCCGAATTACACAAGAGCAGGGTTGTTGCTGGCTTGTTAAACATTCTCTCACACACACATGCCAATCTATTCATGTTCATGTGTAATCTTTACTTCAGTGGAGTATGCTTTCATTCAAAAAGTACAGCTAGCACATACATGCCTCAGGTCACCCAGGCAAAAGAAATTCAGACAGCCAGCAAAGTGATGGGTAGCACAGATGCTCCTGAACTGATTAAATTGCTGTTGCTAGAACACACACACACCATAATCCTTTTCCCTTTCGGTTTATTCAAAGTACGCTGTCATTCTTCTCCAACCCCTTCCAAAGTGCTCTTGTTAGCAGGTTGAGAAAATTAAGTTAAGTTGACTCACTAATATTAATAGGTCTCTCTAATTCAATAGCAGCATGTTCAGAGAATGCCACCTGCTTTCTCTTTAAGCGAAAGATACTGAAACACAGCCAACATTTTGCCCAGCTGTTTCAAAAGCTAAAATTAGACACACCTGTTTTAACAGTTGTTTCGGCAGCTGGACACTGGGATTTGGATCATTCAGATTTACTCACAGTTTTTTCCCCTCTGAGCCAGTAGTGCAATTTTAGTGTTTCATCCGGTGTTTAGAGAAATTTATGCTGCAGGGGATGGTGTGAATGAATCAAAAGAGGTCAGAGTGTTTCTCTTCCACATTGCTGGACCTTGCTACAATCCAAGAAAAATTGCCTTTTCAGTGGACTATGGGATCAAGATTATACTGGTCTTGACCTAATAGTAGAAAGAACAAGATTTTGAACCATATATAAACCAATGTAGTGATAAGGCTGCAGGTATAAAACAGCAAGTTTGTGAGATTTGTACTCTCCATTTGCTGCAATGAGTTGGCAATGCTCAGAGCTAAAGCCAGCAAGTGAATCCTGCCAACTTTCCCATTACTGCTCTTGAAGTAATCCAGGTAACGTGCAAAACCCGCTTCCCCAGCATCTAAAGCACAACTGTCCCACCAGTTGTCTTCACATTCAATGTGATCTCCCACTGCAGAAACCTATGTCACGCTGGAAACAAAAAACACTGAGATGTTACGAAAGAACTGACTGTAAAGTAAAAAATAAATTAAATCTTACTGAAATTACACTTTAAACACTTGCTGGAGCTGTTTCCAAGCTTCTGTATCTGACCAAGTTGCTTGAGAATCCAAATACCTTGTCCTAAAAGGAAGGTGCAATTCCCTAAAATTGTGGTATTTTTAGTTCTAGTTCTAGTTCTGTTTGCCTTTTTCCCCGAGGCAAAATCAATTTATGCAGTGCTCTCCAGAGCCATTTATTCCCGACCTAGTGGCAAGCCTTCTGGTGTGACTGTGGGACCAACTGGCAAACAGGATCAGGGAGATAATCTATGTTACGAAGAAGCATGCAAAACCAGGAATTCCATGAATTTTGTTATAACTAAGAAAAAGACTCAAAAGAATTCTCAAGACAGTTCTCAAGTTACAGTTGGCCCTGTAGTCTTAGAGTTCCCATATAATCAGAAGCCATAAATCTGTAGACATGAGCGCACTGAGGTATTTAAAAGTAAACATCTCACAGAGTATATGCACATTATGTACTCCCCTGGAATGGGCACCTGAGTGTTTTCAAAGAAAAGACACACTCATGATATGAACCCAGAGAGGTAGCATGCGCATCTGTGGAGATTATTTATAATGTACATAAATGTATGCAAGAATACAACCATGGCCATACAGCTCTACAGCCAAGGGAGTGAGTGCCTCAGAGCACACTGCACATCATCAATTTCCCACCAAAACACACTGCAAATTTTCAAAGAGAAAGGGGCATGGGTAGGGAGGCTACTGGCCGTCAAATCCAGTAATAAATGCTTGTCAAAATTGTTTTTGAGTAAAGGTGCTTGGACAAGTGGGGCCACCACGATCAAACTGCACAAGTTGAACTCAAGAGCAGGGAAGACAGGAGAGACAGTGACATGAAGACTTTCCCCTCCTTTTGGGAAATAATGAACAAATCCTTCAGAGTGATTACTCAGTTACACCTGCTAGCCCTGCTCTCAAGTCTGTACGAGACAAAAGATGCTCTTATCTTCCCTCAGATTAAATGTGCCTTGTAAAAAGCGATCAGAGATTGGCATGATAATTATCCTTCCTCATTAGAAAGCAAGCCCCGAACCTGACTGAATATGACTCCTCTGTCACGGCCTTTTGTGGGATCTAATAGTACTCAGCCAACATCAACAGGCACAACACTTCATGTGAACAAAACAAAGCAACATATCAAGTAATCTTGTCTTTTTAGTTGCTTTTTCTCTTCCAAGCCTGATGAGTGAGGTGGGAAGGTGCCAAATTCTTTTTTAACTTGTATAAATGCGCCTAAATGTCACAGAAGAGCCTTGTTATGTGAAAAGCTTTCCAAATGTTTTTCTCTCCCACATCTAAAATAGATTGCTCTTTTTTCTTTTTCTTTTTAATTAAAAAAGGCACACTCTCTCAGACCACTGCCTTTCACCATTCTGAGGGTCAGCCAACTGTAGGGACCCACAGCAGAGCTTTCAGTGTTCTCCTGGAGCATCATATACCATAGTGCAGGATATACCTTTGCCCACAGAAGCCAGGAAGAAGGGTAAACACATGGGTAAATAGAAAGTTAAAAACTCTTCTAACAAGAGCATGAGCAGACCTAAAAGGTCTTTCCGTGACAGAACATACATGCTCCCTCTTTTTTTTTTTTTTTTTAATGCATTTGGAGCATATTCGTTGCTTTGATTCTTTTCTGTTAGCATGAACGTGAAGGCAGTGACTAACCCCCAAGAACACTGACCCCAGTGACTGCAGCACCACCATGGAAAAGGCAGTGCCAAGGCAAAACACTAGTCCTGGCACAGACAGGGCAGCTAGGACAACTTCATTTAAAAGGGATGAGTGGGAACAGCTCAAGGTTCCACACTGGTGCTCATCTAGATATCACTGGTAGGTATAGCACACTGAGAAGGATGGGTGGTCAATGGTCAATCGTTATGGAAGCCTTGTGACAGCAGATGAGGGCAGACAGCACTGGCTACTCTACAGACTGGAGAATTAGGAAGAACTGCAGAGCCCAACTGTGCTTAGTGGCCTTAATGAATCAGCTACTTCCCTTTCAGTACAACCAACCATGGTCACTTTGTCATCCCAAAGGTCACTCCAGTCTCCTCAGTCTGGCTCAGTTCTTGGTGTTCTCAGTTAAAACACTCTGATTGCTTTTCTGGTCTACCAGAACGATGTCAGGAGAAGCACCCCATTTTGTTCTGAAGCCAAATATAAGGCTCAAAGAAATTATCACATCCTATAGCCTGTTCAACAAAACATGATGCAAAATGATGCTACTTTGCAGCAGTAGGAGCAGAACTGTGTTAATGTGTTACAATATCCTGTACCACAGTCAACTGAGATGTGCAGTCCCAAAATGCAATGGCATTTAAACAGAAAACGTATTCTTCAAGTCATCACATTACAAGTACATCACAAGAACACAGAAAACACACATGATTTACAGGAATGCCATAACTTAACCCGTAAGAGCAGAGTCAGACACAGCGTTTAGGACACCTTACATCACAGAAGGGTAACCTTGGATATGCTGCAAAGGAACCTTTTGCAAGCTACCCATGCATGGGATTCCACTGCAGCCTACCCTATTCTCAGCCTCCTTCCAACACTCAAATCAAGAGACACCTTCTACACTAGAAAAATGAAGTCTCACAGAAAAAAATTTACTATTTCACCATCTGCCACAGTCTGCTCTTTCCCAAGAAAAAATGTGTGCCTTTCCATTGCAGGCAGAATCCAGAAGCTCAGACTAGTAAAACTACCATCCTCTGAAGTCTAAATTTCAGAGCTGGCCTGTCAGGGACAACAAGAGTGATTTTTAACTTTTTTTTGTGTTTTAATATAGTACTGTTTCTTTTATTTGGCTTTTCCTTTTGGATTTGGGTAAAGGGAGAGGAAACTGGGGGGCGGGGGGCTGTTTTCATACTTTCATCTGTAGTAAATAAAAAATTTCTTTTCATAAAAATTAAATGAGCAGATACAATGACACTATATGCCTGCAGGAGCTCAGATTTTAAGATACACATCAGCCACCAGTGGCCTCAAATTAAATTATGCACTAGCAATAAAAACCATCTCACATTTAAAAAAACAACCAGAATTCTTGATCAGTGAACATTTCAAAATCTCTGTTCTGCAGAGGCATATCCAGGTGCTTGCTAGGCAGAAGTAACAAAACATTACTACACTGGAGCAGTGGTTAATTGCTGTGATCATTTAAATATGCATTTATTTGCCTTTGGACTGAGAAAATGAAAAGCTAAAGTGGAGTTGTTTTGTGGCCCCAGTGCTAGAGTTACTAGCCTTCTCATCTAGGTAAAACTTGGGTAGGCAACAGTGCTCTCCCTTGTCTTACCTTAGCTTTCCTAAAATTAATCATCTCCACAGAAATCTGACTTATTTCATTGGTCTCCCCTCTCCTGTGACCACCTGCCTCTTTCCTTTTTTGGTTTTCCTTCCTTGTCTCCTGATCCATGGGCTGCACTGGGACAAGGAGCAGGAGTAGCACATGCACAACCCCATTTCTTTACCTTGCTGCTTGCAGCATTTCTCAATTTCAGGAAAAGTTCCTTTTTCATTATTGCTGGCTGGCACCTTATTTGCATAAGGATGAATTATGAAGCCATGCTACCTCTCCTCTTCTGCAATACCAGAGTCTCCTGATGAGTTTGAGTAGTTTTAAACAGGGTTATGCTTTCTCTTGTGCCCTCTTGCAAGCTTGGTGCTCTGCCAGGCAGCTGCAGAATGGCTGCACTGAATGCTGAATATTCCCTGTGCAGCAGGCTAACAGGAGCTCCAAGGGGGAAGGCACATCCAAGCTCCCACAGCTAAAGCCTGGCAAAAAGAATGAGCATTCCTGCTGCCTTGAAAATGATGTATGTACACAGAGGCTTCGCACAACTTACAGCCATGTGATCCCCCACACTGTCGCCTGAAGCCCTGCGCACGATGTGAATTGCCACGCAAACAAACACGCTCGATAGCACTGACCTGAACCACTACCAAGATCAAGCAGTATGTAAAAGGTAAAGTAATTCCACTGCCCAGGGTCACCCTTTTTTTGCAGGGTTTGTTTTTATATAGATATTCATATATTAGCTTAATGGCTGGCACATTCGAGGGGATAGCAGGAGATAACCTGGCTTGTTCCTTTTGGATAGGATTAAAAGCTTTTACAATGGGGCAGCACTTCTTGAGAAAAATAACTTTCTCCCACAAACCTCAAAAGACAGGAGGTTGTGGTCTAGCTGGAAATGGTGACAATAGGCCTTCTTTTGGTACTTCTGCTCTAAAAGGAGCTGTTGAAAATAAGACGTATTTTCTCATCTTCTGGAAATTAACCAGATCAAATATGCTTGACCTTCTGATGAGCAGGAAATGTTGGGATGCTCTTCTGTCAATGCTTAGACCAGAGAGAAAAGCTGAGGTCATACCCAGCTGGTCAGACTAAATTACAAAAAACTAAGTAGCTTAACCTCAGCAGTTCCCTTGCAAAAGGAGCTACAAGAACCCCTGGCCAGTGTGATCCCAGAAGCCCACATATAATTTACTTCCACAATGCCCTCAAGCAAGCGGTACACATTTACAGTAAGTCACATACTAAATACAATTTGCAGCCTTCTAGCAATGAGAAGGCCTACTGCTAACAAAGATTAGGGATCAGCACTTTTTTTTTTTGTCAGTTGTGCCACACATTCAGGTAAAACTCTACCTTTCCTGGGGAAATGGCCTGACAAGATTATGCAGTACCACTGACATTTCATTTTCTGTATGCTCGCTAATTCGGCCTATTAACAAATTTCATCGCAGTCACAAACACTGGCATAAACCAATATTTTCTTATATTCAACCAAGTTTTCCAAAGTTTTGTAAATCCCTCATCAGTTACAGGAAAATTAGGGTCTGCTAGTTAATAATTTAATTTATGTCAGACTCATGCAGAATACCCAACTATGTAGCAGGAGAAGAGACCCCATCTCCTGCTCCGAAGCTGCTGCCTCCTAGACTGCAGAAGACCCGATCTCCCTAATGCAAGTGGCATGTGAAAATGCCAACGTGCTCTGAGCAGCTCTGGTCGTATTCAGTACAGCAGCAGAACACTTGGTTTTATTCTACAGCATAACCCTGGAAACATACAAAAATCCTGTTCCAAAATCCACAGCTATAGAAAGAAATTGTGTACTACATACAAATATTCTGTATTTGTAAGATGTATGGTATCAAACTATGCCAAAGGAATTTACTGCCAGAGAGTACATAGAAAGGAAGCATTAATTATGCCAACCTAACGGAGAGCCAAGCTGAGGCAGAGGGACAAAACACACCACTGGTGGGGGTGGGGGCATCTCTGTGTTTTTCTACACAGCCTCTAATGACACGATCACACACTACCCTTTTTTGACATGACCTTTCCTTCACTCCTTGCACAAGAAGAATAATGCCTGCTGAAGATGCCATTACTTGATCCTATGTTTTTTCTTCATTGCTCCACTTGTGGCCCTTCTGCACACTATTAATCCTGCTCTGAAGAATAATTTATTTCCACATGGGTTTTTCTGCAGTGCCACTCAGCAAAGCACTGGACTGTTTTGCAAAAACTAATAACTTTGGACAACACCTTTCTCAGGTGATAGACTCATTTCACAAATGCTGAGTTCAGGAATAGGGAAATTGAATCAAAATGCCCACTGTATTGAATGTGCAGTCTCAGATTGCAAGTTCTGCATACATAGAGTGCATAGCACCTTATGGAACCTTACACATTTGAAGCATAGCTAGTGCTGACTTCATTCCTGCTTTTAAGGGCTCAATGTGGTTTCCATCCACGCTCTAGGATCTCAAGTAAGGGACCGGAACACAAGAAATGCACAATTCAGAGGTGACCTGAAGAAGTAACTGTGACTCTGGGGAAGAAAGAGGGATAGAAGAATGAGATGTCCCTTAACCAATGTTTTGCTAAAGAGGTATCCCTCCCGTGTAAAAATCTTTTGCTTCATTTGCTACACATCCAGCTTCAGAAAAATCGAAGTGGGCATCCTATGTACAAGGCCATCCATTTGAGAACAGATCCTGAGTGCCAGAAGCTCTTTTTTCTTCTGTGCACAGCATGGCTGAAAGTCATACAAGGGAAGTAATGAGTAAAGATGTTAGCAAACATCATAGCACAAAGACCATAACCAAAGGATCACAAGGTTTATTGACACTAATTTTTAACTGCTTGACTTCAGATTGTCCCCGGTCCTTTCAGATTTGTTAAATAGGGAACAGCTTATATAAATATTGATATAGAGATAGATAGATTTGTAAATACAGACATACAAATACATATATACACATAAAAACACATAGCCTTCTCTAAAACTTATTTAAACTTTCAGTGAGTTCCTTTTGATTTAAAGAGATGCTACCATATCCATCGGCATTTCTGTTTTACATTTTTTATTGAACAAATCTAGAACTGAAAACTAGATTTCCTTCAAATTCCCCTACCTGTGTGATGCAAGGAAATGAAAATGCCTGTCAGCAAAAGTAATGTGTTTAATACCATGCCAGCCCTAAACATCAGTAGAGATTTCTGTGTATTGCAGATAATTCTATCACCAAGCCATATTGCTCTGTGATGTGCTTTTATCTTTGCTGTAGGATAATATCAATATTTCAAGCACAAGCAAAAGAATGTTTTATGAGATTGATGTGGGAAAATACGGTGACAAGTACATAAAAAAGGGCAGAGAAAAATGCCAGGTAGTAATCATAAATGCCTTCCATTCCCACCAGAATTTGTCTAGTTTATCCAGCTTTAATCAACAAGTAGAGGTCCACTGGGGCACCAGTGACTTTGATTAAATTTTCAGTGCCAAAGAAGAACAGCAAGCAAAAGAAAGAAGAAAGCACAGGTAACAGGATGGGGAGACTGTCACCTACATCCTAGAAGTCTAGACCTTTACAGGACAAAATCATATTTTGTTACACTTTTAAATTAAATAAAAAGAAATTAATTTTAAAAGAAGGAAATAGAATGGGGGGGAAAAAAAGAAACTTATTGAGCCATTTGCTGTACTGCACACATGCCTGATGAGGGCCAGATGACGCAGGGCAAAAACACTCAGGGAATAATCCCATGACGCCCTGAGCAGGCAGCTCTTCGGGCACTGCTGGAGCCTGAGCATGGAAGTGCCCAAAGAAGAAGTTAACTCTGCATGGCTCTGGCTGGGTGAATTATTCACCTCCTGCCTACCTCTGCAAAGGTACACAAGGTAGGTTTTCTGAGGAAAAACTCTGTTACAGATAAAATTATACCAAGAAAAACGGTTCTTTTCCCCAGTACAGTAATTAGCTACCTGTGCCCCACACTGGCACAAGATCTAAGCTTGTTTATATAAGCTTGCAAGTAACTCTTCTGGCAAATCCACCAACACAGATCATTCGTCATATTGTCTTTTTTTTTTCCTCCGGGGCTTGAAGTTCCTCCCAGTTTGACAACAGAACTGGTGACTATTATTTAACCCCTTTCCACATGAACAGTGCAGCTGTTCAGCCAGACTGATTTGTTACTGTAGTTTGGTGTTAGGTACCTCAATATTCCTTTGTTGAACTGAGAACCCTCACAGGAAGCTGCATTTCAGGAAAAGAGCGATTGGTACCCTCTGCAATCAGTTTTAAAACTGTTTCAAGTAATTAAAATTGAGGTAATCAAAACTACTAGTTCTGTAAATCTTGTCTGTTTTATTTGGAAGCAAAAGGAAATCTTGCAGCCTAATCTTTTCTGAAGTATCCTCCAACTCTACTGTCCAACTCAACATTCTCCTGGGGACATTCAGATAGTTTTTAGTCCATCTGGAACAGTACTCATTTCAAACCCAATTTAATGAAATGCCTAAAAAACTCTTAGAAAATAACTCCCATAATAAGTACTGTACCTTTTATGGTATTACATTATTACCAGATGGTAAATTTGTCTGTTTCCCCAAATACCTTACCAACTTCTTTTAAATACATAAATAAAGTGGGAGAATTTCAGTGGATATTATTTCACAATATGTGGATCTGACACATTTTAATAAGAAATACACTGCTTAATGTCAGAAATGACACTGAACCAGGCAGGTGACACACAGTTCCAACAGCATTCCCTCTCCCTGACCAAAGAAATATTACCTGAACAGAGAGATCCAGGGATTTCCTCTGAGAGTGACTCTTGAAGAGAGTGCCTCTGCTGTATACCCCACCAGTTCATGTGGAATAACCCACACCTGCCATGTCCTCACATCCTCTTGCTTCTATATACAGTGTGTTTTTTCAAAAGCTTTGACACATAGTCAAGGTATGACACATTGATAACAGCATTTGAAACAGGAGCAAGATGGACAGGATAGTCCTATCCACCAGGGAACAACCCATGACCAGGAATCCCCTGCTGAGCAGAGGGACATGCAAGAGACAGTGATTTTGGAGAGGCCACCACAGCAGCAATCACTGTAAGCTCTCCATGCAAGGACCTAGAGAGACATCCAAAAGCATAGATAGATAGACCTGTAACAACACTGTAGCAGTACCAAGAATGAACATAACTCTTAGGAGAAGGAAAAGGTTCTTCCCGTAGCTATAGCCTTTCTAGCAGAACCTTACCAGGAAAAAAACCCTGAACTGTATAGCCTATGACCATACAGAAATTCTATTGGGGGTGCATCCTTACATTTCTTAAAAAGAGGTAGTGAAGGCCAGTAACTTAAAGACAGCTTGCCCCTTCAACTGGCAGCAGCCCACTGCAAGCCACCCAAACCTTGGTGCCTTTCCCTTTCCCAAAAGGTAGAAGGAGAGGAGTGGTATTTTCTGGAAGCAATCCTGGATCCACCTTGAGGGAGTTACCTCTGCGTGAGCCCATAACTGCAATACTAGCAAGATTTTGACTCTCGTAGTCCTGAGGATGGGAAGATTTTCAGGTCCCATATGGGAATTTCCAGGAATGAATATAGGACTTAACTCTGAGGCATTGACTATAAAAGGGGGTGCAGAGGAAGTCATGTTGCACTGGCTTTATTTAGTCCAAAACATAAGTCTTATTTTTGTGTTCTCCAAACCCCACCAGGCTTTTGATATAGGACCCAGTCTACTCACACAGCACAGATCCATTTAATGTATTCCTATGGACTCAGACTGACCAAGTGGTTCTAAGTCTTTGAGACTTAGACTGTTGTAAAAGGAGTGCTTTTAGACGTCTGAAATGCCATGTAAAATAAATGATCTTTTACTGTTCTGTAGCAGATCTGTGCTAAATTGCGAAAGCTCTAGCAAAAAGTATTAGCTTGTACATAAATGTTTTCTCCTGCTTTTTTATTCTTCCAAAGAACAGGAAGTCCCTAGGGTCCTGTTAACTGAGAACAGTAAAGACTACTTGCACTTGTCAACAGAAACAGGTTTTACACCTAAAAAATAAAGTATTCTGGCACTTTATAATGTGTATTTGCTTTTAGCTCTTTGCCCCTTAAGAGGGATGCCGGCACTTTTACACATTCAGTGGGGGAAAACGGGGAACATCTGCAGCCACCCTGTGCCCACTTTCTGGAGGACAGGGACTTTTCTTATTCCATGATACACCATTACCTTCTTGAGGACTCAGCACCTCCAAATAGGCAACATTGTCCAGGACAGTGTTTGGATTTATCAAGCATACTGGACAACTTCCAGATTTCTCTTATGTTAGGTTTCTGGCACAGCACCAGTTTTCCTTCTCCTCCTAATCAAGACCTTTGTTTCCCATGGCAGTATTAAAAAATCTGTGCTAAGATAGAATGGAAGAACATGGATAATAGAAATTTCCAAGAGGGAGCATATGCCTGATATAGGTTCTCTTGAAGTCCAAACATATAGCTCGCATGTAGCTACTCATCTAAAGGTGCATTTCCCTCTCCTTTTGCTGGGGAGCATGTTTTCTACACAGGAGAAGTAAAAAAGCAGTTTTTCCAGGCTGAAGTTGAAGGCTGGAGCCTTCTCCTTTTCGTAGCTTTATCTCTTTTCATAGGTGTATGAGTCCTGACTGAGTGTTTTCATATCAAGATACGCTTGGTGAAAAGGTCAGGAAAGTCTAGCCCAAAGTAATGTTAAATCTTAGCATTAGGATGAAGAAAAAAGAATGTTCATGGTTTTAGGCAGTGGGGTTTTTTTATAAAGTATTAGTTCTTAATGCTGAAGTACACATGTGTGAAGGGAAGGACACAGATAAACAATCCAAGTTTCTGGGCTGCCCTATCCTCCCCTCAGATCCCTCTCTACACACCTCAGCCCTGCCCCTAGTGCTCCTGTGAATTCCTAGACCTGGCTTCTCACAAAACTGACCAGCATTTACTTAAATGTGTGTACAAGCACATCTATATATATTGACTTCAATATAAGTATCTTCATGGGCTTTACGGAAATAAAACTGGTTTTCCCCCCAAGTATGAAAACATATCACCTTCAGTTATTCTTTACCTAAATAAGAAATAGCTGGAATATTGGTATAAACTACTCTTAACTCAGTGTCCACTGAGACAGCACACTATTTAAAGCTGCTTCAGGAAATTAAGATCTTAAGCTTAGAAATACAGTTAGTTTCTCATAGCTCTGACAGGCTTTCCTCTTCAACTTGTTTGCAGCTTTTCAAAACTAAAAAATCTAATAACATTATTTCCTAGCTGGGTGCTATGAGCACTGCATCAAAACTGCAAATTCTACAGAGTGAGGGTTGGTAGTTTTGGTTGTTCTTGGGTTTTTTTTAAAAAAAACCCAAACAACAAGTTGATTTTGGACTTAAAAATGTGTAATTAAGAACTGCACTTGTGGATTCTCTTTGAGTGCTGACCCAGCTGAGCACTGCTCCTCAGCTCTGCACTGATGCTCTGCCATTATGTCACAACTGATCTCGAACTCTTCCATCTGTGAGTTATTCATTGCCTCTCCTCATGTTCGTCTGCTGGCTATTTATAAATTAAACTCCACTATCACAGCAGTCACTAGTTTCCCTGAAAGAGGATCTAAATTTGCAGAATAAAATGCTGAAGTTGCACAAACACTCGCTACACTGAGGAAAAAAAAAATAATTCCATCTCAGAAACAGCAGAGTTACTGTGAAATATTTGAAGTATTTCCACTTGGGTCTATTCTAAGTATTGCCATTTGAGGCAGCCATTTTGGATTTTAGCAGGCATAAGGGCACAAACCAGCTTACTGAGAATCATTTGCACATATGCTGATAAAGTCCTGGCTTGCAATATACTGAAAAAGCAATCATCAGTAGGCAGTTTAGCTTCCTGCAGCTTCAGAAAGCCTGTGCATAAGTGACTGCAGGCTGAAAATCCCTAGGTATCTGATAGCCATACTCTGCCAGAAATAAGCCCCTGGGACCAGATCCTCAGGTCTGTATTCCCACTGCCTTTGGGAAATCCTTCTAATTTATACCAGCTGAGGAATCGGCCTTTATATGTGTAGTCTCCATAATTCTCTTCATATGACATCTCAAATAAAATGAGAATGATAAAAGCTGAAAGGGTATGAGAGCGTGAAAAGGAAGCAAGTCCCTGCTCTATCTCATACCAGTAAAAACATGAAAAAGGCAGAGCTTGGAACAGTGGCTTCAGATCCACCCCGATACACAGAGAGCAAAACCTGACCAAGGCAATGTCCAGAATTAGGAGCGCGACTCTTGATGCATTTTCTTATCTCTGCTATGCTTTCTTCCTGACCTTGGGTAAGTTGATTAACCTTTCTTTTCTAAGAAAGTGGTATGACTGTGCACCTCCCATAGAGGTTGTGGTGCTTAATTGGCCAGTATCTCTCAAACACTTGAAGTGCTTTGGATGAAATATGTTGTGCAAGAGAAATAATTGAAGTCAATGGAGCTTTGACAACTGACACTAGCTGAGGAACTTCCCCCTGGTGTTTAATAGGATCAGAAGGAGGCTTAGTTAAAATGACAGGAAGCCAAAGAGGCATTTGGTGGTAATAAGATCATAAATGAGTCAAAGGGGTTACTATTTGCTGTGGTAATACTCAAAATTTTTCATCTTCCAGGCATTTTATCAGCATCCGTTAATTCTCAGACCTCCTCTTAAACAGAGATCTGTAACATGTCCCCCATTACACAGATAAGAAGAATCAGGCAGATGAGTGATGTGACTTATCCACAAAACAAGATGTAAGAAATCAAATTTGAGCCCCTGGCTCCCAACCCTATTCTCAGAGCTCCCTTTCTGCCACCCTTTTGTTGTCTGTATATTTCCTTATCTTTCTGTTTCAATTATGAAAGCCCATCTCCTGCTCCTTTTTTTTGCAAGCATCCTTGCCTAATTCCCTGTTAGATACTGCTCAGATGCTCTTCCATAAACTTCTCAAAGCTTTCAGGCAGAAAGCGAAGCTGGGGGGAATGCTGCTGAGCTGAGCAGCTCTCCTTGTCTCAACAGCCCCTTTTCCCAAGTGCCAAGATGTAACACTATTTGCCCTTCTAAGTATTTTTCCTGGTTCACTACCAGTTCCCCACAGCACCTGGCTGGTGCATTGCAACCTCTTCTCAGAAGCGGTTCTTATTCGAATGTGCTGGGACAAGGTCTGTCGCTTCAGACTGCCTACTGCTCATTGCAGGAAGAAATTCATGACCTATTTAAGCCCCTAGGGAAAATTATTGTTGTTAGTTCAGCTCTTGAAGATGTCTGCCATTAGAGGATGCAAGGCTGAGGTTATGTAAGTGTGCCAGACAAATCCAGATGTTCCAAGGAGTCCAACCACAGCTGCTCTGCTCCTAACCCCCTCCTGCAATGGGTGCAGGCCAAGTTTTTGGGTGCTCAGACTGACTAATAGCCTTCAGGTGAGTCTGCACAGACTAGTTTCTGTGTAGAGGGAATATATGAACTTGAATCAGTCCCCTACTTGAAAATAAAAACGTATCAGTGTGCTGGGATGCTGCTGTGCTGAAGTGTCCCAGCAGGTGGAAGTGTAACATGAAATGGGGAAAATTATTCAACTGTTATAGTATTATAAATCTATAAATTTGCAACAAACCCAGGGAATGTAGTTTACTCTACAATAAAGACTTCCACTGCTGCTTAAAACAGCTATGCTACAGCAATATTGGGGGTAATTACTCCTGTATGCTAGGGGCTTCTTTTCTTTTTTCTTTTTTTTACCCTGGATTTACACTCGTAGTTCAGAAAGAAGAGGCTTGGCTACATTATCTCTACTTAAACTAAGGCCCAAACTGGGACAAAGGAGAAAATATAAAACATTACCCAATCAAACCTCAGCACTTACTTGTGATAACACCACAATGAGCCACATTTGCACATGTTATTTTCTGGCTAGCTACAGCAGTCTTGGCACAAAAGAAGCTGGCTTTTTTTACCCTTCAAAAAAACCCCAAAAAGATTATTTTAATTGCCATTAAAGTGCAAATTTTGGTCCAGGTGAAATTGGAAGGAATAAGGAAGTAAACTGAGTACATAAATGGATAATAATTTGGTTTGGGTTTTTTTTTCAGACAGAAAGGTAAAGAAGGTTGCATATTTGCCCTTGCTGACACTTGAGTGCTTTGATGGTGACACAACACTTCATGTGCATCTCTATTTTATACACTGAAGAGAGATAGCACATCAAACACACAAACTGTAAACTGTAAATTCTTTCTATCCAGATGAGATGGCAGTCACACTCATAAAAAAAATCTATGAAAAAAGAAGTCACTATTTCTGTCTTCTTCTGTGCTCTTTGCTTACTAAGTTGTAGATTTTGAGACTTTTGATTGAGATGTTAGGTTCTTAACACACTGAGTATCTTTTGTTACAACACAAGTGAACTCCCTAAAAATTTTAACTCAAAGTCAACAGATAGGGTTCAGCTGAAAGGGACTCTAACACTGACTCCCTGTATAACCTTAGGGAAATCTCTTATGTCTTGTGTTTCTCCAGTGGGAGCTATTAGAGTCAATTCATTAATGTGCAAAAATGTGATTTAAGACCATCAGACAGAAAATCTTAAAGAAAAAGCACTGTCATCATAGATTTACATTCAATTATCTTAATAAAGTGAATGCTATGCTATCTTTGGTTACAAAGTTAAAAAAAAAAAAGGTAGGCAGGCAGAGTCACACTATCTAATAACTAACGCAGCAGGGAGATCGGTGACAAATAGATCCACAACAGCTAAAACTTCTGAGGCTTTCTGCAAAACTATAGGTGAAAGCAATGACATCTTTCATTTAGAGGCTTGCTCAAAGCTCATCTCCTAATACTGTTTGTCTAGAAAAAAAACAGAAGAGAGAGAAGGTGGCAATTACCATCAGGGAAAACATAAAAGATGACTGCTGTGTGTGTGCCAGGCATTGGGGAAAATTACTACTTTGTCTTTAGCAGAGAGATGGCATTATCCCTGCAGCCAAACAGAACCTACACTGTAAATGCAATGTCCAAATACATTCAACAAGAAGAGGAGAGAAATCCAACTGGATTAGAAACAGAGCCATTCATAGGTTAATTGGGACAAAAGTTTTGCTAACAGTCTAGGCTGCATACAGCAGCTTACCAGGCACTTGAAAGAGGTGGCAGTACCATTCCCTTTTTGGGAGCTCTAGCAGGTTAGTGATGGGAATTACCCAGGATGACAGTGGGAAGCACAGCAGTCACAAGCACAGGGGAGGTAGTCTCAGTTGGCACTGGGCTTTTTGGATGCATCTAAATGATGGATACCCTTGTGCTGACAAATGGAGAGACAATACTTCCCTGTTTGGATATAGATTCCAGGATTTTCTTTTTTCTTGGTACCACTGATCTGTAATGGTCTACAATGATCCAGTGGGCGTATATCAAACAAAATGATGGCTTATTGGGTATGAGAGCTTTTCACATTTATGCCTGGTTTTCTCTATATGGCTGCTGGCTTGGAGGGACCGACCTTGACTGCAAAAAAAGCCTAAACAAAACAAAAAGGCAGCACAAGAGCCCAGGGGAAATGGGGCAAAAACTGTAATGAAAAAAAGGAATAAATAAATGGGAAGTGGTACGTAAGCAGCACTTAAGCCTGTGTGAGGTTAACACCAAATGCTTACTCCAGGCTAAATAAATGCTGCCTGGGGACTGTGATTAGAGCAGGCAGCTCAGGGGAGGCAGCAGCTTCTTAAAGCTGGAGCCAGGGGAAAGCTCTGGGAGCTCAGCAGCGTGGTGAGCATTTTTGAGCATTAACTCCATCTGACCAAAGGGAATATGATGTTCACAATAAGGGTGAAAGCACTCCCCTACCACATCTATCTGATGCAGTGCCATCATGCTGGCAGCCTGTGCAGAGATGTCATGTCATTCTGTTCACATTAACATCAGAGAGTTTCAGAGCAACTGGAGATGTCACATGCCTGGTCCAAACTGACCAACTCACGTAGACAACAGCTTGAAATGCCTCCTTCCCACGTTAGCGTTCCAGCTCAAGACAAATGAGCAGGCAGTCAAATGCAGATCAAAATCCTCATTTGAATAATCTGCCTCTCATAATACTTCTCCTTTTTCAGAAGCAGGTATTGGATAAAATACCTCAGGCACAGCCCTCAGTCAGAGGTAGCAGCCAAATTATCAATTTACTTCTTCTGATTCTTATTACATTCTACCTGCAGGTACGTAATCAGGCTTTTATTCACCTAACTGCTTTATCCTCTAACAAGCAATTCATCTGAAGAGTTTTTACTGCAGGATTTCCACTGTAAGGATCCTTTTTTTTCTGTTAGAGAAGGAATTCACTGCTTCAGTGCAACACTTTTGCTCATTAAAAATAATTTCCCAGTGAGTTTGGTTGCAGTCGCTCTTCAATCATATTAGAGACCCTGTTGCAGCATTAGTGCCAGAGAACGTGCTAAAGACCAGCAGGGAAAACGAAAGGGAGAGAAGAAAACAAGAGGATGGAAGGACAAGACAGATTGCTGCAAATTATAAGCAAGTGCAGACCTGCTGCTGCCCACTGGGGTACTGATTTGTCCAGCCCTGGGAAATGTGCTTGACCATAAAGTCAGACTGTA
The DNA here is from genome assembly GCA_013399875.1 of Gymnorhina tibicen. Taxonomy (NCBI): domain Eukaryota; kingdom Metazoa; phylum Chordata; class Aves; order Passeriformes; family Artamidae; genus Gymnorhina; species Gymnorhina tibicen. The sequence continues at coordinate 638,243 of VXAZ01001670.1, forward strand.
CCCTCACAGGAATTTCTCACCAACTTACAAATACAGTTCTCCATGTATTTTCTCTCTTGCCTCACTCTCTTCCCGGCTCCCTTCCCTCTTATATCATCCTTGGCTTTCTTCCTTTACTACCATATCTTCTGTGCTCACCAGGGATGCTTTGAAACTTGCTTTCGCAACATAGACTCTTTCCAATCTTTAGGGAAATTTGGTACAGAGAGAGCCTGTAGTTTATATCAGCAAATTCGCTAGCACAAGCACATTGCCCCAGAGAGATGGCATGTTCAGCTGCCAGTGAGTTCACTTCAGCTCCTTTGCTTCTGCAGCAGACAACTCCCTCTTCAGGAAGTCTTGTGTGTGTGTGTGTGTGTGTGTGTGTGTGTGTGTGTGTGTGTGTGTGGTGCGGGGCAGGCATGCAGCAGCCTGTTCCATTACACTATGTAACAAAAACTGACAACTTTCAGTGAAGCTCCCTGTTTTCCACTAAATAAGAGAACTGGCACAATCTGGAGGTGAAGAAAGATTACTTCAAGACGCAAAACATGTTAACCTTCCTTCTTCTGACTTAAGCACAGGCACCAGGCAATTATTACTTCTAATATACCATGTAGATAATGAATCACATTATTCAGTGAAGTATCAGCTCAGACAAATACAGAAAGAAGCAATGAACTACTTTTCAGTCAGTGGGCCAATTTCACCCCCAAAGTAAGTCAAAAGCCTTCCTGAGGCTCTTCATCAGTTGAATACAGCTTTGTTTTAATAAAATCAAAGTAGAATCCCTTAGCATAAAAGTGCTAATGGCTTCAGGGAATTCATGATTGTACAACGACATCTACTTTTCTTTAAGTAGCAGAACAAGGAGAAGCTGGAGAGCCTGTCCTGGACACAGGAAAAATAATGTGATTGGTCACTGTTCAGCCTAAGGGAACATAGTAAAAGATCAAATAAAAAACCTGCAGTATTTGTTTAGAGAGGGAATACTGGTCTAACACAAATAGAACTCATATGCCAGAAACCTCCCTGCCTCGGGTGAAACGAGACATAAAGCTGCTGGGATTATCCTGCAGCAGGACAACCAGTGCTGCAGACGGAATCAACCGGTTGAGACTTTCTAGACCTTTTCCATCTTTTAGTCTTATTGAAACGAGCTGTCCTGGTCACTGTGGCCATGTAATCTCCTAGGAAGACAAGGGAGTATAAATTTGGGCCTCCAGGCTTGAGTGGCTCATGTCAGTGTTCACTACTGATTTCTTTGTACCTCTGCTGTGTCTCAGGACTACTTTGATTCACTTCTAACTTCCAGCTTCTGGCACTGGTAGGTGAGAAATGGCCCTTCCACCTGCTTTTAAACCCTGGGGAAATTCTGCAGTCTGTTTTATCTCTAGTATCTGTTCAACTGGTGTAATTGGGTTGTTTCAGGATGGATGAAGCTAGAACTGGAGAAATGGGTATCCATGAGTTACTGAAAGGAGAAAAATGTACAAAAAATGTAAGAAAAATGTAAGACTTGAAGTTAAAATCTTAGACACTCCCCTTTCTTCCAAAATCTCATCTGTAACACGTCAGCAAAACAGATAGTGTAGGAGTACAAAAGACTCTCTTTCCTCCTCAGACCAGTCCAACAGTGATGATGCTAATGCTGAGAGCATCTTTCACAAGGAAGGGAAGAAGTAGTTTTTGCATTCAACAAAAGATGGAATTAAAACAAAGAGAATGTGAAATGAGGAAGCCAGCATGAAACAACAGACAGGCTGAATTGAACTTATAAACCGATTTTCTAGGTGTCAGGCCAGTACCCTCTCCCAGAAAGTATTCTTTAAAAAGCACTTAAAAATCTGTCGACTGCTACATAGAAAAGACAACCCCACAGGACTATAGAAAAACGTCAGAGAGGAGGCACTGGAACCTCCTTTTTTTCTGAACAATTAATTACTAGAGACTAGTGTCAGCCCTTGTATATGGGCTGAATACCTGAAGAGAAACAAGCATGAATTGTCAGCACTCATACAAGAAAAAGCCCCATGAGCATCTGTCACTCTTACCCTTTACTAAGTGTTTTACACTATTACATAAGTGTAATATGTGGCTTCTAGTGAGACTTGCCAAAAACAAAAAAATCACCAGCCCACTGGGTAACCATTGTACACTTGCCAAAATTCAAACTACTTGGTTCAAAATTCAAACGGGTGCCTCGGCATCACAATCATGCTGGTCAGGACTCATCTATCATCGCTTAGGCCTTTGCATCTGAGAGAGTCAGTCAGATTTCCTTTAGAGTCAGTGGGGGTATTTCCAAGGCTGAATTCATCTGGTGTCTTTTAGACGTCCATTTTAGAAAAAGAGGAGAGAGATACCAAGTTCACATACCCCCAACACTGAACCTCAGACTGGAAATTCAAATTTGAATGCGTATCAGCAAACAGATACATCCTTTACTGAACTGACTCTCAGTCACATAGATGAGAACTGAGGATTGAGATAGATATACACAAAATTCAAGTAGTAAGAGCTAAAATGAAAGGTTACAGGAAGTCCTCTCTAGTGTCAAATGGGAAGCTTGTGTGCCACAAAGACCAGCAATGGTAATATACTCCATCAGATATGTTCCCCTGTATTGATGCATACTGCCAGGAGAAAATGGGTACAGACTCCGTACTCTGCTCCACCAGGATGTTTGCTACAAAACTTAGCACACACATAAGGTAAGTAATGCAATAAGTAAACACAGAGGCTGGTTATTAAGTTAAATTTCATGACTGCAAATCAAGACACATTCCAACAAGAGATCATTAGAACTCCAGCACCCAGATTTCAGCCAGTTTAAGTTTTAAACCAGAGTATTGACTCTTGAGTGCAGGGTTTGCAGGGTTTGGTAAAAGCAGCTCTTCCTTAGGAATTCAATGAAGACAAGGCTGTTAGCTGTGACTAATCAGAACAGTCTCTCAGGAAAAAAGAGAGTTTAATTACCTTAGTGTTCTACTCACTAACTTTCCTAGACATACCACACAGTGAAAGATACGTGACAGCGTGGGTGCCAGAGTTTATATCATCACGAGCTTGGGACAGCCATGTTCGTCATGAGTTTGATTCCTGTCTCCCTCTTTTCTGAAGTGCATTAGCTGCTATGGAAACTGTCTCATTAGAATGGGCATGGCTTTCTGACACCCAGATGAACCCCATGCTTATGCTAAATGATGTATCTTCTACGCAGAGATCTAGCTAGATCTAACCTCAGCATATTAACTAATCCAGGTCCATCGCATACTATCTGAAATACATTTCTATACAAAGGAAGTAATTGACAGAAGTTTTGCAGTTTTTTCCTACTCTTTCCCATTCCTGACTGGCGGTGGACTTCTCATACCCTATAGTGCCATGAAAACAGCAAACTGCTCAACACACAGCTGCAATGACTGGCAATGTGATACTTAAAGAAGCTTGAGAAACACTTCCATGCTCCAGAAAGACTAGAATCCTTCTGATGAATTACAACCACAATGCAATGAATTTAATTTTTTATGCTTCTTTCAATTCCCCATTTGAAAGGATACTGCAAGAGATGCTACTTCAATTGGATCAAGAGACGTACAGAGAAGCCAGACTTTTACATCCTCATGTTAGATGGTGCTTACCAAAAGACTACGATACAAACACAATGAGACCCTGTCTTCAGAAGAAAAAAAAACAGAAGCAAAGCATTTCTCTTTAATTAACAGGCCTATCAAATTACATAATCTGAATGAAAATTTTTCAGGGGAACAATGACACAAGAACTTCTCTGCTCAATCAAATCAATGGCTCATCTGTTCTTGTGTCTAAATGTGACAACTGCCAAATTTTCTGAGCAAGATGTAATCAATTCCCTTTCCACTACTGCAATTAATTTCAATGCTAGTGCACTATAACCTGCATTGTTATATTCCGCCCAATGCCATTCTGCAATCTCAGATAGGATGATCAATTTGGAAAAGCTTCAAATGCTACAAAATATTTACCAGATTTTAGAACACCTGGAAAATTATGAAATAATAAAAACAACAATTATAGTATATAATGCTTTCCAACAGTGTGCTTGTGATTTATTCCACTTCCCCAGTCCTCAGTAACTACAGAATAAATTATGAGATATCACAAGGAAAGCAACTGTCCAGATCTCTCATGCAAGCCCAGAAGTGTCTGAAATACCTTGGCTTTAGAAATGAATCCTACACCATTGTGGAGACCCAAAAGACTTTGAAAATCTCAGTGAAGCTTCTAAAACAGGAAGCTTGAAAAATTCAAATTATCACATTGGTCATAGCACTTGACCTCCAAAATGTTATTTTTGTACTTCTTTCAAGAAGCAGAAAATGGTCTCGGTATCCCATTGAAGAAGATGTATGCCTCAGTTTACCAATTAATTCTGAGCAGCAACCTCCTGTGACCAAAGACTTTTTTCTCCCCCTGAAACAGTATAGTCAAATTACATATTAGTAATTTACCCATAGTAAATTAGACCTGATTGATTAAAGTCTACTGCTCTGCAGAAATAAAATTAACTGGAAATCATCGTGTAGCTATTAACTTTTAACAAAAAACAGTCAGAGAATGAAATAGCACCTGAACTGCATATTGAAGTGGAGAAACAAGTTCAGGACTTGTTTCCCCTGCAATAAATAGTTGCAATACTTCATGTTTGGAAAAATAAGGACAACTAACCACAACAAAATAGGCATGTGCATGCTTTCCTTTTTATTTCTTAGCTAGAAAATTTCCAGTGCTGCCTTTGAAATTGCTAGCCATCTATCATTCTTTGACAAGGTTGTTCTCTCTACTAGTTGATGTTAAGCAGAACCGAAAAGGAGTCAGTCTCTGGTGGGGATCTTACCCATCTTTAGCCTTGCTAAAGCCCAGGGGAGCTTCACAGCTCTCCCCTGAACAGTATTCAAGGCCAATGGCTGAGTAGTAAGAATTAAAATCCCCAAAGGATTGTGAAAAAGTTTGAGGCACAGCATGCGTGTGCATCTATGACAGATTGTTACTACAGCTCCATGACCACACAAGCAATTCTAGGTCACGTTAGCAGGTACTTTGTTTACCTTGGACTTTTACAACTAGAAGGAGGCAAGGATACATTCTTCGGGAGACTGATGACCTAATTACAAAGGGTTTCAACCTTTCAGTTTGTATATACTCAAAAAATTTTGGGCCTTTCTTGTAGATCTCTATACAGTGGTTTTAAGACAAATGACGATATTCTTGCTTTACTTAGTTTTTATATAACTTAGATGTAGTCCACTCACATCTATTAGTCAAAATCTAAAGGCAGTCCAGTAGATCTTTTCCACACCTTACTAACGAATCCACCAACTTAAAATAAAAAGTCAGTTTATCAATAAATTTTCCTTGTAGTGATCACTGCTTTGAAGATACTTCCATGTTCTGTTAACTTTAATCTCCAGTTTCAGAGCAAAGTGCCACCACACCGTAGTATTTGCATTGCACTCTGTGGGCTTAAGACAATATTGTGATGCCTGGATGCTGCAGGTTGGCCTTTCAAGATGGATAATCCTGAGCAAGCCTGCAGCAACCCTGCAGTAACCCTAGGATGAGTGAATCTATTTCTGCCTGCATCTCTCAATATCCTATTGCTGTGTGGTGGTCACAGGGTTGGGAAGAAAGTCTACGGAGATAATGGCTGCAATTTGCAAGGGCTTCTCTTTGTTTCACTGTCTGAGCTTGCTTGCTGAGGCGGCACTAATTGCAGAACAAGGCTTCAGCTCAAGGGGCCTCACAAGCAGAGCTGCTTGCTCCTGAAGCTTAATTCCCTGGTTTGTGACCTTGGAACAGCAGGGACAGGGGAGAAGAGGGAACAGATATCTGACAGTTGTTCTAGTGAAGATGGCAGAGTGGCCTGAGGGCTCAAGACATAGATCCTGTTCTCAGCTCTATTTTCTACTGGATGTCAGCTGTGGACATCTCACAAAATCTTTCCTTGGACTTCAGTTTGTCTCATAATGGCAATGATCAAGCGCTTTGAGATATTTGGAAGACAGAAAATGCAAAAACATTTTGTAGCATCTCATTATTAAATATAGGACTAGACAAACACCTCTGAATTTTGTTATTATTCAGGTAGATAAATATAGAGCTGGTTGCACTGCGTGCCTTCTGTGTTTTCCTTCTGTGAATATTATAGCAAGTGACATGTAATGTGGAATGAGAAAAAAAATTGAAAAAGGGGTAGAAAGAACAATTTTAAACTTGTATCAGAAACTGTTCAAAGAAAAAGATTTTTTGATTGTGTTAGCTCATTTGCATTTGAGACCTGACTTGTTTTACAGGAAAAACACAGTATGAACTTACAGTAAAAACAATAGCAATAAAACTCCCTAATTATGAAATCCACTGAACTTTCCTATAGCCAAATGCCTGAGTAGCTTCCTCCTATGTGGCATCCAAAGAACCTTCTTTTCTCTTCAAGGATCTAGAATTCTGTGTACCAGTATAAAAGTAATTTAAAGCAAACCAAATTTTCATAGGTAACTAAAGATGGGGATAGTAGCAGGAGCCACTGTTAGGATACAAACTGAACAGGGGTATCACATCCCAAAAGCTTAAAGAGAACAGTGCTAATGGGAGAGATGAGTGGGAGTAACTCTCCCCAGTGAAGGCGAGAGGCACTGTCTCTCCAAAAGGGCAAATGAAGGACACTTTGATTGAGCCTTCCAGCTCCACAAACCCAGAACCACAGAGCCAACAGAAGGACTTCCTTCCTGACACCAGACTATGCCAAGGGCAGCTCCAGCACTGCTATGCCAGCACAACCAAGAGATCCCATGTGCAAGACAGCGCAGAAAAAGGCACTGTCTCCAGGTGATGCCATTCTCCAGGGCAAAAAGAAGACTCCATGTCCAAATAAAACCAGGTCAAACTTCCACATGGTGTTCTTTTGGTTTGGTCCTCTCCAGCCTCCTCTACGCTCTCTGCTTATGACACCTGGGAAGATCAGCAATTACACGGCACATGCCCCTAACTTGACAAATTCTATGTCCAGCACCTCAGTATTTGCGGTAGTGTCTGCCTTCTAAATACAAAGGAGGAGCTAAATGAACTCCCTATGCATCTGACAAAAAAAAAGTAAACAAAGGGAAAGTCATGCAGTACAGTTTGTCCTGTAGGCAATTAGTAGGGTCAGTCCCAACAAGCAAAACATAAGAAAGGCTGATTTTTGGAGACTCATGCTGAACCCCAAAATGTCATTGTGCACCTTGTTGGGGGAAAGTTTGCTTACTTTTCTCACTAACAGCTTCAGCTTCCCCCACTGGGACTGATGGGAGAATTATACTCGCTTCATAATAAGGAGAAGTCAAATTCAAAGCAGTTTTACATCAATAGAGGCAGGTAGGGAGAGGTGAAGATGCTGAGGTGAGAGGAATTATGTTCAAATAACACAGAAATAATGTCCAGTATTACTTCTTTCAGATTTGCTACAAACCTTACAGAGATTAAAATAATAGCACTGTAAGTCCAAAGAAAATAGACTAGAAAAAGCGATACACGAGTACTAAACATTATGTTGTACACTATGACCAAGAGGCCAGAAAGACAAAGGGGCTTCTGATTTTTATTCCTGGACCTGCCACATCTTTTCCAGTTCAACTTCAGCAAGACATTTATAGGTCTTCTGTACATCCCTTCCATAGTTTATAAAAGGGACAAAAATACTTTGAGCTCTTCATACAAGAAGTACTATATATGACATGGGTGTTATAATTACTATTAATCCATAGGATTTGCATTTAAAAAACCCAAATAAACAAATCCCAAGTCCTTCTTAAAAATAAGGAGTATAGGACTGGGCTATGATGCTTGAAATGTTCATAATAAGATATTTCTGAGGATATTAAATTATGGATCACTTTTCTCCTATACAGCATTGACATAGATTAATAATCTTCATGGAAAAGAGAGAGTCTTGGCAGTAAGCTTCAAGAGCACCTGGTAAAAGAGCCCAAATTGCAAGAGCTCCTGAACTGACAGTTTGCTCATTGTGTCACACTGGCATCTCCTGATATCATCTCACAATTTTTTTTTACTGTATCTCACTTGTTAGAAAGAATCCTTGTAAGTCCAAACAGAAGCACATTTAGAGCAGTTAGTACTCCCAAATTAAATAACCTCCCTTCCCTCTTATTTACAAAGACATGCATATTTTTATCTTGAAGTGTTTCTATTCTACAAATATGGCCAAGAAAAATCTGTAGCCTGACAATGCAGGATTGGCATCTCCTGCTGAAGGAAACCAGTTCCTCCCCGACATCTTCAGTGACTACCAAATGGTTTTTCCTATCATCTTTCAATGTTTACATTATATAGGAATATGTAATAATAATAATACATTATGCAATAACATTTAGGCAATAAATAATAGCATAGAATAATGTAGCATATAACAATATACAATTATGTTACATTAGAAATAAAAGCAATACTACTAACTTGTACTGTGGCATGAGAATCAATTGAAGATCTAACATTATTGCAGAATTTGCACTCCATGCTTAGTATTCAGATGACCAATACTGAAGAATGGCAAAGAAAATTGTGGTACCAGAGCTGCTTACCATGAATAGATAAGGCTTCATCTAGATATCTAGAAAAGCACATTAGACTTCTGTATCCTCTCATAAACATACACCAGCAGTTGTACTGGACAGGTATGGGCTTAGCAAACACATTGGTTTGCTCTGGCCACACTGATTGCATGCTCAGAGTTCTTTATGTCAAACACGTCAATCACCTTCTGTTCAACATAGATACTGCCATCATCATTAGAGTTTCCAAGCAGTTGAAGTGAAAGATTACTTTCCTCTTTTCTTACATTTCTCTATTTAATGTCAGGATTTTTTGAGACACTTGCTTGAGTAGCAAGTTACCACAGATTGAGTGTTCATTACTGTCTCAGTTTCAGCAAGGTTAGTGTGCTGTGGCCACAGCAGTTTGCCTTGGTTGGAACTGTCACCTTAATCTGTGCTGTCCCTGTCTGTTGATCATCTCTGCCTGTCATCTCTCAACTTGATTTTAGAACAGCATCTCTTTGGGAAAGCAACCACATCTGCAACATGTTTTAGCCATTGACTAGCATAAGGCAGCTGCAATATGAATAGAGAAAAAGTTGTCAAAAATTAGGAGAAGCAGAGAGAGCTCCACTGGCCACAGCAGTGAGCTTTAAAACCCTATATTGTCCAGCTTGATGCATGTCACAGAGGAATCCATTTCTCAACAATGAAGTTCACATTTCAGTGTGAAGAATTTTGGAGCAAACACTGCTGGCAGTGGTCCACCTAGAAGGTACCAGTCACTTTATTATATAAGGACCAAAGATAAAATTAGATTGGAACAATGTGAAGCATCTTCTAGAGCACAATGACTCACATTCACACGAGACTGTTAAGATGGAACACAGACGTGGAGAGTGTAAAAACAAGGCTGCAGTAAAAAGTACATCTCCAGATTCTTTTGCTGAAAATATAGAGAAAACTGAAGAGCTACGGGCACATTAGTGATCTCCAACTTACTGCTGTAGGCCACAGAAATTAATGAAACAAAGCAGATAATAATATTACCTCCTTCCCTAAACATTGCTAATCAGCAGAGAGAATTCATGGGGAAAATTATGACAAAAGAAAGACTAAATATTCCTAAGAGAAGTCTCAGGAGAAACTACTCAGAAGGTGAAACCCCTTCCTGTAATGACATGTCAGCTCACACAGAGACCCCAGGCTGCCTTATTCATACATTCCAGCTTAGCACAGGCTGGAAAATATGGGATTCTGTACAATTCTACCACTCAGAAACAGTGTGTCATTCTCGTTGTGGTATACACAGAATGAGAGAGGTGAGTAGATCTGTCTGTCTGCAAACATCTGTTCTCCTCCCTCATTTCAACTTCTAATGAAGGAAGCAACATTGCTGATCCTCCCTTCAGTTCATTCTCTATCTGTGTAACTGTTGCACAGCCTTGCTCATCAACTCACGGAACCAAGGAAAGACAGACCATTTTTTGTTTCCACTCTGGTATTATCAACTTGAGTCCATACCAACTCATGTCTTATAATTCATCAGAAAATGGTCCTTGAAATAATTGCTAGGCCCTAACTGATGTCAGTGCCTACAGCAAATATTGTCAGGAGGCACTTCCCAGGCACTGTCAACACCTCTCAGTAAATATGTTCAGAAGCTGTCTCCCAGCCCTGCTGTGAAGAGCTGTCAAAGTACGTGGTCTGATGCTAGCACCCAACTGCTGTCACCTCACAGCACACCTGGTCAAAGCCACTTCCTGATGGCTGTTGATGCCAGCCAGCCATCCAGGTCACTTGTCTGTACTGGTGGTAACATGAAGAAAGTCACAATGCAATTTGGCTTCCACAACAGCAAAACCTGATCTCTATAACCTCATCTCACAACCAGCAAGCACATTATTCTGTACCATGGCCTAGGATAGCAAGGAATCCCTGCAACACATGGGAGTTACAGTGCTGTGTACCAGTGAAATCCAGCAGTTTTATCCAAGTCAGCAAGTAAAAACACCACTACTGAAACAAGGTGGATCTCACTGCCATGAGATTTTGCCTCTGCCATACTCAGGTGAAGATTCCATTCTTAAGATGTCTCTTCTCCCTTGATGTACCTTCTTTTCTATGGTTCACTGTAAGCAACACTTCTCACTTTTGATTTCAAATAATCATCTCATCCCTACTTAGTCACAAATTAGTCAAATTGTACATATTTAGTTTGTTCATTTAAATCCACATAGAACTGTCTGGCTCCCTTAGAAGATGTACAAGGCAAAGAATACTTTTAGTGAAAGAAGAAAATGACAGATTGTGCCTCCATGTCTGTGTGTGTATATATATACACACACATACACTGTATGTTCTGGCACATGGTAGGGTGTATTTACTGTATGAGGCCATATGTTTGAAGAATTAGAACAGAGGAAAAAAGCCAGTTTCTGAATGTTATATGTCTAGTTTACATACTGTCAAATAAATTCTAAATATATGGGAAACACAGTTCAGGAGATTCATAAGGACAGGCAATCATATATAAAGATCAGTGAATGTTCAGGAGTCAGATTTACAAAGAAAGAAGGTGGAGCACTTCTAATGTCTATGAGGACATATCACTGCTCCTGCCTTTTCAGCTTTAAAAAAAACCCTCTCATAAAAATCTGAGCATGCCAAATGTAGCAGAAGCATTATCATAATCCTTGCATCATGTGTGGATCTACTGGAGTAAGTTTCCACTTCCAGTGGTGGAATCACTGAGCACTCTAATCATGTAATACAAATATGTCTATAGAATACTTGATGTTTTGTGTGCAAGTGTAAATATGTTCAATAGATGAAAACACTGTGAGTTAAAAGGCTTTTTCTACCTAATAGAAAACAGCATAACAAGAAGAATTAGCTGAGTGCTGGAAAATGAAGCAAGATAAATTATGAGAAAATAGCACTTAATAAATTCCAATGACTTTGAATATGTATATTATGCTTGTAATCAGAAGAGATTTAAATTTTTGAAGTGTGTTACCTACATCGATGCTTTCATACCCTTTGCTACTTGTTGTTTTGAGGCTTCTTTTATTCCTTTCTTACGTCATTATGGGTCAGAAATAGCCACATTTTGTGACACTTCCTCCTTTTCACCAGAGTTTAAACTGAAAGAGGAGAGTCTAGTTCTTCGACAGCAACAGCCAAAGGCTATGGCCACAATTACTTGTGCTCATTTATCTACGTCAAGTCTTGCCTTGTGAACTCATCATTACAACAAAGACTTGGGGAAATGGTATCCCTGGGGAAATAGTAACTGGATCTCCTCTTTAGGATTTTTAGGTATATAGAGAATTAGACATATTCTTTTCAATGGATGCAGCACCTTGTTTGGAATCTCCTAATGTACTTAATTACATAGCACCATTGTGAAACTACCAGCTCTCTGATTTTGCAAAGTTATTCTATTAATCAGACAGGTGTGAATAATTCAGGTTACTAGAGAACAATTACATTCATTTTAGTCTAGCAAACTATCACAGAATCACAGAATACGGTAAGTTGGAAGGAACCCATAAGGATCCTTGAGTCAAACTCCCAGCCCTGCACAGCACCATCCCCAAGAATAATACCCTGTGCCTGAAAGCATTGTCCAAATGCTTCTGGAATTCTGTCAGGCTTGGTGCTGTGACTCTGGGGAGCCTGTTCCAGTGCCCAACCACCCTCTGTGTGAAGAACCTCTTCCTCATATCCAACCTAAACCTTCACTGACACAACTTCAGACCATTCTCTCACGTCCTGTCACTGGTTACCCAGAGATCAGTGTGTGCCCCTCCTCTTCCCGTCACAAGGAAGTTGTAACTGCAATGAGGTGTCCCCTCAGTCTCCTCTTCTCCAAGCTGAACAGACCAAGTGGCCTCAGCAACTCCTCATACAGCTTCCCTTCAAGGCCCTTCACAATCTTTGTGGCCCTCTTTTGGATGCTTCCCAATAGCCTAAAGTCTTTTTTATATTGTGGTACCGAAAACTGCCCCCAGCACTTGAGGTGAGGCTGCCCCAATGCAGAGCAGGGCAGGACAATCCCCTGCCTTGCCTGGCTGGTGATGCTGTGTCTGATACCCTCCAGGACAGAGCTGGCCCTCCTGGCTGCCAACTATGTCAGTGAAGGGTTTAATTGTATATCAAATCACTATTTTCTCTTCAAAAATGTCCTAACACCACAGATGCTTTAATAAGTGAACCTAAAACCAAGGCTCTTCATGAATAGATTAGCTCTGCTTCTTTCATGGAAACACATTCTTACATCATGATAGCACTAGGAATCAATTATACAATGTACTTCATTATACTTCAATTAACTCTTGCCTACAAAATATCTCTGTAGTCTTGGCAGGCCTCATTTCCCAAACCCCTAGCCACTGAAGCTTTGTGAAACCTAAAATCTGTTCCCATTTCAGTACCTCAGTTTCACTTCCTTTCAAATATGAGGATGGTAACATTGGTATCTACCTCAGAGGGATTCTGAGGATTAATTCTCAGATGACTTGAAATTACCTGAACTGTGATATGTGGGTAGAAACTATGATTTATTAGCAGATGTTGCTATTACAGTGACAACTTCCTACATTTTAAAATCTCACATTTTTGTGTGAAAGTAAAAAGAAAGAGAAACACCTCTTGGTTTCTACATCAGGACTTAGATTTTGATTTGATTTTAACCTTCAAGATTCTTTTAACTTTATTGTGCAGGGAAAGAAGATTGAGAGCAGGGACTGGAGAAGCATCTGAAATTCAGAGAGAACCTCTTCTCTGTCTTCCTGCTTAATAGCTTCTTTAGACCTGCAGTGCTGACCCCCTATTACCCATCAGTATGGTATTTGCCCCACCAGTTCGAAGTGTGCTGAGCAAGTAGAGTCTCAGCTGGCAAAGGCAGGACTTGATACATAATGTGAAACAAACAGCAACAATGACAGGACAAAAAGGACTTTGACAGAGAAAGATTGATGGTGACAAATGGAGAAGTGTCACAAAGCCAGCCTCATGCTTGCCAAACTCCAAAGCCACATTTGTCATCTGTGGCACTTTTTCCCTGGTGCAGGCTGCTTGTCAATGGGACTAGTTCAAGTGTTCAGCAGGTGAAGAGATGTGGAGGTGAAGAAGTGAAGACATCATTCTTCATTACTCACTTCAGAAAGGGGGAAATGAAAATAAGAAAGTTGACCACAGTACAGTCTTGATTAATTACCAGGCTTGTCGGTGACAGTGAAAGCCAGAGGAGAGTGAATTTTATTGCTATGAACACACAGAGCAAATACAAGTTCCCTGAGAACCATCAGTTCAATGAGGCAAGCATTAGTGTCTGGATCCTGAAGTCCTGCAGGCTGAAAACACAGACCTGCACAGCCACCCAGCTCCTCTTCACTCCACATTGCTGCTCAGGGCCTCAGACCTTTTTGCTGGGCAAATCTCATGGACTGGCAGTAGCTTTGGCCTTACAGTAAGCAATATGTTGCACGTGGTTACCAATACGCATGTTGCATCTACAGACTGTGAGAACAACTGTTGAGTAAAACTGGAATGGTTGCAGAGGATTTAAATACTCCCAAAGTGCAAATCACATGAAATTGTGATTTTTTTTTTTTTTTTTTTTTTTAAATTTTTCTGATATCTATCCTAAAAGTAGACAAAGAATTTGTTTGGAAAACCTGACTTTATTGGTAAAGTGGCCAATACCTAATCTCTCCTTACATGTTACTTAAAATAATTTAAGTGCAATTATGTTAGGAAAGCAGCTCAGTTAAAAAACCATTATGGGTCTCATGTACACTTAGTGTTCAAGAAAAAATGCTGAGTTTTCCTTCCCTAATTTCCAACCCTGTAAACTCAACCAACCTGTAAACTCAGTCTGTGATCTAAAGTCTATACCCTTTCAACTCACATATCATCTGAAATAAAGAATGTACTTTTGGACTTCATAATCAATCCTATAAAAACTTGTAAGCCATGAAAGATGATGCATCTCTTTTCTCTGAAAGTTCTGCTGACTTTAATAGAAGTGAAAAATACTTCAAATGCATCTTCATTTCTACATCCTGCGCTTCTAATTCTGCAATCACAAAGGATTAAAAATTGTGCCTATTATTATTTGAGCAAATAGGCTTGAGATCATATTCCAACAGGTTTCAATCACTGTGGCAGCTACTGAAAACCACTTGTCCCATATTCATTAGTAGTAAAATTGCTTTGAGCAGTGGTTGAGTGGAGACTAGAGCCACTGATGGCAATTACTGTTAAAATACAGTTCACTTTCCCAGTACACACTAACCATGGGCCTTTGCAGTACGCAGAATAAGGACTCTGACACAGAGGACCTATACTATGAACAATTTTTTTACACAGTGCCTGAAAGAAGGAAGATTTCCTTAGCTTAAAGACAAGTATTCAAAGGTCTTAATAGTTTTGGGGGGTCTAAAATGCATACCTACCAATGTGGGCTCTCTCAATCTCCTCCCACCCTGTCATCTCCACCTGAGGAGTTAGGCACAAAGACATCCAAAAAGTGAACTCTGCAAACATCCACTACAGCAAAGTTGGCGGCACTTCTGGGTACACATGAGAGCAGAGTAGAAGACCTCTTAGTAAAATTTCACCAGAAAATGCAGATACAGTGTCCCAGGCAGCCATGCTGCCTACGCAGAATTTTCAGTATCTTTTAAGCTCTACTTTTAACACCAAAGTGCTTTTGTGGATACCAACCACAACCTTTTGCCAGTGAGACTTTTCACCAGCCTATTCACAGAATATTTCACAACCTTCAATGTATGTATCCTCCCAAAATGTCAAGGATATAACTAAGTCATGTCACATTACAGTATGACCTAAAAATAAAGAGGTGGATGGAGGAACGTCTTCCAGAAAGCCATAAACCAGCTGTATCCAAGCTTCATTAGAGTCAGGAGCAGCACATCTGGAAAGCACTGTGTCTCTGCTAAAAGGCAGAGACCAAAAGCTTTACATGGATAACACAACACTGCTGCGAGGAGAACAGCACCTATCTCTGCACAGATCTGTTCCACACATTACAGGGACTCCACACGTGGAGCTGGGCCAGTGCACTCTGCACCATGCTCTGCTGTGCAGCACAGAAAGGCCAGTCACTGCTCAAGGTCGCTTCATTCATCTACAGGAAGTATGGAAAATGTGCAAAACCTAAACTCCTAAAAATGGCATCACTTTCATCTCCCTGCTCCCCCCTGCCCTGATTGTCATGTTAAAAATGGTCCCATCTCTTCAAAACATAAACACTGTCACCCTCAAAGCATGCATGTTTTCTCAGGAAAAATGAGTCACTTTCTAAGTAAAGGTAAAACTTCCTTCAGAATCTTTTAAATGTTTTCATGCAAACCTGAAATACCTATTTTATCAGGGTTTCTCACTAAGCAGGTGGTTCAAATTCCAGAAAAGGAAAACTGTATAGATTTGTACCTTTTTTAAAATGGTTTAATTTCACCTGGTTCTAAATTGCAGCTCAAGGTGCAGAAAATACGTACTACTACTAGGGCCTGTCTTTTCCCTGACACTGTTCATTGATCCCACATAATGAAAGCCAACTTGAAAGACTGTT
Source organism: Gymnorhina tibicen (assembly GCA_013399875.1). Classification (NCBI taxonomy): domain Eukaryota; kingdom Metazoa; phylum Chordata; class Aves; order Passeriformes; family Artamidae; genus Gymnorhina; species Gymnorhina tibicen. Next base: position 654,395 of record VXAZ01001670.1, read on the forward strand.
CTGTTTTGCATCCGTTTTTCATGTTCACTGGCTCTCAGCATCCCTCACTGCAGCTGGCACCTCAGTTCAGCTCCACAGATCTGCCCCCCCACCATCAATTCCACTCTGAAAGCACCTAAATCTGCTCTCAAGCAAAGAAAAAGAAATGTACCTGCAAATGCCTGAGTAGCTTTCTCCTTCACCCCTCCTTGCAGGTATCCATAATTTGTCCTTCCCAGGTAAGCCTCCAAGTTATAGCCACTATCCTTCTTCCTGGCCTGACAATGAAGCCTGACAACACTTTCTCTCAATCATCTGAAGCTGTCAGTCATTATGACTGACACACCAGCTCACAGCTTGAACATATTACACCCACAGGAATCCCACTGCTGTCTAGGCTACACAGTGATAGCTTCTGACCAAGCTTTCTAAACCAGGTCTGGACAAAGGGTCTGAGGCAGAAAAATACAACAGATGTGCCACCACCAGGCTGGCACTCCCCTATACCCTATGTCCATCTCACAGCTCCAGAGCAACAGCAGGAATGAGATTTAGATCACAAGATTACTGAGGCAGAAACTGTATATTTTATTATGTACAAATTCAACACACTGTATGACACATCTTTATCTTTGTGCTTGAGCTAATAGAGAACTTCCATCAATGGAGAGGAGTTATGATACATCTGAGAGACTCTGATTCAAGCTGTTAGAGGAAGCCATATACAAATCCACAGTTTATCAGACAAGGGAAGACCTTCCTACCTTTTGCCCCAGTGCTCAAACCAAGTGTTTCAAATGTTGGAAAACACTTTCAGTTCTTCTCTATTATTCTTCCATCTGTGCAGCTGATAATACAGTCACAATTCAAAGCGGAAAGTGAAAATTGCTGAAGAAACCAAAAACACTATGTTGTTTCAATTGCCCAAAAATGAATGAGAAATACTAGATAAGGTACAAGAAAGACCTTCCGCTTTAAAAATAAACTATGATTACAGAGATCATAGTGTTTGACAGAAGAAGGTAAAGAAGTTCTGGAGAAATTATATGGTGAACTTATTCTTAATCCTGGGGCTTAAACAGGATGATGTTTCCATACCCTGCTGCCCTATGTCTCTTCCATGCTGAGTAGGCATAAACTCTGAGTGCTCTTTGCACTGGGTTGACAAACTCCAGGGAACACAGACTGAAAGAGAAATGAATCCCCTACATTAAATACCCACGAAAGTAACATCAAAGTCTTGTCATTTATATGTGCTCAGATGTTTATTCCCTCTCTGCTTAGGCTGGTAAAAAGTATGGATCAGATGCTTAATCTTTTCAACAGCCACCTAACACTAGAATCAATACTGCCAAACACCATGGGTTGTTCCTCATTAATACCCTTACATCAGTAGTGTCTCTGATTTAACGTACTTTTAATGGCTTTGAACATTTGATCTATACACTTCACTTCCCTAAACAGAAAGAAACAAACATCTCTTGACATACTGTACGAAGTGTGCATGGGCTATGAAACCAAAGAAGCAGAGCAAACACTGGGGCAGTGGCTGCAGACAGTCACACTCATCACTGGACTTAGGTCTTTAATTAACAGACAAAATTTCACCATTTCAGCAGATAAGTGGTAGTGACAGGAAAGGCATCGTGCTCTTGCAGAAAGGAGAGAATGAGAAAGAGAACAAGAAAGAGAGTAACTTTCATGTTATTGCTCATGTTTAAGGAGTAGTTTGGAGTGCTATAAACACAAGGAGCAAAAAGGTTCTGATTTTTCATCTTTGGGGACTGTGCTAAAAAAGCTTGGACTTGTCTTTTTTAGGGATTGTGCAAAATCCCCTCCACTTTTGTCCTAATGCTGTGTCACACAGCATGGAAGTATTTCTGCTGGACATCACATGGTAGTACCAGGTGAATATGCAACTTCACAGGATACTCTGGGGCCTCATGTGATAAGCTGATGGTGTGACCACGTAAGACAAGCAGCTGTGGGTAGATGGATTGTCCTAGTGTATAAACACTAAAAGGGATCCACAGAAAAAAAAAATGCCACTCAGATCCAGCCCCCTCAGAACTACTCAGTGGCTGTTGGTTATACTCTCTATGTGTGCATGTGTATATATTAATAGTTGTATATGCACGCACACACACAAAGACATATAATCTCTACTCAACAATTTCCAGAAACTAATTACAGCCTTGACAGGGTGGGTCTTGCATCCTGATAAACTGCACAGCCACAACCCATATATATTTCACCAAAATGTATCTCCGGATTACTATGCTTGTGGTCACAGCTCAGTGAAAAGCACTCTCCTCTAAAGGATGACAAACAGCATCCTCACAGTTTTTAGACTTTTGCTCTTATGACTGCATCCTAGCAGCTTATCATGTGTTTCCACACCTGGGGTCTCCATGGAAATTCCTCAGCACCTGGTGACTGCTAGAATTTAGATTTCACTGTGATAGAGACCAGCTCTGCATTTCCACGGGAGCTTTCCTCTCTGCCTCTAATAATCAGCACAGACATTGCTCTATGGAACAACTCAGAAGGGCAAGATGACAATGCATTGTTCTCCCTGCAGCTTGGCCTACCCATCACCTTACCTTAGCTCAGTAATTTTGTTCTGGCCTTACTGTGACTGCCTTCTATATAAATACATCTTTCACCTTCTACCTTTGCTTCAGGTGCTATTTAGACAACATAATATTTCCTTCCCTGGGGAATATGGGGGGATGGGAAGGTGGCAGACCCTTGCCTCTAGGAGAGTGGTACATCACACTCAGAAATCACATGGGGATTTTTTCTAACTTATTATCATCTGTAACTCAGCTGATTCTTCTCTTCAGTCTTTGATTCTGTCAGCGTCATTTGTTTCCCCTACACAGACATGTACCTCTCCCTCACGTAAAGAATACAAGACAGAGGTGGTAAGAGGAAGAGGAGGAAGGCAGGGCATATTTGTTCCATAATAGCATGAGGAAGGTGTGCGGGGGATGGAGTAGGGCTAGTGCTATCATCCAGTAATCACAGCTCAGGGAGAAAAGCTTGCACTGCAAGGTGTGAAACATCTTTGGAATGTGATTTTCACTTGATAACCAGATTTTCTTTCATATTCTCTTCCTTTTCCCAGTTCCTCTTGCCAACCTGTAACACATGGGAGTATTTTCCTTCTATTAAAGGGGAGTTTATCTCCCATTCTTGCACTGAAATAAAAACAAACACATGAAAAAAAACTCACGAAGAACATTCTTAAAATCCAGCTAGAATAGCTCAAGAAAGCAGCTAACAAAAATTGGATCAAATAGGAGACAGAGACAGAGGGCTTCTGGTCTCTCAGAATCCTTTTGGATTTGCTGCATGGTCGCCTTCTGTAGTAAGTGTCCTTGGGAGAGTTTGCAGCCTGCTGCTCTCCAGAATTTAGAAGGGAAAACTTGAAATACCTATATTTCTTACCTGTGTAACAACCCTCACTCATTTTAATGTATGAAAGCCTGTGGGACTCAGTATCAAATGCACTCTACAAGGAAGTGTGCTGTGGCAAAAAGGGGTATTCAAAGGGTCAGTACAGTGGAAAGTGTGGAAAACCTGAGAATACAAGGCAGCAGCCCATTACCATGCTCTACTAATGGTAGCTCAGCCACTATCTCACAAAAGGGTGGGAAGGAAGAGAAAACCCTGCTGCTGTTCACACAAATAGCAAACATGGTCTGGTAGCATGGGGCCTAGGCTAGTGGTTAGGAGACGTGGTCTTATTCCCAGCCATGCCTCTCCTCTCCAGTGGAACGTCCATCACACTTATACTCTGAAATTCAATTTCTCCATCTATATAATGGGCATATATTGGCTCTCTTCCATAAAACACAAAGATCCACAGAAAACTGCTGGATAAGTGCTAATTATTGTTAAAAATGTGATTCTGTCCTAACTCCTTCAGACATACTAGCAGCAGCTTGGAAAATGAACAGTGCAACCTCAGTAACGATGATCATCCCAACAGCACTGGTATGTTTAGCTCTGTATAAATCAGGCCTGGCAGCTTGATGAGTTGCAAGGAAGGCGATATTACGTCTCCAGAGGAATGGACAAGTGCTGACAGCTCACCAAGGCTTCCTCTGCATAGACACTAAGCAGCTTTCTGCAAATGCTCAAGCTCCCGTGAGAGGAAAGAACAGTAGGAAGAGAGGGAAAGAAAAACATTTTGTAAACTTTTTTCTCAATTTTTTTTTTTTTTTTTTTTTACTTCTGCTGCTATTCTTTCTCCCTCCCCAGCTCCTTTTTATTACAAATTAAATAATTACTGGGCTGTAGCCCAAAACACTGAAGATTTCACATCTTGTTTGGTCTAATTATATCAGTCGGCCTGACAAAATGGTTTCATCAATGGAATTGCCTTGCAAGAGCTCCAGCTAATCAATTCTTTGACACTTAATTAAGAACTCTGCTGGCCTGTGAGGATTCAGGGAAGCGGGGGGAGGGGAGGGAATGTTGGGCAACAGAGTATCTGTAGAGTGCAGGTTGTTAAAAACTCCTGGCGCAAATGGACCTCCACTTCCTTCACTGTCCCTACTTTAATATTGCCTCACACTTCATCCGTCTCTCTAACCACTTGCTTCAGCTGGGTTTTTTAATTACTTTAATCTTACTCCTGCCACCAGTAATGGCTTCAAAACACCTCTAGGGCCTTAGATTTACTTTCAGACAGATGTTTCCAAAGCAGGCAGCAGCAGAGAGCCTCAAAGCATAACACTTCAAGCTGAAAGTGCACCGGACCTCAAACACTAAGCAGCCTGAGGTTCGGGCAGCATGTGGAGAAGAGATCTGTGCAGATAAGACAAGCTGCCATTGTGAGAGGAACCCAGAGCAGGTTCACTTCCCCTGAGCCAGTACCCACCCTGACAGTGCCTGCATGGCTTTTCTGGCTGCAGGGTAATGGCTTTCTTTTGAAAAACTCTGCCAAGCAATCTGGGGATCACCCAGCAGTGCAAATTGTGATCTAGGTCTGCAGCAAGAAGACAGTAGTTTTTCTTTTGAATGACCAATGCACTAAATTCAGACCTTATGTTGGTTTTCCTGATTGTACAGGCTTTCATCTGGCTAAGGGAGAACAGATAATGACCATTCTGGCATAAAGTTAGAAAAGAACATACAAAGTATCTGATCTAGGATAAATATTTCCATCTACTGCAAGGTTAACACTATTTTTTCTTAATAGTTCAACACCAGCAATATGAATTTAACCTGTAAAGTACATTGTATCGTTTGGTGGCAGTGTGTTTTTATTTGGCCCAGATCAGAAATTAAAGAGTGAGCTACTTAAAAACTGTACCATTTAAGAAAGAAAAGTGGCCTTTATAAACAACATAAATTTGAAAAAACAAAACAAAAAAACCAAACCCACACAACAAAACAGCAAAACCAAATTGGTAAAATATTCTGGGTAAAATCTGCTTGGGTAAAAGTTAGTTTATCAGTGCTTAAAGAAAACACAGGCAAATGTACCCGTGTCGTTTCACATGCTAAAGCCACATCACAAAGCATATATGGAACCCTAGCTTGCTGCTCTTCTCATGGAACGCCCGAGGTTACCAATACCAGAGGTAAGCAAGAGATGGGATACTCTTAGCATGACCATACATTAAGGAGATTTGCATTAAAATGCTTGGTTACACTTCAGATTCAGAGCTTCAGCTTCAATTCCAGCAGTGGCAAAGACTGGCTATTAGGAGTTAGAAGGCCAAATGCTTTACTGCAAGGAAAGTAGCCAGCGACAGGCTCCTTCACAACATTAACACATTCAGACCTGTGACACAGAACTCTGTGAGCAGTTAATACTTTTTCATTCTAAACTCCCTAAATTTTGGAGTGTAGCTCAGAAGACTTTGGATGAAAGACATGCCTTAAAAAGTCTCTCTATCTTTTGAAATTTAGGATTCGCATTCGAATATTCTGTTTCAGGTTCATCCAAAATTAGATACATAGTAGGAAAGGAATTAGCCAAAGATATAACAAGAAATTACAAAGCGCATTTTGCACACATTTCCTTACGTCTGAAAGACATTAGCCAGTAACCGTAAACTCCTCTATTTCTTGTGTCCATTCCTTGTTTGGAAAGCCAAAAGATCCCCAAAAGAACCAAAAGAACATTAAAAAAAGAAATCCAATTTTTAGGTGCGACGTCTAACTTTTACCAATGCTAGATGGCAAGACTGGCACACATGGGAGATTCCCTGAATCCATGGTCCCAAACGGAAAAGAAAAATTGGTAACAGTGATAAATTCAATATATACACTCAAAGTTTTGGCCATCTTGAAAGACTGCGGGAAAGCCAGACACACTGTGCAGAACCAAAAGCAGAGGCAAGTGAACAGGAATCTTTAGTTCTCAGCTTCCAAGGAGGTTAACCTCATCTTAATAGCATCAAGAAAACACTGACTAATTTTCTCTTTCTCAGCTTTGCCAGTCCTTCTCCCAGTTTTAATATTGCCACTGAGAAAACCTTTGCCTTTGCACTTGCTGCCACCAGGATACACTTTTTGTATTCCTTTCTCTCACTACTCTTAATCTTTCAAATTCTTTGTTTTCCCCAAGAAAATCATCACCCTGACACCTCTTCACTATTGCTCACTTCTCTGAAAACAAGAGTTACTGTATTTTTATTGCCATTGATGGAGGTGTGTCAATTTACAAAAACTTTGCTTATACTAGAAAATAAGCTTAATAAGCTTAATAAAAATTCTTTAAGTAATAATGGAAAAGTTCTTATATTCACTGCTAAAACAAATCTGAATTTACAGGTTGCAGAAAACAGTGACTTTTGTAAGGAACTAGCTGACTATCTGGATCAGCCAGTACCAAAAAAAAGAACATAGCAGAGCTAACGGAACATGAGGCTAGTGAAAAATGAAATTTTGGGAATTAATTAGGAACAGAATGAGAAAGATTGAAAAACTACCTTTACAAAGCTCTGTATTCATTCCGGTCTTTCAGTGTTGACTGTCTGGAAGTTAATATTTTGCTGTAAGAAATGTGCAAATCTTTCATATTTGTAATTTTTTTTTTGGTGGTGGGTAAAAAATTAAGGAATAAGGAGAAAATGTCCATTTGCTTTTTCCCAGAGAATATGATTTCAAATTTCAATTAAAATGAAATGAGCAGCACGATTATCGCTATGGAGCAGGCGCCTGGTAGCGCAATAGGCCCCTTTCACTGCCATGGCAACCAGTCCTCATTGTCACGGCTACCTTGGCACTACATGTAATTGTCGATGTGTGAGCCTGGCTGATAATACACAATCAATACCCCATAAGCAGCAAACATCATTTTCTGTCTGAGGGAAAGAAAAAAAAAAAGGGGGGGAATGCTTGCAAAGGAGAAAGAAAGCAGCAAAGAGAAACAGGGAAGTGAGAAAAACAGAGTAAGAGAGAAGAAGGGAGACCTAACTCCAAAACACCTTTAACAATGGAACACGTTGTTTTGGGTTTTTTTTCCTATAAAGCAAATAGCTGGAAAAATCCCACCAGCACACATGAGCACCTGCTAAGTCTTTCTAATAATATGTTAACTAATTGTCTATGCCAACATCATTAAAGTATTATCCAAACACCACATCAACCAACAGAATGTTTTTGTATATAATCAACAGTAATTTTGGTAATGCCAAGTTCTCTGGAAAGAGCCGGCACTTACAGTCCAGAGCAGGAAGCTGATTTTTGTATATTGATCATATTGATCATTATGGTTTTTGACTGGCTGAATATAAAAACAAAACAAAACAGCCCAGGGAACAAACAGATCTTGTAGGGAAAAGGGGAGACTAGTCCTCAAATGAATAGCAGAAAGCGAACTATGATATCAGAGTGGAGACAGGTGCAGGAGGATAAATGGAGAAATAAAAAGTCTGCTCAGTATTAACACTAATACTTTGGTCACCTCATGTTCTTTGAACACTGCATCCTTTGACCTAATGTTTGCATGCTGCGCAGTGCAATTGAGTCCCATTACTAGTGAATGAAAATGGAAAATAAGAAAGGATACACAGAAGAGTATAAAGAAAAAATGGAGGGAAAGAAATGAAAAGAAGAGTGCAGGAAAAAAAGGGAAAAAAGTGAAGGAAAAAGCTTGACTCTATTTTTCATAAGTGTGGGGCCCTAAAGATCAACCATGCAGGCATATTTACGTCAGTGTGAGCTACCTGCATGTTATACCTGTATATACATGCAAGACAGAGCACACAAGACTGGTATCACTAGAAATGTGGCCGTGCAGCACCAGTCGTTCTTCTCCAGGGAACTGGCCAACGGCAATATTATAGAGATTTCAGGTCAAACAGGGTAATATTATGAGATGGCATGAACTCAGTCTTCAGATTTAATTCCCTCAAAATTCTAGGGATAAGTATCAGCAAACTCTGGACTCACCTGAAAAAGTGAGGCAATAGTAAGGGAACTGGATTCCTCCAGATATGAAAACTGTTGTGATAGGGATCACAACAACTCCTTAGTGGAATACCAGGGAGAGCCACAGACTCACCCAGTCATGGGGAGATGAGGTGCATCTCAGACCCCTGCACACCTCTGGATGTTATCAGGTGGTGTTAGTGAGGCTGAAGATAGCTAAGAAAAATGTCCATGCACCTGTTCAGAGTGGCACAGAAAGGAAGTACTCCATGTTCTCAAACAGCCTTCTTCCAGATCTTTCTTATTTTCTATGTAGATTTAATTATTCCTCTGAGAAACTCAAAAGATGTTTTGCAGGTATACCTGAAAAACTTTTGGGTTTCAAAGCACAGGGCAAGGGCAGCTGATGGTACAACAAAACAGAGATAAGCTTAGTATATTAATATTGAGCGCACAGTGGGAATGTCTTCCCACTTTATTCCTTATGAGATAATCATCTGTAATAAATTAGACACATCAGAGACAGAGAAGAAATTTTTCGCTGGCTTGGACGAGCATGGGCAGATGTGAATCACCCTATTTTGTGGTCTGTCATTTCTTAAATATCAGTGTTCTGTCTGCTGAATCTGGGCATGTACCTTTGCTTTAGATTGGTGTCTTTTCAAAGGTGTGCTTCTCTGAGATATCACGTATGGTAATATTAATTTATAAAAACACATCGTGCATTCAAGCATCCAATATAGAAGTGAAAATGTGTTTCTGAATGAGTCCATTTAGACAAAATTCCCTGTTCCCTCACACAGTTACGCAATGCAGTTGCTGCTGAAAGTTCAGTTTTCCAAAATAAAAAATTCTGTTATAATTACACTGCCAGCATTATTTTAGCTACAATATCAATCACCTCTTGCATGAAGGAGAAGTGCATCCTACAGATTTGCCAAGTCCAGGAAGAATCCTGCATTAGTACTGTAGCAATATGATTTGCATTCCCTTATTACCAATCAAGGCAAGTCCCATTAAACAGATCAAGGGATAGTTACCTGAAGCAGCCTTAGCTCTTCCCATTTTAATCCAAATCTGAGAGAAAAATAAGGAAGCATATGGGTCTGACCACACGTTAACTAAAGACCAGCACAGTCTCATATCATATAGCCCTGAACCTTTTATATGCCTTCAAACTCCCTGGCTCTTCTGAAATGACATGATACCATCTTCTGAAAACTCACACTCACTCCAGAATGATTAACTGTAACTTGCACCTTTATTTGTCAAATTCACACTGCATAATAGATAGGGTAATTGGGCCCCAGTCGACTAACTTTTATGGAACAAACCTGATAACAACAGATTGATTGACAGCCCCAGCTGTAGAACACAAACACAAAGTCTTTTAGATTATAATGTTCTAAATGTTAATACTAGGGTTGAAAAGCAAAATTAAACAATAATAAAGGACATACCTGTAACAAATGCAATGTCAGAAATTCCCCTGGGGCTTGAGTTAGGTCTGATAGCATTGTTCTAAAATAAAACTTGAAGACACTACAAAGTTCTAGTTTTAGTAACACTCCCTCAGGCTTCCCAGGGATGCCTCATCATTTCCCAGTATCTGAAGAACTACTTTGCAGACACTCGCTTAGGAAGCTTTCATTTTCTTTTCCCTTTATGGACTTGTGTTTCATCTTACCTTCTACCTCTGCTCCTGACTAGTCCTACTCAATCACACACACTCTGAAAATTAATATAAACCCCCAGCAGACAAAGCAGCAATCTGTTTAGTTTTGGCTCTTTGTCAGATTATCTGATGTATTCTTACTTTCAAGTTCTGTTTGAGACAATGTGTTAGGAGAAGCAATCAAAACCATTTTTGTTTACTGTGTTCTTTTTAGTAAATGCAACCTTTTATCCATTTTCTAAAGACAAGTAATTAGTGACGTCTAATTTGTCCTATAATTAGAAGGAAGAAAGAAATTAAACAGCCACTCTTTTCATCCCAAAACAATGTTAATAATATCCATTGAATGGACTACATAAACTTAGAATACATAGGTAATTAAATAATGTGATCCTGTAGCTAGTAAGGCTTGTAGATGCAGAAGCCTCCCTGAACAGTTCACTGCAGGTTGAATGCCTGCCATACTGGAAAACATCCTTTGCTCTGAGAAAAACATATGTGTTGCTTTTGGTACTTTTATCAAGACATGCTGAAGAATTCAAAATTCCCTCTATGCATATTTTCAAGTATTAGAAGAAAATGTGAAAAGAAAATCTGTAAATATGGCCTCCTTCCATAAATCAAAACTAACATTGCTTATGAGCACTGGGAACAGGAGTGATGAGTGATGTGCATACTCAGGACACAGGGACGCTACAGCCTGAGAGAATGGAAAGCAAAGGGAACAGCAGTCTGACTGAAATACTAAAGCCCTTTCTGTAAACCACTCCCACTTCCTGAGTTTAAATGAGACCCAGTCCCAAATCACTACATTTACAGCTGCTTATTTATTACTTGAGCTCCTTAAGGTAAGTAATGGAGCAGCCACACAATGTAAAGTTAGGTTCCTTATAGCACAGGGAGAATATTTTGCCACTAACATTCACAGTTAATAGCAAAGCTCCAGAAAACCTGATATGCCAACAAATCTTTAAAAACATTTTCTATTAAACAGCCTACCTCTTCCAATGAGATCTAACAGGCAATCTATCTAAGCTGGCATGAACAAAACCTGCTTGAAAAGGAACTTGGGCCAGTGGGTGAGTAAGTATGGCCTCCTTGTACCTCATAACCCTACTCCTGTCCTTCCAGCTCTGGGTGACCCCAGCATCTAATGGAGGCAGTAATTGTAAGTCAATGTTACAGTTCAAACTTCTTGTAGACAAGGCTACAAGCAATTGCAGGGGCTGTTTGACAAAACCTGCCTGATGGTTGGGAAGGCAATCTTGCAGAAAACAGCGTGCTACCATAAATGTCTATGAGCTTTTGAAGGGCACATAATGCAAAAGGGGAGAGATAGAAGAAGGGGAAGGAAACAATTCCAGGTTGTGCAATTAGGAAGAAAAAGACACAAAGGAACACACAGGAGGAATGTCAAGATGCATTTCTATTTGGCAACAAAGTCCCTGGAACAGCCTCTGCAGAATGATGGTGAAATTTGTGTTGCTATAGTCATTTATAATTAAACTGGATGTATCACTAGTGATTGGGACATAAAGAACAAACTTGTAGCAAATACCAAGGGAAGGACTAGATGGCACAGGTGTTTGCCATTTCTTGTGTCTAAGGCATCTTTCACTTCATTCATAAGTGCTTTCTAGTCTTTCTGCATAAACCTTTTAATCTGCCTACCCTGGCAAAATTCCAAATAAGTAATTAGTTTCTGTCTACCTTAAATTTCTTTTTGTGGCTTTGATTTGAGACAGCATTATCACATCTCCTCTTAAGTGAAGTATAATATTGTGCTGCCATGTTCCACTCCAGAAGTAGTTTTTAATACACACAGAAGGGGAATGTGGTGGCTGTTTAAAAAAGCTCAGCAAACATGAAAATGTAACACAGCAAATGGAGGAGGAGATCACAGCCAATACAAATCTGCTGCAGAAACTAAGCAGAAAATAGCTCCTCAAATTGGAACTAGACCAGAACCCTGGATTTAACACATCTACAATCGTGAAAACTGACAGAAGATCTTTACAAACACCAACACTCATGAAATAGGCCTATGCTTTATCCCCAAAGGCCAGCAGAAGCAGTACCACTTCAAGGGGCAAAAGACCATCTACCAAGCCATCCCTAGAAATTCCTGCAAAAAACTGTTTCTTGGGGGTTTTTTGGACATCTTTTCTTTAAGCCCTAACTAATGCTATTTGAAGTCTGGTGACATCAGAACACAAGACTGTGAGGCTACACGAAGTCAGCAAATTTCCTTTGTAGACCACCCTCCTGTCCTGTTTTTTTAGCACATATCTCAGTCTTGGAAATATATGAAATAGTAAAGACTCCACAGACCACACTTATAAAACAACAAACATCAATATAAGATGTTAGGTTCTTTTCCTCTACACTTATTTATTCTGTTAAAACTTGGTAATTTAAGTTCCTAGTTGGGTTGATTTTTTCCACCTCTTAAAAATGCACCCACACTAAAAATTACACAACATTGCTTACTTTTAAACTGCAAATGTTCAAGAAAAACACATACCAGAAGAAGGAATTTCTTCCCTCTGAACTTCCCAATGAAATAAGTTGCATATATACCACATGCAAAATGCTACCACATGCTAGAATCTCGGGAGACATGCAAGAAGAACTAGAGATGACAGTATTTTCTGACAGTCACTACAATTACTGCTCATTTTTTGAAGAGGAGTATCAATATTAAAGAAATATGAAAGCATTTTTTTAAACTGCAAAAATAAATAAACAACTGCGTTAGTTAAATCCATTCTCACATCTTGAGAGGTTATTTATTTTCTCTGAGGGCTGATAAAAGTTCCTGATGTCATGCTTTCTAATTTTAAAATCGCTCTCACTTCACAGTTCTGAAAAAGCTGATGTCAGGGAGTGAGTGGGTGGGTCTGTTTCAAGTGTGATTCACACATTAGATTCTCTTATCAGCTCATGCATATTCAGAAGTGCTATCCATGGGCTGTGGGCTTCAGGAGGAATCCAAACGACCAGAAAGGAAAAGGGTCATTTGTAAAGAACTAATTAAATTAGGGGAAATTAAAAAAGGAAAGTTGTTATACTATCTTTGCTTCATGTGTCAGGCATTCAAAAGATGCCCTATTTATGCCTCAACAGAATATGTCACACCTGCAGAGGGGCTTTCCCTGTCCTGAGGTCTGGTTCTTCCCTCCATCTTGTGACTCTCAATATGCAGAAGTAAAGCCGAGGCTGCCATGATCTCCCCCCAAAAAGGAGACGTTTTCAAAGATGCCTGGGACTGGAAATACAAGCTTCAAAGCCAAGGCTGATTCACAGTGTAGTACTGGTGTAAGGCTTGTGTTTGAGGCACCCTGAAATAACACACTGCCCTGCTAAAATGTCCTCTCTTCAGCACACAGTTTTAAATACTACCTGCTCCTACTGTGGGTCTGATCACGATAGCTCTTCCCCAAAGTAAATCATTCCAAGAACAAGAAAAGGCCATACCTGAGATGGGATACAACCAGGTGATGATGTCAGCTATCTAGGTGAAACTGCTGTCAGGCCACTAAACTCATAACTTGGCCTGTTTCTCAGATCATCAGGCTGGCTAGCAGAAATCTTTCCTCAAACTCCTTTGCTAAAGGGAGGTGCTTTGTCTCTTCTCCCTCCAACTGCGACAGATTTGCTGGTACGGAAGAGGGTATTACGGAATAACAAGATGGCAAGCCTGTGCCATCATCTTGCTAGAAAAGCAAAATTCAGGCGTGATAGCTATACAAGATTCTGTATGATGGCTTCCGTGCTGGACACAGACATGCCCTGAAGCACAATCTGGTTCTCTCACTGCCTTCATGATTAACATAGCTCATGATGAACAGCCTCATCACAAAGTCTCTGCAAATCCTGCTCTAGCCTAAGCAGATGAAAAAGGTTCTGTTCACTGCAGTGCACATACCTTGATTCTCAGGAGCTAGCAAGCACAGCTGAGGTGGGGGAGGTAGGAAGAAGGCTGGGTGGTAGGGAGGGAACGTATATGATACACACATGCACAACACTGTAATTAAGGGTAATTTCAGAAGCATTTACCTGTGTTTCAGTGTCTGACAACTTTTCACTTGTGAATGCTGCAAACGCCTCAGCTCTATAGACTGATCTTGTTTTTATGTTGCTGGAATGGGAGGAGCAGAAAAATGAGTCGTTCTCTGAATTAATTACCTGCTCTGATTTGAGCAACATGCACTGAAATACAGTTTAACTCTTGCTCAGGATCTATGTGCCTACACTAAAAGAAAACTGAAATGGAGCCATGCCTTGTGTCTACAAATACAGAGCTATTCTAGAGGCTCTCCTACCTGCAGAACGTAACCAAGGACGAATGCTGCCATATAGAAAACTCAGTGTTTTTAAAGAACTACACTGGAACCCTAACTTCACCTAATATGACCTCTAGCTAGCAAAACCGTTACCAAAAATGTCACCTTTGTTCAGTCACCACCCTAAAGGCCACTGCCTAATCTCCATTTCCTTTTGCTGCAAATTTGAGGTTCCCCATCCCTTAAAAAGTACTATAATGGGATTGAAAACCAAGCTGCAACTCACAGGACTCGAGTTATATCCCTAATTCTACAAGTGGCTCAGTTTTGGGTACATTATATCACTTCTTTCCATTCCTGTTTGCCTGCTCCCTAAGGCAGTAGCAGCATCTTTCATCTTTGTCAAGTGTCTTGAAAGCAGGGACTCGTAGACATCTGAATAATGAAAACTTTGGAGATGTCCGGAGTTAAAAAGTTGCGAGGAAAACTGCACTTTAAGTCCAACAACCAGTGTGTGCCTCACTTTTTTATTTACTTATTTTTTAAATTAGCTTAACAATTGTGCTCCAGGTCCTGACCCATTATGTCAGTCTCTGTCATGTCAAGGTATGTCACATATCAGACTATGACATATTGGACATGATACTTTATGTCATGAAAAAAAAATACTGCATCCTGACTTGGTGGTGGTGATGGGATAAGAAAAGGAAATTTAAGGAAATTTAAATTATTTTCTCTCATTTAAATTAACATTGCAGTTTATTTTATCCATCATTTTTCCTTAAATACAGAAAATATTTCCAGAGCTTATAGCGCAGAATGACTGAAAGCATCAAGCAGAACTGCACAAACTGTGCTCAAGTGATACATGTTCTTTTCTCAAACACTTCTGTCCTGACTTTCAGCTCCCCAGATAGTTCAGGCCTAGGCACCACAACAACATCGTCACCCTCTTCAGAACTCATTCCCATCCTTTCGCTACCTGTAGCAATTATTCCATGAGGTAAATCAATCAGCTCCACCAATCAACCTATGCTGCACTTTGTGTTGTTCTAGCCTTTCAAGACTTGTAAAAGCCCCCTCTGGGGCTGGAATCTGTAGCAGAGTCTGAGATCACTAGATTCTTTTACTGCATTTGACTGCAAATTTGACCCCATTTGACCCCATATCTACACATACATCTGAAAAACCTGTAACTCATCCATGTTTACTGTTTTAAAACAGTCTAAATCCCTTTTTCCAGTTTTCTTTCTTGCTTTCACTGTGCAAAATAAGTATTTTCTGCATAGGCCAGTGTGTGGCCACTACAACATAAGAACATAATTTCTGCTTCCTACCAGGGTGATATGCAAATCTTGTTCACATCTTTATGGTATTTTCCTTTATTTCTCTTTTGAACATGATTTTCCACTCCTTCCAATTTTTTTCCAGAGCAGCAGGGAGCAGTATGTAGCTGAACTAAATTCCTGCAGCTCATAAATATGAACAAGTTCTATGTGAACAAGCCTTGGAGTAATGACCACTGATAATCCATCTGTGTACAACTAAGAACAATTATGACCTCCATCTCAGTATTCAAAGCAGCAAAATTTTTCTGTAGCAGAGCTGATCTGTCACTGACAGCAGAATGCACCACAATCAGCTGAGGAAACACTAAACAGATTCTGGTGAACCGTGTGATAGCAGCAATTAACTTTGGGTTGTCATGTATCTACGTCTGAGAAACAGCATGACTGTGTCCCATGCTGGTATCAGACTGACTGGAAGATCCTTCAGCATTACACTAACATCAGCAACACCAATTAGGTGGTTCCCCCTCCCTCACTACACAGTGGTATCTGTCCCTTTAGGACACCTGTTTGCTCACAGTCCCAGAGCATTGTGTCAATCCCACCCCGGTTAGCAGCAAACAGGCATGACAGTGGGCAGAGGAGCATATAGAGGAAGATGATGCTGGTTAGTGCCTGACACTGAACTGTAAGGGAGGAGAGTTTACTGTAAGTAGAATGTAAAATTAGGGATGGGTTCTTTCCTATTGAAAGAAATCAAGAAATTACATAAATTTTTGACACAACTTGAGCTGATACATGCAATAGGAGAAAGAAATAGGAAGGGAAGTATCATTTGTACTTTGTATTCACTTCCACGGATTGATTTGACCACTGTTAGTGGACAAAATATCATAGCAGCTGCTTCTTCTTCACTGAAAACTCTTAACGATTGAAAAAAATCTTCCTATCAGTAATCCTTCCTGTCAGAGCAAACCTGATCCTGTAGAGCATACCTGTTATCTTAATGCAACTCAGTTGCTGCAGAGATAGGGACTGAATTCACTGTACACGTGGACAGGACTTCTTTAGAAGTTTCTGTCACAGACTGGAAACATAATTGAGCACAAACAAACAAAACTATTTGATAAAAGTGTCAGATCATCAGGTCTGGGAATTACAAGGTCAGTCATACCTGTCCTAAGCCCAAACACAGATCCACAGATCTGTCCTAGGCAGACGAAGCTACTCAGCGTAACAAAGATGAGAGGAGCAGGAACTCATACTGTGTCTGCAGGACCTAGAAGCCCTCTTCAGAATGTGATTCAGGATGAGTGCCTCACACTGGTGCTCCAAAACTCTGTGATACATCTCTTTTCTCTTCAGAGCCTATACAGTAATTCCTGCCTTAAAGTTTAGTTACTCAAAATTAGATTGCATGAATAACTTCCAAAATGCTTATGGATCAATCTCAAATCCAACTTTCTCTGTGAGTAAGACTGACAATAAACAAACAGTAAATGCTGTTTAGTCATCCCTGATTGACAATTAATAATCAGTCCCCTTGCCAGCACTTTCCCTCCTGCATACACTTCTCCCATCTTACAGGTATATCCACATAATGGCCCCATAGAACTACCAAGTGCCTCCTTACTGGGAACAGGCTGCTATCTCCAGGAGGCTGACTGTGCTCTACTCATCCCTCCAGCCCTACAGAGTGCCCTAACAAAGCAGTCTGTAGAGAACGGGTATCCTAGGTGAGACCCCGGGGACACAGAAGTGGTGAATGCAAAGGCAGCAGCTGCTGAGGTGGATGGATGTCTCTGATACCACAGTGAGCATCACAGCCTCTTGCTGCTCTCAATTTGCAACTGAAAGGACCATTTGTAAATCATTTTTAATTGTCATGTTAAAGTGCACAGAGTGCGGCAATCGGAGAGCTGGTGGTGTTGGAGGCCTGACACCATCATCAGGCACGGATCAGCAGACAGGATAATAGGAGGAGAAGCTGCAGGGTTACATAAGCAGGTGCAGGCAGGCAAGTGGGAATGTGAGAGAGAAGGGCAAGTGCATGCCCACTCCCTGCTCTCTTCTGGGGAGCAACTCATGTGAACTCCTGTGAATGGCTACACAACCTCTTATATCATTCATTAATTTGGTCCATTGCAAAGACACACAACTCAAAATCTTTGGGAGATTTTTCACAATGAAACAATCGGGTTATTTGTAATTTTGCTCTTTTTAAGCCCTAGGAAGTGGCTTCTTCAGTTTCTAATAGTTCATCCCTATCTTGACAAGAAATCATCGAGAGAGGTTGCTGCTGAAGTTCAGCAGGCTGTGACAAGTTATTCACCTTTTTGGTATTATGCCTTTAACCATCTCTTAAGTGAAATGGTTCCCAGAAAATCTCACCAAGCCAGGGATCTTCTTTCCAGAAGACATGGTTCTCCAGGAAAAGATACTCAAAATCAGAAAGGGTCAGTCACTCTGGAAGTATCCTTTTAGTAAGTCCTATACTAAATGGAGAAAGAACTTTTTAGGTTAGAAGCATGGGTTCAGTTGTTTCCTATTAACTTGTCTGCCTCAGGGTATTTGTGAAACACCAAACACAGGTTTGGATCCTGTTTATAAGAAATAATAATACATAGTAATGGGTGTTCATTGACCTTCATATGCTTCTCACAACTACTATTTGCTATGAAAAACTCTACAGCACTTTAAACCGAGGTGCCTTCAATAGAGTTCCAGAGGACAAAACCTCTCAAATTCCTTGTTCACCTCTCTGATCACTAGACAACTGGGAAGCATAGAAAAGCATGGGCTGAAATCAAGGATCCACCCTGCCTTCACCACAAAGTAGCCAGACTACTGTACTAAGAAGTCCTAGGTGCCTCATCTCAGTAGGTACAATCATTATGCAAAACAGCAGGCAGCAGGAGAGAGGCACAGAAAAGGGTTCTGCTTCACTGAGGATTCTTATTACTGCTTAAATACAGAAGATTGGATTTTCTTTCATCATTACTCCCCAGGAGACCAGGGGCCTTGCAGATCTAGGATGTTTTGTAATCTGACATAAGGGACACCTGTTCATCTGCAGCACATGGATTCACTTAGCAAACACATTCTGATAGTACTGAGAGCAGCAGCAAAGCTATGCTTGCAGTTTGAGGGTGGAAGGTAGAAATGGCTAACTGCTGCCCTTCAGTCTCCAAGAAACTGCTTTGATTGCTGTTATCCTATTTATAGTTTCAAAGAGCTATCCTTGCAATTAGAAGTAAGAAGTTGAGAACAGTCATAGCCATGCCCATCTCTTCTATAGCAGCACTCCCATGGTCATTTTTTTGCCAGCCAGGAATAAGCACTATGACAAATGAATTTCATGATAAATAAATAGAGAAAATAAATACCAACTTTATATTATGAAAGCAGCAGACAAATGCTCCAAAACTTGGTTCATTATGTTTAAGAACAAGTCCAATGCAATACTGATCAGGAGAGAATCAGGCTTATCTTTTCTGATATTCCTGCTGAAGCTTTCTCAGCCGTAGGGAACAGAGATGATGCATGGTAAAAAGCACAGCCAGTTCCCTATGTCCACGCAAGATTTCAGCGGCCTGCTGAAAGGAGATCTTCTGTATGTCAGGGGAACCCTTCTAGAAGCTTTGAACACCTAGCTTTCCCTCCTCTCTGTAAGGCCTGTGGTTGCTCTCATGCTCTCTCATTTAAGCAATCACCAAAGTTGCAAGAAACTGGAGTGTTGAATTGGTTGAATAAGGTTTGGCTGTAGTTTTCATTGCTGTAGTTTTCATCTGAACCCCAAATGATTGTTTTTAAGGGTTCAGAAACATTGTTCAGAGTTTGGTTCTTTTCAATGCCGTGGCACTATTTCCTAACTCTCTGCCCTGGGTAAACTGAGAAGGAATGAAATAATAAGGTCACACTCAGCAGAATTGTTAAGAAAACCTGCCCCAGTGGTAGAACTGAAAGAACCCACAGAAATAAGGTAAGAGTGAGCAAGCTATGAGAAGTGTGGGTTGCCCCCCCAGAGTTCTGCAGAACACTGACACTGAAGTGTACAGGTGACAAGTTAAGTGTTAGCTTTGTGAATTACTTCACTTTCGACCACATTAGCAGAAATATCTAATTGCTTTTAGGCTCAAAGAAGAACCTGAGGATAACACTACCCACTCTGACAATATACTAAAACAAGAATACTAGGGAATCTTACACAAATATGCAGAGAACCTTTTCTCTTACTGCCAGTTCCAGTTCTAAGAATCAAATAAATAGACAGTTCTGACAGATAAGCTTTGGTAAATGTATCTCGAGCAGTTTAACACATTACTGTACACACCTGTCTATTCCACCACTTTACTAGAGAGGACCACCCTCAAAAGTAAATAAACAAAATGGGGAGTTATTCCACACCTTACTTGCTCCAGGTTACAGTCCTAACCAGTATTTTAGCACAAACCCTCTATGATGGATTCACCTGAGTTGTTAGACTGTAAATCAATTGTGAAAATGCAGACACTCCCCTCATTCTGTCACTCCACTGACAAAAGTGATAACCACATTTGCACTGAAATTGAGTCCACAACTGAGAAATGCAATGCTAAATACACTTATTTCTGCCCTAGTCTACCTATGCATGTCCTAGGACCATTCAGGCTATCCCATTTTTGACACTTTACTCTGTTCAATTCAAGGTCTTACAACAAAATTGTGGTCTGCAAACACATTCATTAGGCCACTGACCAATCAATTTGTCTGTCTTCCTTCCTTTCTGAACTGCAATTCTTTTGACACGAACTGCCTGTAAAGCCACTAACAATCTCTTTCCATCCAACCAGTTCCATCTGGAATTGCCGAAGAACCTTCCTTCTAGGTGCTGTCCTTCCATGGAGAAGCAACATTTCACCAAGAAGTGTGGTATGAAAGCTATGTGAATGGTTTTGCTTTCACACACTTTGCTTTCAGTTCTGTGACTGGTGCTCTAAGGCGAAGCTAAATACATAGAATAAAATGCAAAAGAGAGAAGAAAAAATGATCCCCCAAAAGGAGTAACTACACAGGACAGAAAATAAAGAGAGGCTTAAGACACTCTTCAAGTCACACTTTTTGAAAAACTTAGAAAATCTATTTCTTGGCTACCTTAATTTTATGTAGGAAATTGGGGGTTGGAGGTAGTTAATTTATGCTTCGGGGGAAAACAGAATGTTACCCCTCCCATTTGCAGTTTTCTTCAGTTCATTAAATGAAAGAAATTGATTTGGCGAAGGTAATTTTGTAATTAAAAAGCTTATCATGGCTTTCTCTAATGAGCTAAGCAAACAGACAGTAATTCAGCGACAATATTTACACAATGCACACTGGGGGATGCTTGTTTATAAAATTAAATAATAGAAGGAAATGGAAGGAAGAGAGAAGGGAAAGCAAGCAAAGGATAAGAGGTCAATTCTAGATCCAAGTTCATCCCAGGACACTGGTCCTCTGATGACTTGCTCCTGTTTCCATTGCATCACAGCAGCAAAAGGAAGAAAAGACTGTAAGAGACCTAAGCTACCCCCTTGTGTAAGTGGGCTTTTCACAGACTGAATTTACTATGCTCTCATCTCCAGCTGGGACCATAGCCAACTCTCTATTCAGGATTTGAGGGAACAGCTTTATACTCATGCAAGACTAAGAATTACCTTTCCAAGATACATTTCCTCCCTCTAGGGTGCCAGAGGCTTCATGCACACCAGCTGAGGGCACAGCGTGGAAGGGAAGACAAACTCTTGAGAACTGGAGGTAAACTTGACTTCAAAAAGCTCTTCTGTTACATTTGGAATGAAACCCAGAACTCAAACTACTCCTTTTTTACCTTCAGAAAGCAAGAAAACATGACAAAGACCCTGCCTCAAGCAAAGCTTGCTGCATTGCATGATGAAACGAGAAGAGACAGAGGAAATCCAGCAGTTCCCTGGAGATTTTTCCCCTCTTGGTCTGCTCTGTTATGCAGAGGTACATCATTCCATCCTAGGGGAAAGCTTCCTAGAACAGAAAGGAGGAAGTCTCTTCTCCTCTGCCCCTGTTTCCCTCAGCTTTCAAAGTTTGTTCTCCCATCATCTCTCTCTGCTCTGTGTAACTATGGATGAAACCTACGGCAGTTTAAGAGTGGAGGGAAGTGAGCTCTGGAAAAGTCATTCTCAGTTTTCTGAGTTTCTCACACTTAAAAATCTGTTCCCTCTATTCTTGAAAAGAGACCTGGCTCAGATACTGTAGCAATAGGCAAGTGCAATTCAAGAGAAAAAGATGAGTCCTAAAAAGAGTGAGCAGAAGATCAGTTAGATGTGAGGCAGCAGAGAGACAGGAAAATGCTGCTAAGAAAAAGGTTAATAGTGGGAGTGAACTCACAAAGCTTAAAAGACCATAGAGAGAGAACAAAATGGGAACTTCAGTGGACAGAGTAAAAGAACCTGTGGATCTAAAAAATTGTCACGTTTCAACTCAGAAATAGCTGCCTTCTGATGCCTAGCATATGCTTTCAAACCCTTCTTCACAGCTATAATGTAGAGCACAAAAATCATATTAACAAAGAAGAAAATACTTTAGAGGATTTGACTCTCAAATTTCCAGATGAATTCCCTTATAAAGGATGGGATAAATTCATCCCTATGCATCATCAGAGATCAGCATATCACCGTGGCTCATGGATATATGAGGGGTGACATAAAAATGAGACCTCCCTCTTTCCCTAATATTTACTCCATGGAAAGGCAACCTACCTCCATTCTGAACTGAGTCCAACAGGAACCACTAGTACAGCTTATGTTCCAGCATCTCCTGAGACTCTGACACCAAAAGGCATTTTTAGATTTAAAAAAAAGAAACAAATGAATTTCTGTCTCCTGAGTCCAGGTCCACACCTACTCTTTTCTGAATGGCCTCTCAAAGATTAATGCCAACCCAATTTACTAAGTTAATAACTGTTTTCTGTGGTGTAAAAAGGTATCTGCAACTTACATAGTGTTGCATGGAGCTAAGTCAAACTGCTCTCATACAAAACATACCTGCTGCTTCCTTACAGTAAAAAAGGAAGTTCTCCATCTCTGCTTTCTTCAGAGGTATCCTTAACATATCCTATTTTTTCTCCAATATATGAAAGCAAGGATACTGCATAAGACCGTTCTGAGACAACAGGGCAGGCTCTGAAATTGTGCAGGAATTGAACTCCTTGCTGCAGGAGCTGGACATAGCCTACTCATATGTCTGAGACCACACTCATGATGGTGACTTGGACCAGAGGATAAAGTCTGTAAAATGAATTGGAGAGACACAGGGCAAAACAAAACAGATAAAAGCACAACCAAGCCGAGCGTCTGCAATAATCCTTAATCCATTCTCCTGGAAAGGAGACTCCCGTGACTTCTCTCATACCACACCGTGCTGGCTGTCCCTGAATGTTCTCTGACAAAAGGGCATGACTGCACAATCATTAATCCACACATTCTAGCAGTACTAATTTGATACATATCAGGCATAAACTCACAGCTTCACCTCTGTAAAATTAGCCAGAGAATATGACAGAACATTTAAGGCTATTGTTATGCCAGCTGGGGTTGAATGCACCTGACCCGGCATATAATCAGAGGTGCAAAACCAGACAGTCCAAGATCCAGCAGAAAGTCTGTGAGTACACACCAAAATCCTTTGAACAAATCTGAGAAAGCAGAATAAATTTATTGGTGCCATGTGGCCCAGCTTTTCTGTTTTTATCTATGATGTCCTAAAGCTGTGTCATTGAAACATCGTCATTATGCACGGCAGGGAGAATCTCTTTCAGTACACAGGCACAGAGGCAGAACTTAAGACCAGAACTGCCCTGCCTGCCATGACTCATAGTCAAATGTGTCTAGGAATTGCTGATAATTAAGTCTTTTGAATCTCAGTACCACACGGTCAATCCTGCAAGCTAACAAGCACTCCATGAGTTAAAGGAATTTGATATACTCACAACAGTTACTAATTGGTTACCAATGAACTGAATAACTGGTTGCCAATATTTCTCCCAAATCCCCTTTTTAACTATATTTTCCAGCATAAAAACTATTTTCCTCTCCTTCATCCTTTGTCTTCTCTCATCCTTATAACTCTTCCCTTAAGTGCTTTTGAATCCAGGAGCAATCCCTTCAGGAAAACAAAGTTAGCCAGTGATGATTTGCTGGCAAGAAAACAGACAAGAGCCCAAGAAGCTGCCTAGGTCAGACCTCAGGGTAGAACTGTGCCACTTCATTAGCTGCAACAGTAACATGAAAATCCCAGTGGCTCTGCAGTAATAAATATGTAATAAATACTACCTTTATACATAACAGAAAAACCCCGCAAGTTACACTGCTGGGGAATAATTTTGCTTTGTGCTTAGGCAAACTGACTAAATGGAATATAGCAAGGCTTTTCCATCTCTTAGTTCTGTAACCTAATATTCTCAGCAAAACAGCAAATACTTTTTTATTTCTGGGGGTTTTTTTAGTTGGTTGGTTGGTTTGCTTTTTGTTGTGCTTTGTTTGGTGTTTTTTGTAATGATGAATTTGTAATTGACTTGTTTATGGGAGACTGGATGTAACTGCCTATATGGGTGCTCCCACAGGATAGAAGCAGAGCTGCTCTAGCAGGCAGCACTGCTCATGAGCTTAGACTACAAAGACATAGCAGAGGGTTTCCTACTGATCAGGTAGAGACAGCCATTCACTTTTGCAAGAATAGGACCAGACCTATGTCCAGTGCCATTATGCTGTATTGTAGGGACTCTTTTCTGATAGGATAGTAACTGTTGGGAACTTGCCCTGGATTTCCTTTGACCTGAAAGAAATTGTACCTGAGGTGACACTAAACAGAGAAAATTAATAGATAACGACTTAAACATCTGAGGGCCAGCTGAAGAGAAGGCAAGTAGAAGAGCTATTGAAAAGAGCAGAACTGAAAAATGATCCACACATCTCCCACCTTACTGGCAACTCAGGGTGGGGATTTTTCCTTTTCTTTTTTTTCTTAACCGTGGGAAGTGAGGTTGTCGTGATGAAGCGAGGATGAGGTGGCTGTGAGGTTTCTCCAAGGAGTATTTAGCTACCCTCTGGGTATTTTAGCGCCTGCACTAGTGAAACACTTGAGTATTAGCTTAGCTCTCTTTCTCCAGTTAAAAGCATTAAATTGCAGATACCAAGTGTTTTCCTCCCCTCATTCTCTTTAGAATTCCTGAAAGCTAAAGCAGTTTTGTCATGACTCACATTATAAAAAGAACAAGCGATGTGACTGCTCCCACTTATCATGCACATGTACAAAACAAATATTCTCTGTCCGCTCTACCTTGACTTGCTGGTGCCTGCAGTCCTATCATCATAGCCATCTGTTTAAGCATTAATGCCAAGCTCTGCTCCATGAAGCAATTTCTTCTATTTTTTCCTCATTTTTTTCTCTTTTTTTCCTTTTCGCCCCTCGAGGTTGGACATCTCCCCCTACTCCATTATTCTTCTATCACGCCCATTAAATTAACTACAATTTTTATAGGACAATGAAAAGAAGAATTAGGCTACAACATGAATAAAATTCTAGATGGTGACAGAAAATAACAATTCTCAGATCACAGAGACTGGACACAAATCACAGTACCAAAGAGAATTTGAAAACAGACACTCTTCATGATTTTATCCACAACCACTTATCTCCCAGAATATACGGTTATTCTTACTGGAGTTATTCATGAATATAATTCATTCAGTGACATGATCTGATCACTCTTATACCTTTTGATTCAGCAAATCTGTTAGCGATGGAAACATGATTAATTTTTTAAATTAAAAACACACTGAGAAAACTGGTGAGGCTTTACATTAAGTTCGTAAGCCTTCTCAAGGAAGAGATTAGTTGGGTTTTCTCCATATTCAAAGTAATGTCAGTTTTGGGAATACAGTCTTTTCTTTTGAAAAATGTTATCACCTCAGCCCCTTTCAGCTCTCAGCTCACAATATTACCACTGCTGCAATTACAAAGACATCCAAAGTACGATATGAACTTTTGTGAAGTCACATGACAAGTTAGGGCTTTAACTGTCACTTGAGCTTACCTTTCAAATGTTGCAACAAAGAATGGAATTTAATGATGTAGAACAGGTGTCTTATTTGGGACAAATAACAGGTTAAATTTCCAAATTCAATAAAACAGATTAAAAAGTTTTACAAGATAGGAAATAGCTCTTCAGTAAACCCTCACAAAGTACAGAATTTTTGCAACTACCTCTTTAACTTCTGCTCCTTCTAGACTATTAACCTAACCCTTTACATATATATGGAAAAGCTGAAATTATAAAGCACTGGACTGTATTTTGGTGGCAAATGTTTTGAGTGACACTGCTTCATCTGTGGTAAGGATGACCCTCTAATCTTCTGTGTCCTTGCCAACAAATTCCGCTTCAAGGAGCTTTGGATCTATACATTTTCAATGTACAAGCAGAAAGAAAACACTGCTGAAGGCTTGTGCACACTTGTGCTTTTATCATAACCAAATTTCAAAACTCAGCTTTTCCAGTCTTTCTGAGGGATGGGTGAACGGTTAAAAACCTGCATTACCATTTCATAGCTCGACCCTTTTCTTGTAATAGACACCCAGATGGAGCCAGAGGGTTCCTTACTACTACAAAGTTGTGATGCACTTGCAGACACACTGCTCTGACTCATCACCAACTCTTTCTTATGACCGACATAGGTTGCACAGTCTCTGCAGAAGGCAGCACTTCTAATTCATTTTTACAAAGCCTTTTATCATCAGTACTATGTATAAAACACTGAGTAATAGTGATTATGGTTAGATTAATAATTTACTGAAAATAAAATCCATGCAATTTTGGCCCTTCTTTATTCCTCATGGACTGAACCATATTTCTGTGAATGGATTTGTTAATCAGAAACATCCACCAAATAGTTCATTTGAGCACATTTCCGCCTCCAGAACACTTGCGAGCTGCTCACTTCAATTATCTGCTATTCACAGTGCGCGAGTGGTACCACAGTACCGTTTCCAGTTCCTGACTACAGGAAAAAAACTTTTCAAATGGGGGAGTGATAAGCAGCAAATGCTAAATCGCTGTTCATAAATAGCTTTCAGAGATAGATGACTGCATGGCTACATGCTCACGCTAAAGTCTATGAAACCTACAAAATAGAGAAATATTTTTTACAAATACCTTCAGGAAGGCAGGAATCTGACCCCACATACAGCTATAATCACATTCAGTACTTTATTTCTAAAAGTATTTACAAATAGCCTTTTGTATTAAACAGCAATTTGATATCCATGAGTGAGATTTTTAAACTCTTGAGCAGTGATACTATACTGAAGAATTCATTGCTGTTTTTCAAATGGAAAGAAGAGACACATCCAAGGAAACTCGGTAATTTTTAAGCAGATTCTGCACCTTCTCTACTGGCAACCATCACCACTTCCTTTTCCCATTTTGCGTACTGTATACATATGTGAGTAATGTAATCTTCCACCCAAAGCTGTGACGCTAAAAAACCACCCACATCTTTTCCACTACCTGATAACTAATCACTGCAAATTTCTCTTTGATTACAGCATGAAGCATAATAATAACCATGAAGGGAGATGACTGAAAATTTATTGGCATCAATCTCAATAGCTAAAAGCTGGTTATGCTATTTCTGTGCCAGAAGCAGGAGAGGTGCTATACTATATAATTTAGTGACTGGATAACAGCATTCTGCTGCCATGGTTGAGTTGTGGCACATGATGGTTGCACAGTGACATTTGGGTGGCTGATTGATGGAGAGCTTTTACAACATTGAGTTTGACAGGGTGTGGCTGTGCTATGACTTTGCCATGGGTGACTTAATTTTTTTAAGGTAGGAATATACAAGAAGCTGTTTGAGTTGACAGAAGTCAGAAATGAGATATAATAAGTACCACTCTAGCCATCTATAGTAACAACATCTGTTCCTTCTGAGTCCTCTTTTCATTTTTATTTTGAACTGTCAGTAAAAAAGACAAAATACCCAATGCTGCAACTAATGTCAGAAGAAATCAGCCAAAAATCAAGACAATGAAAGGCAACAAACTTCCTATGTTCCTTTGAGCCTAGCTACCCTAACCCCCTTGCTCTTCAAAATCCTCCCTCTTGCTTGCCAATACAGTACTCACCCCCTCTTTCTTTTTAAAAATATTTTTTACAGTTAAGGGCTGACTGTAAGCTCCAGGGTTGAAGGGGACTTCGATTCAATGCTCACTTCAAAGGGAATGTGCTGGGTGCTTACACACGAATGACATGTCATCACTTTTGTTGCTGCACGCAGTGCGCCCTGATGAATAATCGAGGCAGCTTTTATGGAGACGCAAGAAATGCCGATCACAGTTTGTCTCTGAGTCAGTTGACATTTTTATTTTATATATAAAGCAAATTAGGGTGGAAGACAGAGAGCAAAAGATGAGGCTGTGTGCCAACCTCTTCAGATCTCATTTAGTCTATGTTACAGAGCACTTAGTCTTTACAATCCAGCATGCTAATAAGGGGCATATATCCCTCCTCTGAGAAATTGATAGAACTTGAGACAGCTTAAAGGAAAGACAAAAAAAAATTTACAGCCTTTATTGTAGACATCTGTGCCTCTGTATGCATGATGGGATTAGAGACGGAGGGGACGGACTTGCAACATTGCTGAGGAGAGGGACATGGTGGGGTGTCAGATATTTCCACAAGCTAAGATTCATTCCAACATCTATTAAAGTAACCTGGTAATTGCATTGGACACAAACAATGACAGTGAAAAACCAGCTCCCTTTATAAGAACTCTGTCACAGTGCTTTGAAAGCTCTGCTGTCCTTGTGATAGTCCCCCACCACCCTCCCATTGTGACTGGGATGTGACCTGCAGCATCCACAAATATCCCAGTCCTACATGAAAGCAAGCAATCTTTTCTTTCATTTATTCAGAGTTCTGCCCAGATTCAAACACCTAGCTCAAAACAATTAGGCACAAAAATCTAATGGAAGAATCTTCATAAGAATCACAGTTTACAAATTTAGTAATGAAGTGGACAATTATTTCAGTGAAACGTAATGTGATCTTTCACAGTAACAGCAGCAAATAAGCATTAGATATTGCTGGGCTCACACACCATGACACTTTTTGTCCTCAATTTCCTACCTATATAGGGGTAAGAAATCAGATTGGTGGAAGACGGCTTGCATGTTTCCAAAAGAGGAGTTGGGCCATCCTCTTCTATATCAACTATAGACACCATGTATGCTATTCTTCATCATTTCCATCTTCTGTGACTGTTCAGCCTAACAGATAGAGAGACTCAAACAGAATAAAACCAAACAAGACCTGATGGAACAGAAATCTTTGATTAGGACATTGGAAAAAAAAATAAAATAGAAAAAAAATTAGGAAGCTCACTGTGATATAGAACTGTTCACTGACGAGGCCTGTACGGAGATACTTCTTTCAAGTTTAAAGGAAAACTTTGCAATTATAAATCAAATTGGTTGAGTTGAAATTGAAACTACATTTTAAGTGTTAGACTGGCATGTGTAGAAGGTTGCTCTTCAACCTGCATTTATTGATACATGAAGTAGCAAAGGTAAAACCAGTGGTTTGAGAACTCTGTCACCTTGCTTTCCAGTTTCTAAAGCTTCAAGTTTAGTAGGTATGTCAGGTCTTTCTACTTATTGGCACAGCAATACCTAAGCAGAAAAGGTCCAGATGAGACTAGACCTTGAATGTGCAGTAGCTGAGCTATGTGTGGGAGAGTCCACCCTCATTTTGGGCTTTGAAAGAGGTCAAATTCCAGCTTGAGGATACTCCCAAGCCTCAGAGAGACACATCACCTCACTGGTAAGTGAGTGGAAAGAAGTGTAGGCCATCTACTTGACAACTTGGTGAAGATACAAACTAAACTCTATTTCAGATTTTATCTTTTTGATGAAACAAGAGTTTCATTAGTGCTTGAAAAACCTAGAAAAGGCTTTTCAAGAAAAAAAATTCAGAAATTTCACAGGTGGGAGAACTGAAGCACAACATATCAACAGCAGAGCCTGGAAAAGAACGGAAAAATCAGCCATAACCTTCTGTCTATTCCTTGACATTTTTGTCGTGTTTTCACTTATCCCTGGGTCCATTTGCTACCTATATCAGAGTCACTTTCTACACAACCTTACAGTGAAGCTAAAGCTGAAGCCTACTTTTCTACCAAAATGTTTCAATAACAGCTAGGTAGGTCCCGACAAAGAGAGAGACCACCATGCACAGCCAGTGAGAGTGAGGATCCTGGGAGATATTTCGGAACAACCTGAGTTTCATATTTTAGACTGGTCCTTCTTGAGGGATGCTCTTTTAGAATAAATATATTTATTGTTTTTTAGAGAAAAGGACTGTTTCTTGCTAATCAACCTATGCCAGACCCAAGTCTCATCAACACAATAGCTACCTGCAGGCTAACTTGCAATTTAGTAAATGATTACCTACTCCCAGCAAATCCTCAGTCTTTACAGTCCAGACAGTCAGTGCTGAAAAATGTTAAAAATATCACTTACTGTACTTAGTGGAAGAGGAAGGGAACTGGGGGAAGAAAATAGCAATATATTGAAGAGGAAAAAAACTCTTCAAAAAGAGGAAGAAATAAAGCAGGAGGAAAGGGAGATGAGATGTAACAAGAAGAAGAAATTGAAACAGGAGGGAAGAAATGGGAAAAGGGCAGTTGCAGAAGGATAGAAGTTTTAAAAAGTTGGAAAATAAATATGGGGTTTTTTCTCCTTCAGTGTACTTCTTGTGCAACACGACTGCAGCAAAATTCACTTACAATCCTCCTCTCTCCCTGCTAAAACTAGCCCAAGATTTCTCAGCCGAACTGCCCAAACTGAAACTTTAAAGCCAAAATAAGGTAGATTGGGAATGCTATCAGCAAACAGCTTGAGCACACCACCCTTGTCCCTTCCCATTTCATGTGGGTGTTGGAGTGACAATAGCAGCAGTGATTCCCAGCCAAAGGGTGGGTGTCTACGAAAACCAACCCTCACAGGCTTTGGAACTGCAGCCAAAGCCAGGCTGCTTGGCCACCACAAAACACTAGGTGGTAGAAACCTGCAGTCCAGGGACTGCATGGCACCCCAGCATCCAATTCCTCTCCTTTCTAGTACAGGCAAAGGTGTCAGAGGGGTTACTCCGTGTTACCACTCTCAGCAGGCTACCACTTAAAAGCACCTGCTTCCTTGAACTGTCCTGGCTGCTCCTACCACCATGGAAGAAATCAGTACATGGTGCATAACACTGGGACTATGAAGTATTGTTTGGTCTCTGTCTTCTGTCTGCCTCTTCTTGCCTCACAGCTTCTCTTACCAAATGACCAAAATATTTCCATTTGTATTTTCCCCGTTTACCCTTTCTACTGTGCTTTACTTGTGTCCTTCATTTGCAATTAAAACTCTCTTTTACTGGACTATCCAAAAATGTCCCTTTTATTATAATTATTTTATGTGCCTTCCTCTGCAGTCTCAATATTCTGAAAAGCAAATTGTTTTCACTCATACAGAACACAAATTCCCTGTTCTAGCTCTATGCAAGTTGCAGTAAGAATTTTCCTTTTATTTTTGGAATCTCAGCATTTCTAATCTCAAGACTGTGTGCATCAGAAGAAATAAACTCAAAACAGACAAAACGAAACCACTGAAAAAAATCTGCATGTAATAAAGGATATATTATCATTATTATTATTATTATTATTCAAAGTGTGGCTAAGTTCTAATTTTCTCCTACCCAAATCATATATCTTCAAGAAAATATTTTCTCCGTTGAGTTGCATGTTTCCACTTTTACGGACTCTAACATGAATGAATATGAGTTAAAGAGGTGTACTGATAGTTCATGTGATTATTTTTCTCTTTGCTACCTTATCCATTTAAAAATGTCTTTGCATGAATTATTTAAGTGGTTAAATAATCTATAGGCTATTTGCTTTACACGGAATAAAAATACAGACATTTGATTTTTTTGTATTTTCTTTTGTTAAGCTAATGAGTAAACATATCCCAGAAGCACAATGCCACATTAGTGTCACTGACTGCAAAACTGAGGCTGTGGCTGAATTTTGGCAGCCTGTTAAGTAATAATACTGGCTAGAGACACTGACTTTGTCTCTCCTATCAGTTGTTTCACTTACATGTTGGGGTAAAAGAAGTTATCTGGATGGGAAGATACTGAGAGTTTTTCTAATTTTTTTAGCAGTAAATGTTTCTTTTTAGTTTAATTTGGTGGTTATAAAATGCTCCTGTTTCATTTGTATGCCTGTTTGGGGGTCTGTACAAGATTCAGATTCATTATCTTGTTTTATCAAGCATGTAATAAATAAGCACAACTAATTTGAAACTTTCCATTTGTTCATGTTGTTTAGTTTTGTATCTGTACTTATCACAGTTTTTCTAGCTCTCCTTTTTTCCTATTTGCTGTACTCTTACTGCTGTTTTCTTATATTTGACTGGAAGTTCCTCACAGTCATACTATCACATACATTCATACAACATAGACTGCATTGGGACATTGGGACACTGATACTTAGAGGAATTTTAGAGTGAGAATTTGAGGAATTATTGAGATCCAATAAACAAGTAGTAGAGGTGAGTTTTTCTCTCATCTGTTCATTCATGATTATGGCACTGGGAGAAGAAAAATACAAAATAGTTTTCTGGGCAATTTATTATAGCTATCTATATCTGTGGTAATGCCTGAATACCTAGTAGCTGTCTTCCAGGAGAGAACAAGTGCAAGAAAGAAGTCTACACTGGGACAAAGGAGTAAAACAAAAAATTCAGATCTAGCTTATAAACTTCCACCTTCCAACACATCTAAAGTAATTTTCTACTTCTTTACTTGACCTCTAGCTCACTCAGCCCTCAATCTACTGTAGAGAGCTTTATAACTTTAACCACAGATGTTTTTTTGTGATTGTTCCAAAGATAGCTCAATTAGGTACATCCAAGAGCAAAGGAAGACAAAACCAAATCCAGTTCACAAGGAGCAAATAAAAATAACCCATATTTTCTCCCCAAAATAAATAGGAGACAAGGATATGGATTCTACTGTTAGATGATATGCAAAACATACAGAGATTATGCAGAAAAGTACACACGTATATATCTTTCTAGTGCAATTTCATACTTAAAGCAAGTCATTCAGTCTGTCTGCTCCAAGGTCATCCAGGGCTCAAGGTCATGGGTGAAATCACTCGCCTTCCACTGGAAACTTCTGTTTACAATGAGCCCTCCCAGCACTTCTCCCTGAAATAAGTTCAGGAAGCAAAAAGTTCAAACTCCATCAATTTCTATCTACGTTTTTCCCCCTCCAGTTGAAACTCATCACCATTTTAAAGCACCAAGGCAGTCTGAAAGGTTCACCCTAGTGACCATCTTGCAAAGCTCTCAGAGTGGAAACTTCATTGAGAAGAAGCAGCATCAAGTAGGACATTCCAGAGAGGGCTCCCCTTAGCCACATTACAGTAACTGGATCTTCCCATGACCTTCAAGATGCCACTTCAGTTCCCTCCAAAGAGACTTAAGCAGTCTCTCTGCTATTAAGATGTTCCTTCATTTGTCAACAGAAAGCTGCTCAATTGCTAGCCTGAGCAAATTTACATAGAAATTACCAGTGATACTCTGCAAACAGTTAGGAAAATGACAGCAGAGACACCCAGCAGAAACACTCCAGGATACATAGCCTACAGAGTCAGTACTCAGACAAAGACAGGGAGGAAAATGCTACCAGGAAAATTCACTGGACTTGCAGAAGTAATAATATATGAGCGTTCATCAGTGTGAGGTCTACTGGGGCTCTGACTATACTAGTTTAGCCAAAACCTTTCCAGAGAACAAAGATGATGTTGCTAGCATTTTCTTCCTACCTGACAAGTATTTCCAAGTTGCCTGGCAGTTGAATCTTATGTGAAGCCAGAAGATGAGAGAGCAAATTGTTATCCCATCCTAATAAAGGATGCCAGGCTTTTCAGCCTAGCACTCAACTTTATGTTCCTGTCCCTGACAGACAAGTCTTGCTGCCACCCTCAAAGTTCCTCCTTGAAGAGAGCAGATTCTCCTTGTCACACTCCTCAGATCCTCCATCTACTCTCAGTCTTCCCAGAGCCCTTTCCGTTTCCTTATTAATAGAAACAGCACTCAGGCAAATCACGTGCCTGATCTGTTCAAAGCTGCCTCTTTTTTTTTTTTTTCATTTTTTTATCTCCTTTCTAGGGTTCTTGACCTGATCACTATGGAATTTTAGGTGAAAAACTGTAGAGCTATGAAGTCTGTACTTAATCCTTTTGTCAAGCACTACTTGTTGTAGTATGTAGTCTCCAAAGCCTTGTACGAGTGCTCAGACAAGCAGTGATAAAATACAAACATGACATGGTTGGTTCTTGACTGGGGAGCATGACTGAAAGAATGTTCTAGGTTCTCAGTGGCAGCATTTGCTCAGCACTGCCCTTCAATGGAGCAATTCTACAGTAATCAACAGCCTCACCACAAAGTCTTCACCCTACAAAAATTAACAGGCAACCCAGAGACTTAAAAGTAATTATGGCTGAGGAACACTAAGAGTACTGGGCCCTGTCTACCCAAATAGGGACAGTCCAGGAGTCAAATGAAGTAGTGAGAGCTAAAGGATACCAAGAGACAAGTCTACATTTCCCTAGACACCACTACAGCAGAGACTGCTGGATCACTTAAGGGCAAATAAAGAGGAATCGAGCAGCAAAAAACTGTCTTCCCCTGGGTAGTGACGTACATTAACGGAGGTACATTTGTGTGAGTGCACACACCAGAGAAAAAAAAAAGGTGGAGGTTCAGCAGGGCATGGGGTATCTGATGTTTACTGTGTGCTCTTGACATGAAATGACTGCACAGAGAAGAAGAAAAATCCCATTTCAAATAATGATCAAAGCCATCACAGGGAAATGAGTAGCTTCCAGTTCTTAAAGCAAACAGGCAGATAATATTTATTCCACAGTACAGACTGTATAGACAAAACTCTGCTTTCTGTCAAGGGGAATGGAATAAATTGTTTTCCCATAATGGTGTTTTCTTTTCAATCAATTTCCCTTCAAGCTTGATTTAAGAGGATGCCATGCCAGAACCTCAGGCGAATGGAAGAAACCTAAGATACTCCCCCATCAAAGGTGAAAATGATGATGCAGTCAAACTTAAGAGTTCCATCTAAACACCAGTGTTGCACACGGGTACAGTCATGCACTCCTCTCCCTCCTCCTCCTCTTCAAATAAAAGGTTTACAGCAACAATGCAACAAAGGACCAGCAACAATGAGGAAGAAAGAGTTCAGAGGAGTAACAGCAATGGACATACATTGGCATGTTGCTTTAGTTAGGGACAGTAGTCCAAGGGAAACTGTTACAGGTCATTTTACTATATACACAGGCATATGCTGTATATCTTATCGATTTTTAATTTTTTTTTTTATTAGTGAGACCTTTGTAGATATTATCGTATTATTAGTATGCATGCATATAAGAAAGAAGAACAGTTACATCTGGTAAAACCCCGGCTTCTAAGAAAAGCTGGAAGGGGACAGAATGAAGAATGAAATTGCTCCCAAGGCATTGCAGGCACTTAGGTACTTGCAGAGCTAGGTCATCAGAGAACACTTTAGATTTAAAAATATTGCCTTGTTAAAAATTGTGTATATTTTCTGGGGTTACAAGCAGCCCCTCGAGTTGGAAAAATCACAGTAGTTTCTATTTCAGAAAGAGACTGATGCTGTAGAAACTTTCTCATCTATTTCTTTTAAATGCAAAATGTAGAAAGACTGTTTTCAGGAGGACAGGAATTTAAAAAGAAAATTCTTAGTATTTTTTAATCTTGGAAAAATATTGACGATTTGACCCACAGATAGTATGAACACTCAGAACAGTTCCAGTAGTATCAGAACCCAAACACATAGTCTCAAAAGTTCAACTAAGCCTTTAACAGACACAAATCTGAAAGACAGAGGACCCCTTATTCTTCCTCTCATAAGGTTCCTCACAGGATGCAATTCCCAGTTAAATAAATCATCTCTTCAAAAGTCATGGGATTCTTACTGTAAGATTTTAGTGAGGGGAATGTTGATTTAAAAGGCACAACTCCATCCCATATTCTTCCTGACAGACATTTCATTTGAACGGATGCTGCTTCAAGACAGGGGCGCTTTGCATGTTTGAGTACAATGAATTCCTCATGGCAGTACAGTAAATAAACAGCTAGCGAATGATTTGGGTGTTCAATGGACTTTGCAAGCAACATTATTAACAACAGCAATGTTAGTTAAGCAAAAGCTAATGAACACTTACTACAAATGACATTCCCATTTCCTGGCCCTAATTCTCTCATTACTTATCCACAGGCATAACAGGCATTTACTGGTTTTATCGTTACTGACAACAAAAGCCAGAAGCATAAAGGATGCCACACCCAGGGATGACAGCCCCAGAATAGCAGCTGTCGATTAAGTTGGGGAGGGGGGCTGCTGGGCAGGACTGAGTTAACACCCAGCACAGCCCAGCTAGGACTAGCACGGAGAACTTGCTCCTGGTGCCCAGTACTTATCCATGCACACGTGTATCTGCACATGCACCTGCACAAGGAGAATCTTACAGGAATCTTTTAAAGATTAAGATTTTCTCCACAAATGTAGGCCAACATTTTCAAAAATAGATGTCCAAAGTTAGGCATTCCAAACTCCATATTTAAGCATCTACAGAATTGTCCTCATTCTCAGAAGTGCTGAATTTGCCAAGAGCTGTAAAATGCTCAGATCTTGAAAACCAGGCCACATCTTTAGGTGCTTGAAAACAGATTCAAGAGACTAAGTTTAGGCATCTGTATTCCTGACTGTAAACTTATATTACCCAGGAAGACCTGCTATAATTCATCACACATACACGACATTCTCAAAAATGTACAATACTAATTGTCCTGAATTTTCAGTTGCAGCTGAAAAGTACGCCACCCAGATCAGAGCAGGATCACAAAGATAGCCACTGCCCTTCTTCTCCTATTTTCTGGTGGTATTTATGGCAGTAAATTACAGTGACTGTCAAAGCACCCAGTGAAAAACAGTGGCAGCTGACCTGGCCCATTACCTTTATCTACCCTCAGTCTCCAGCAGAAGAAAGGATGAAATTGATGTCAGGTTGAATGAACCAAATTAAAGAGAGCGCTGGTTTTGGCTGGGCTAGAGTTAATTTTCTTCACAGTAGCTGACATGGAGCTATGTTTTGGATTTATTCTGAACACAGTATTGATAATACAGGAATTCTTTAGCTGTTTTAGAGATATCTAAACCATAGCCAAGGTCTTTTCTGCTCCTCACACTACCCCACCAAGCTGGAGGTGCACAGGAAGTTGGGAAGGGACACAGCCAGGGCAGCTGACCCCAACTGACCAAAGGAATATTCCAGACCAGCAGGCATCATGCTCAGCATATAAACGTGGGGGAAGAAGAAGGCAGGGAAGATGTTCGGAGTGATGGTGCTTGCCTTCTGAAGTCACTATTACGTGTGATGGAACTCTGCTTTTCTAGGAGTGGCTGAACACCTACTTAACCATGGAAAGTGGTGAATGAATTCCTTGTTCTGCATTGCTTGTGTGTGACTATTTCTGTATTTAAATCTGCATAATACAAGTGAAATAGGCTCCATACTTATCAATGTCAATCACATTTATTAAACATATGAATAGGGTATATCTGTTTACTTAAACGTTACCAAGAAGAATTCAGTGGCATCTTTTGAAATTGATGACAGATCCTTCAGCTTAGGGAAATCAAAAAGAAATATAAGCAACTATGTGGTATGCTGGTGCCTCAGCAGGGAAATAGCTTTCCCCTGTGCTAGATGTGGTAAAAGCAAAATAACAGCAAAGATAATATTTAAAGGAAAAATCACACTAAGGAAAGTTTCATCAATGAAATAGCCAATATAGAGAAGATTTTATTTTAAGGAATTGATACAACTTCTCTGCCCCCTCTGAACCCAAAATCACGATATTATCTCTGTGAAATATCCTGTAACAGAACTCCCAGTAGGAATCAGGGTCTTCATGTACCTCCCATCTCCATTTTTCAGCAGCATTTTAAAATATTTG
The DNA here is from genome assembly GCA_013399875.1 of Gymnorhina tibicen. Classification (NCBI taxonomy): domain Eukaryota; kingdom Metazoa; phylum Chordata; class Aves; order Passeriformes; family Artamidae; genus Gymnorhina; species Gymnorhina tibicen. Next base: position 692,179 of record VXAZ01001670.1, read on the forward strand.
CAGCATCCTGTAGCTTCAGTGCTAAGACAGCAGCAAAGACAACATATTCTACAAACTGCCTGCACCTGTACACAACTATACTATCCCACACAGCTGGCAAGTACTCTGATGAATGGGCATACTAGAACCACACAAAATTATTTTGAATGTGAGGTAATTCATCACATGTAGCAACATCGTACTAAAACTGCAGTGAAAGCAACCACACTTTCATAGCTTATTTTATCAAAATATGTCCCTATTTGTCTACCATGTTTACCTTCTTAATATATTCTTACAAAGGGTCAAATTCTCAGACGTCCTAAAATGTGGTATTCCACTTATAATAGAGCTGTTATTATCTTGAACAACTGAGAATCTGATTACAAATTCCTTCACTTAACAATAAACTATGACCACTTCTGGGACGGTTGCAACCACCATTCAATGGCACACAAACAACACTATCTAAGAGTTTATAGCTGGAAATAAAGTAAAAGACCTTTTTCCAAAGATACAGAAAGGGGAAATTAACATAGGAAATTAATCCAAAGTGGCCAATGCATTTAAATATATTGTTTCAACATTATGTCCCAGAGAACAATACACCTACTAGGTCACCTGCAACCATGAGAACAGTTTAGCTTAACCTTGTACAGAGCAACTATGCGTGACTCCTGCTAGGAGCCACAGACACTCCCTCTACCTCACCAGCCTCCTCTGGTGAGGCCTTATTCCTTTGTGAGCTACCCACATAAATCCCTGATATTTTAATAGAACTATCTCTGCTGTAGCATATGTCTACATGCTTCTTGAATCCAATGCACAGAGGAACTTGCTTACTCAGCTCTAACTTCTTCCCAGAGGCTCAAAAGCTGCTAAGAGGCTAAGCTTATTTGTTCAAACATAGAACCAGTTATAGGGCTTCTAGACCACCCTGTTTACTCACCAACCTGGCCAAACACAAGACAATTCCAAATGCATGTTTGTCAGGAAAAGGCCCTGCAAACCTATCCTTAGCTTGTGTGAGCCAAAAATGCTCCAGTGCAAAGGTGGCACCTCTGAGCTCTTTCTAGCAAAAATTCCTTTTCATTTGCTATGTGCCCAATGGCACATGAACTAGAAATAAATTCCCAAGGTGTAATAAATGAGAAGTGGTCTCTTAAACTACTTTTTGTCCAGAAACTTCCCTTTTCACTTGTGTTGCTACAATTTTTTTTTTTGCAGTAACTTACTCAGGGAAAAAGAGGATACAGGAGAGACTTCAGAGACTTCGGAAATAAGAGAGAGAGTTGAAAGTGGCATTTAACACACACAAAAAAGACAGGGTAAGGCATGGCATTCATGCCAAATAGCTGTTAAAGAGGTAACAACAGAAGAGTGAAAAAAAAATTAAGATCCTGGAATCTGATAAGAGGTGAACAGGAATCACAGGAAGCAGAAAGGGAAAAAAGAATTTTGTGGTGCCTTGGATGACAAGCGATATGATTCGAGTATGAAATGTAAAAAAACTGGCAGTTCAGAAAGAAATGTGAAGCAAACAAGATGAGCACAAATAGAGAAATGGCTGCAGATTGCTATCTCAGCAGCCACTTGAATGAACTGCACACAAGTAAATCCAAAGGAAGAAAGTCACAACAGTCAGCGCAAGAGATTTACAGAATTACGAACAAAGCTTCTAGCTGAAAGACTGAGTTTAGTCAGGAAAGTAATACCTGTTGTTGGCTATGCCAGATCAAGAATTGGATGAGTGATAGTTGGCCAGTCACCTCCTTCCTGTGAGCTGGATCTCAGACCTAGTGGTGGGCCAAAGGAAGGAAAGCATGCATTGCTACAAATTTTAGTGTATGGCTCTTGTCACTGATAGAGGAGTTGCTCTCTGTGTCTCATAGTGTAGGAAGGAAAAGCTGCCTCTGAATCTTGGCATCTCTGCACAGCACAACTTCCCAGAATTCCACCATTCACATAGCAATTCCAGATCCAGGTATTTCACAGCAAGCATTTGCCTTTGAAACCCTAAGCTCACTTTTGCAGACTTCCACACAGGAGAACACCAGTGAAAGTTGCATAGGAACATTCCTGCAAGAAACGACTCAGTGGCAGAAGTGGTAGGAGTAATGGGGACCACAGGAAAACATTAGGGCAAAAAGGCTCAGACTTCTCTGCCATACACATTTCATCCTTTTTTAAATCTATTTTAATAAACTTAAATAAACTTTAAAAGCTTTCCATGTTAACCAGTGTATCTGCTGATCCCTAAGGACTACACCATCAACTTTAAAACTTGAGTTTATGAAGCTCATTCTCTCCTTTCATTGGTTCTTATTGTCCTATGTGTACTGCTGCAAGTATCTCTGCTGTTCTTAGAGAGATGGTGGCTTGCAGCTACCTTGGTCCCTGTGGAGCTGTGCTCTTCACCACGACCCTGTTATTCCAACACTGCCTTTCTTATTGCACCCTCAAAGGGTCAACTCTTCACAGAGGCAGACAGCTACAGTAAGAAGAGATACATGTCGTGTGCTCTATTATTTAGTAATTGCATCATTATTTAAAAAACAAAAAAAAAGAGAGAAGAATAGAAGAGAGACCCTTTGTTCATATCAATGCCAGCAAGTGCACAGGCTACTGTTAGCAGACCAAAGCCAGTGAATATGACAAGAAGTGGTTTGAAATTTTGGTTAAGCTTTGCATGGAATATGGTTTGCTAATATCCAGCATTCGATTTTGCCTCATGACCTGTGCAACTGTGAATGTTCAGTTCCTGAGAAATGCTGAGAAGAAGAGAAGCATGGACACTCAGCAGTATTAGCAAGAATGTCCTTTAGAGTTATTGGCAACATTTGTTTTAGTGCAAGAATGCTTTTGGTAGGTAGTTACTGAATATCAGGCCTAAATATTTATTATTCTCTTACTTGATGGTTTGTTCATATTCTGTAAGTATTGTATTTCATATTTCTAATAGTGTTTTCCAAGCAACTTTTATCAGTGAGAGATTTTTCATTAGTTATATATATTGTTCCATATAACACTTCTAACACACTAAAGATTTCCAATGTACTTAAGATTCCACCACACCATACAGCAGTGAGTTCCAGAGGCTCGTTATGTACATGAAAACAGAGAATTCCCTTAGATTTCAAATACACAGATTCTTTGGGAATTGCCTGCAAATATGCACTGTTAACGTTATATTCCAATCTTGCATTAGATAACATAGTCTCACTGTGTTTAATACCGATACATCATCAATTAAAACCAGTGCATCTTAAGAATGCTACTTACAAGAAAATAAGAGCAAATCCACCAGCACTCAAGAAAAGCCTAGAGCACACCATAGAGTAAAGCCAGTGCTGTGATTTCAGTATTTAATGATAGAGAGCTGTATTCAATAACAAAGTGTGCTTCGCTTTAGATTAACATCACTTAGGTTATTGAAAACACACTGTGCTATGTAGCTTACTTTTTTCTGGAGGGAGAAAGGAGGACAGTATTAAAAACTTCCTTTCATTCCTTAATTTAATTAATCCCAGTTTGAAGAATTCAAGATAAAAATTGGAAATGGGCTCTCATTGTTGGGTTTCTCAGCTTTCTAATTATATCCCTTACTCTATAAAACATGCACTGCAGTAAAGAACCAGAGGAACTGGCAGACTGAGGCACACTGAAAATGTCTTAATTATTCTGACTTTTACCAGAATTTTCTTTCTTCAACAGAATACACAACTGACCTTTTCTACCTACTGACAGGACAGCTTATGGCAGATTTCCATTATCAAAGGCTCTCTGCAAATTCACTGCAGCTCTTACTGGTAACCCAGCTCAGCTCTGCAAGGATAATACACAGCTCCCTGAAACCTTAACTGTTGGTTGTTTCTGGTTCCAGAAAGTCACAGTGGCCATGCTTGCATACCTGCCAGCTTTCCAGATGTGCACAGGAGAAAAATACCTGTAAGACAGCCAAACATTACAGATGTTCCCAGCAGAAACAGGGCTGAAGTGTTGCCAGATGCACCAAATGTTCATCTAGGTCACAAACTTTGCTGGGTTGAGGGATGTCTCAGTCATTAGGCTGCCTGCCTAGCACACAGGAGATCTCTCTCTGACTTAGGAGGTGACATTGAGAAAGTCACTAAACCCCTATGGCTCTGCTCTTTGTCTGTAAAACGGGGGTGGACTGCATCTCCTCTTCAGTGTTATGAAACTCTTGTAGAGAGTGAATCATTTACAGCTACTCTGGTAACATGGTCCAGATGGAGAAATTTGCAGAATATTTTAGTTGAAGTTTATAATTTAATTACGGAAAGACAACAAAATATTGTGGGGTATACAGGTGGTATACAGGTTTTATTGGTACAAGTGGGATATGTGTATTATTCATGCCTAGAAAAGCCAAGTGATTCATGAAGTTCTTATTGACTAACCAGCAACAAAGCCTTTATACCCAGCTGCACCATCCTGGTCTCTGTAAATTTCAGACTTTTATTAAGAAACCCAAATGTTTGTGATACTTTTTATACTTTTTCACATATTTTTAATTTAAACTATTTTTACATTGCTCCAGCTGTAAAGCCAGACTCTTTTAGTAACCATGTGTTCAACTACAAGGCCCACTGTGGCAGAGAAAACTTTATATTTTTATTCCCAAAATAACCTGTATTCTTATGCTTTCTTTCTTTATTTAAACTAGTTTCAAAACAGACACAGTCAAGAGAATTTTGAGTGGTTATCAAACATCTTGACAGAGAGCACCAGAAAGTGGGAAGCTTTTCTGTAACTCTACATGCCTCTATGGTCAGCAAAGACAAAGATGCTGGGGTTTGCAAAGGAGTCAAAGGCAATCAGACTTTACAAGAAAAGAGAAGTTTTAATCTATAAATCAAGGCAGCAGCTGCATTGAGAGTGTGGGAGTGATATTTGCCTTTCTCACTCAGACTTGCCTTGGGATTTAAAATCCCAGGGGTTTCCATACTGCATCCTACTGTGGGTTTACAGGGAAATGAGCACGAGAGAGAAATGTGAATGCTCAGATAGGAAGACCAAGAATAGGAGAAGAGTACGTGCAAAACAACCACACTGCAAGTGGGAACCAAGCCTCCTTATATGCATGACCACTCAAGATCCCGTTTTGAAAACAGAAGTGGAATTAAATGGGACTTGAAGAGGCCTGTAATGCATTCTACCAGTGGAGACCTTCTTGAGGAACAAATCCCAGAGAAAGCTAGAGAAGTCCTGAGTGCAGCACTCAAAAATTATTACAAACAACACAAAATATTAAGTCCGATATATGTAATCTTAGTGCAAGAATTTCAGTGGTCTGGCTATATTTACTCTTTGGGTAAATGTATTCTTGGTTACATAAAATTCCCCTGCAGACAATATTCTTTGCTTTGCTGTATTTTGCCACTAACCAGTCATAATATTTTGTGCCATTATGACAGAGAAAATACTGTTCATAAAACTTTGCAAGGGCCTTCCACAAAGAAAAATATACTCCCAGAAATAGCAATCCAGAAAGTGTTATTTCAGATTTTAAGGCAACCAGAACTAGTGCATGGTTCATGTACACTTAATTTAGAATTCTACTGACACTACCTAATAGTTCATTCTACGTTGAAAGGAATTTACAATATAGGTATCATTAAAAATTATCCCATGCTTCAGACAGAAAGTCTCAGACTGTGAATGAACCGTGACTTGCAATCTAAGAACAGGAAAAAAGAACTATATTAAACATACTACATATATATTTTAAATATATAGTTATACGTTGCACACAGAAAGAGAAAAGATACTGAATGAAAATTAATGTTGGTAGAATTCAGAAAGGAGCACATATTGAAATCTTACACAAAAACCCAATTTCCCTGTAGAATTCTAACCTGGTTTGTTTTGTTTTGTAACACAAAAAAGCTTGGGTAAATATGTAAAGGACCGATTATTCATTATTACTTAGCTAGTGGGTTTGGCTCTGACATTTCCTTCTTCATTTTCCTTCAGACTGCCTACCAAATACTACAAAGCTCCATTTGACAATGCTAAGCAGGAATAGACATGAGAAAACTTGTGATTATCTTAGACTGATTTAGGGAGACAGTTTCAAATTTGAATATGAAAATGCTGGACAATGCTCACTAAGAAGATAAATAAAAATCTACAAACATGAGATGCATAGGAAAGATGGAAGAACCAATGCAAAATGATAAAAATCAAATTAAAAGCATAAAAATATAGACTGAAGAAATTTAGACTGGAAATCTTCCAGAAAGTGAAAAGATGCTACGGAATTATTATTTATTCTTTACAATGTTTTCCACAGAACCTTAAAACTGGATCACAAATATAAATTAACAGTTTCATTTCTCAGAGGATAAAATTTCATCACACGTAATTAAAACACAGAAGAATGGAAAAAGCAATTGAAAACAAAGCTGTAGGGGCCTCACTGGTGTCAAGAGTAGCAGAAAATAAGTTTTCTGTTTCTGAGGGGGGTGACTGTAGAAAAAGACTTGCAGACAGAGGAAAAAGGATACTGCATGAGAGAGTCTTGGGTTTTTAAAGAAGATGTGATTATAGAGGGATCATCTTCCAGTGGTAAAACACATACACAGGATAGGAGGACATCTCTTACCTGCACATTGAAACATTGCTGCTGAATGCAGAAACAAGGTGACTTTGCTGAGCAAAGGCCACGGTTTCAGACATATATCTTTTGCTTTTCTGTCACAGCCATCTGAATATACTAACAAAATCTGATGCACCACTAAATCTTCAAGCAGCTGCTGCTCTGGGATCCTTTGTTCATTTTGCCACTTTTCGCATCTGAACTCCTCCTTCTTCAGCAACCCAAAGGTGAGATGCTCCCTCAGCCTGTCTCTGTCTGCTGCTTTGGACTCATTTTGCATTGTGGAAAGAAGGTGCTTTTTGATGTCTGCCATTGACAGCCATTCTCCTTTCCCACTCATCCTTCCTCAGCAGGCAAACACATAACTCATGCTAACACCCCCACTGAAGGTGAGAGAGATGGCCAGTTTGAGCACCCTATTCTTTTTCCTAATCTGTAACTGATAACCCCAGAATGACTCAACTGTTTGTCCCTTAGAGAAGGCTTAAAATAAAGTAAAGCTGCAATGGTGAAAAGCTGGATAAATGTTTGAGTTGTTTGGTTTGGTTGTTTTTTTTTTCTGGAATAGTTAGTTACAACTGACAGAAGTTGCAAGCATCATATACTTCCTCAACACTTTGGAACTACACTGAAGTCATGCTCTTAAACTAAACTAAAGAAAAAATAATGATCTTTCCTTGGTTTTGCAGCATATGAAAACTTTAGATTTCACAAAACGGTAAAGATTTCATACAGATCCTCAGAAAAGAGGTATTTCAGGAAACATTAAGCTGATATTTTCCACACTGATCTAGGGCAGGAGAGTAAGTACTGGCTAGAAAGCCATAACTATGGCTTTATCTCTACCATCCTGGCCTCCAGGGAGAGGTCAGAGAAGAAGCAACTAATTTTGCTTTCTGCTCCATCTTTAAAAGGGTTTGTTTGTACGTGCATATGGGGAAAAAGAGATTAAGGGAATACCCCCTTTCAGGAATGGACCTGAGAATAGGAATTTTCAGCAGCACAGCACGTCACCAAATACTTTATTTCTCTACCATTATCAAGAGCAATACTTCATTTGTCCTTGCCTGCCAGATTTGCTTTGTAGGGTTTGCCACATACAGGCCTTCATTTGCCACACTGTGGCATAGGAAATCTGGGGTTGTCTCTCTGTGGGGCTAATTAGGTCAGAGATTTTTATTCCATTGCAGTATCTCTATTAAATGCCTGAAAGTACAGACACCAAAGCTTCTAACTGGACTCATCCTTGCTCTGTATTTCCATCCAGCAGAGACAAAAGCCCTAGAAAATTGCTGCTAGAGCAAGCTAACATTAAAATCAGAGTTTGCTTTTCTTCTTTTAAATGAGTTAGTTAGAAACCAGTCAGCTGTTTGTTCAACATTCTGAACCAAAGCCAAGCACCAATCTCTCCCTTGACTTACATTAGCTTTGAGAGTGCAAACAATAAGCAAGCTGGGGTTTAATGAGCCTGTCTGTGGGGTCAGTCTGGCAGAACGAAAGAGGATGGTCATTTTTTGAGCTATTCCAGTTTGAAACAGAAACTACACGGGGGATAACAAGAGCAACAAAGAACTAAGGACCGGCAGAGATACCTCACTGAAAGGATTTCATTGAGAGTGACTCCCTCATGACTTCTTTACTCCTGCTGATTGTAAGACACCATTTCCCAAGTACTGGCACTGAGCAGCTAACCCAGATCAGCCTGCATCAGCCTTTGACATAGTGCAGTGGCACATCTGGGACGGGAGGGAAAGACTGAGCCTCTTGTCCAGGAATGTATATTTTCTTTTAGAGATTTGCTTCAAATAAAATGTGTACTATACAACATGCAAAAGGAACATGACTCCAAAAAAACACCTAAACATCTCTAAATCCTTTCTTTAACTATTTCTGAACAACACATAACAGAACCTTTTGCTAAAACCCAATTGTGTTAAAAGCACAGACTTTCACCATCAGAGCCAAAATGAACATTCAAAACTTGTCTCTAAAACATGGAAGATAAACAATTCTAGACATAAAACCACTCCACCAACTAGGGAGTCAATGGACAATACATGCTAGAGGAAATACAGAGCTGTGGTACTATCTTCAACAAGTCTCTCTTTCCCAGCTTATGCCACAGACCCCATTCTAGGGCACATTTCATAATCTCTTTGCTACACAATTTAACAGCCTCCTTTGATTTGCCTGGCCTCCACACCCCTAAAGAGCAAGAAGAATGACAACTCATTAACCCAAGAGGTGCTCAGTTATAAAGGTAATAGGTTGATAGAAAATTCTAAAGGCAGACAGGATTAATGTCATAGACATATCTCTGGGCCATCCAGAGAAGGAATTTTCAATTATTCCAAAGCAAGGCAATGAGCTTTTCAAAATTTTACCTTGGTAACACATTCCCCAAGCTGCAAAACAATGATCAGAGAAACTGAACATGAGACAACAAAATGGTTAAAATCCTGCTTGTGATTTGCTGCAGATGCTTTCACTGGTAATGTTTGAGCATAATAGTTCTGCGTAGGAAGAAAAGAACTGTATTTTAGTCATCTGCATATATTCTGGTTTTGGCTGGGTTTTTGGTTTTTTGTTGTCTTGGGTTTGAGGGGTTTTTTTTAAAGGTACATTTAATGATTATTCAGAAATGGACTATTACAACTGTTAAAACTAATGTTCATACAGATTGTAATCAGCTCCAGTGTCTCTCCACATGTGTGTGGGTTGGAGATGAGCACCATGGCCAGTAGGCAGGGACTTTTTTGGTACTGATGGGGGTGTATATTGAATCTTTAAAAGTTACTCTGATTAATTCACATCAAGTCAGCATAATTTTCTTCACTGCTTAAGTATTCCAGCTGACAAGATTCCTAAAAGAGAGTGAGCTGTGCTCCTGGGCTTCATGACTAGGGTCATGCCTGTTTTTTTCAACCAGACTGAGACCCACCAACTCACAACTTGGTTGGGACTTTTCTGCAATCTCATTGTCAGAGCAATATACAGAAAGGTAATTTCATAGTAAGACTCCAAGTCTCCCTTCTTTAGCAGCTCTCTCCTTTTAGACTATTGATAGAATTCAAATTATGTAATTTCAGTTCCCTTAGGTACCTTCAAAATACTCTGGCTTTTGACATGAGTACCAAGAAAACGCCTTCATACAAGGTTTGTCCATTAGCAAATGCCCAGGGAGCAGGAGAGGTGGAAAGATTTTGCTTTCCAATTAGTTTTATCTGGGATGTTCATGAAAAGTCTTCCTTTCCTATTATATCATCCATCCCATTAATGTCTAACTACCAGCACCAATTTTTACAGAGCAGTTGTGGCTTCTCCCTAACAACGATCCTTTTCTGTCTATAGCTTTCATGTCATTGTTTTGCTGATGCTTTTAATTCTTCTTGGTTTTCATCCATTTTAAATGAAATAACCTGATTAGATTCCTTTCATCAGAAGGCTGAGGTCACATCAATCACAGCAAGAATTTTCTGGACACATGGAGAATGAAAATAGGTTGGCTACCTCTACGTTTTCCATTCTCCTACAAAGAGTCAGAGTATCCGTTCATATAATAATCTTTAATACAAGCATACAACACTTCATTGTATGCTTCATTCACCCTCAAAAATGCATATGCAATCTAACTGAAACTACTACAAATGAAAATCATATTCAAACTGTTCCAGCCAAAACAATACAAGTGTCAAGTACAATCTAAAAAAGGCTACATAGTGTTTCAAAAGAAAGTCTTTACATTTTCATATAAAAGTGTAAGTCTCAATTTAAAATTTGCCTAAATTCTTAACAGCCAGTAAAAATAGGAACTAAGCACTTGTCCTATTCACATGGACAAATACATTGAAGTATATTTTAATAATAGAGAAAAAAAGTGTGCTTGACTCTTTCCAACACTCTTTTGTATTTCAATCAGCAAATTATAAAAGCAGCCTTTGCAGTTCAGTCCTACATACAACCATTAAAAAAGCTACCTTTGACTTCACTCTTCAGTTTTCTACTAATATATGAAATCATTACAGCTACACCTGTTCTGCTCATCTATACTATCTCCAACACTTGAAAAGTCAGCCTACAAATCCATTTTGCTTCCTAATGTCTTGAAGAGGCTATTGCTTACACCATTCACCTGACTGGAAAATATAGAGAGGCAGCGTAAACTACTGGTGGTCATGCAGAAGGTTTAAAAAACATCTCTCCTGGCTTCAGTCATGCTTTCTGACATATATCCTGCCTCTTTTTATTATGCTAATGAGTCCCATATAAATGTTCATCCTGCTGAGACTGCTAAGGTTTCCACAGAACCTATTCCATGAACAGAGTTCTGATCTGTCTTAAACTCTATTGCTATTGATCTGTGGTCCTTGGCCCCATGTAGATCAGGGTCCTCACATAATCAGTTCATTAAACATAGTAGTACATTTGCAGCTACTACAGAAAAGTTGCATTCGTTTTTCTCAAGAAAAATTAACATGCTGAACTATCACTCTGGTTTTAGTAAGTAAAATAATAGGAACTAGGCAGAAAGAGACCAATGCATTCATTTTCTCATATAAATATGGGCTTAAGTGAACCTTGCTGTGCAGAAGTGAGAGGCTTCTGGACATTGAGATAATCCAGCCTGGTAGCTTTTGTCAATTTAATTATTTTTTACTGAGATTGGTACTCACAAAACCATCTCTGATTGACAGCCCTGGAGATGATGTCCTGTGTTATCTATGGAACAGATACAAGAAGCAGCAATGTTTTTAGGTCTGATTTATTTTCATTTCAGTCTTAAATGTGTCCTTCGATTTTTAATTGATGATAGTGACATCTCTTCCCCACTAGCACCATTTTTTATTTTTCTGTAAAAGACAGCTATTTCCTTCAGCCATATAGATTTTACTTCTAAACTGATTAATTCTCTCTAAATACACACGGTATCTTCATAAATACTTTTATTACCGTGATTGCCAAAAAGTCTACAGGTTACTTAATCAGTGGCTTAACTTTTAAACATGGAAACTAATCTTTGTTTACATTAAAAACAAACACCCGGGTAGTTACATTTTATTAAGGCTTTGTTTTATGGAGAAGGAGCTCCCTAACTGAAACTGACATTACAGAAATGCAATAAGGAATGGAAATCAAGAAAAGGGAAAGGAAAATGGGGAACCAATAATTTTAAGATATTGGCTGTCATGTGCTGTTTCACCTGTATATATACCACTAACTACATGGAGCAATGAAGCCACTTTGAGGCCAGAGAATAGCACAAAAATGTCACAACAGTGTCAGAAAATTTACAACCAACATCTGCAGGAAGCAAAAGAGAAGGAAGAAGGACAGGATAATCTAGTGAGTAGGCAATTATTAGTCTGCTTAAACCTGAGCCTCAAGAATGATACAAACATAGAGGCTGGTTTGCTTGCAGCATGGCTCATGAAGCAATAGTTGCCAAGACCCAACCATTGACAACCATTGACACAAACATGCAGGGAGATTCTGCTGTAGGCGGCAATCAGATTCTAACATAAAAGGTAACATCCTAATCTCTAATCTTGATCTAACCCACGAGGTTTAGTACCCTTTCCAATTTCCCTGTCCCTTTTAACAGGAGTATCCAAAGTTACAGTGATTATCAACATAAATGTCATCTCTGTATCTGGCTGAACTCTTGGCCTTAATGAAACCCTTTTGCAAATCATGCATTATAATACCTAGGTTCAGCTTGTTACCATATCACAGATTTCTTGTGTTACATACAAAATCTTAGACAAGGTTTTTAAAAGGAATTTAAGCACATTACACATCCTTGCAAATCCGTCAGATCCTGTTCTTATAATGAGGATAGCTTCACCTTACTGTATCTTACTTATCTTTACAACATCTCCAAATTACAGACTGTAAAGGCACTTACTGCTTGAGTAATGACAGGCAGGTATGTAAGGGACCACGTACTTCGTGATGAAATTAGGTAAACTGTCACATAATGGCTAGTCACTGGTTCCTTTAGCTTGGAAGAATTATTTTCTAAAGACCATTCTCTTGTTCTTTGTTAAGTTTTAAGTAAGTGAAACATCAAGACTCTCAGAAATTACATGCACTATGATTTGCTTTGCCTCCACTTTTCACAGAATCATTGCAATGGGAAAAGACCTCTAATATCATCAAGTCCAATCATTACCTAACACAGCCAAGTCTACTACTAAACCAAGTCTCTAATTGCCACATCTATATGTTTTTTGAACGCTTTCAGGGATGGTGATTTGACCACTTTTCTGGGCATTCTGTTCCAATGCTTGACCACCCTTTCTGTGAAATTTTTCCTACTATCCAATCTAAATCTTCCTGCAGCAAGAGAAGTCATTTCTTCATCCTATTGCTTGTCATCTGGGAGAAGAGACTCACCTGCACCTCCCACTACAACCTCCTTTCAGGTAGAAAGCAAAAAGGTCTCCCCTCAGCCTCCTTTTCTCCAGGCTAAACAACTCCAGCTCCCTCTCAACTGCTCCTCAGTGCTCTTGACCTTTCACCAGCTTTGTTGCTCTCCAGGGACAATCACTTCCCTGGCCCTGCTGGCCACACTATTGCTGGATGCCACTGGCCTTCTTGGACACCTGGGCACAAACTGGCTCATGTTTGGTTGGTTGTCAAACAGAACCCCCAGGTCCTCCATATCTACACACTCCCAGATCCTTTTCTGCCAGGAAGATTTCCAGCCACTCTGCCTCCAGCCTGTAGCACTGCCTGTGTTGTTGTGACCCAAGTGCAGGACCTGGCACTTGGCCTTGTTGAACCTCATACCACTGGCCTTGGCCCATTTATCCAGCCTGTCCAGATCCCTCTGCAGAGCCTTCCTGCTCTCAAGCAGACCAATATTGCCAGCCGACTTGGTGGTGTTGTCTGCCAATTGACTGAGGGTGCATTTGATCTCCTCATGCCTATCATCAATAGAGATATTTCATACAACTGACTCCAATACTAAGCCCTGTAGAACACCACTTGTGACTGGCCATCAACTCGCTTTAACTCCATTCACAACCACTCTTATGGCTCGGCCATCCAGCCAATTTTTTACCCAGCAAAAATGTGCCCGTCAAAGCCATGAGCAGTCAGTTTCCCCAGGAGAATGCTGTGGGAGACAGAGTCAAAGGTTTTACTAAGGCCCACATAGACAACACCAACAGCATTTCCCTCATCCATTAGGTGGGTCACTCTGCCATAGATGGAGATCAGGTTGGTAAAGCAGGACCTGTACTTCATAAACTTGTGCTGACTGGGCCTGATCCCCTGGTTGTCCTGTATGCCACATGATGGCACTCAAGATGAGCTGTTCCGTAACTTTCCCTGGCACCAAGGTCAGGCTGACAGGCCAGTAATTCCTTGGATCCTCTTTCCAGCCCTTCTTGTAGATGGGCGTCACATTGGCTAACTTCCAGTCTTCTGAGACCTTCCTGTTCACCCAGAACTGCTCATACATGATGAAGAGTGGCTTGTCAAGCTCTTCTGTGAGCTCCCTCTGTATTCTTGGATTAATTCCATATGGCCCCATAGACTTGTGTGCATTAAAGTGGAGCAGCAGGTCACTGTTTCCCCTTGAATTATAGGGACTTCATTCTGCTCCTCATTTCTGTCTTCCAGCTCAGGGGGCTGAGTACTCTGAGGATAACTGGTCCAACTACAAAAGACTGAAGCGAAGAAGGCATTAAGTATCTCAGCCTTTTCCTCATCCTTTATGGGAATGTTTCCACCTGTATCCAGTAAAGAATGGAGACTCTTTACGCTTGCCTTTGTAACAGCAAATCTTTCACCCTGCTGACTTGTCAAAAGAAGAAAGGCATCGTCACTACAGAACATAACGATGACAGAGAATCCCTGAACTACCTATTGAGCTTTGCCTTGGACAAAACCTACAACAGAGCTGTCAAGGAGGCCTGCCAGGGACAGAATATGTACACAACCCCTCCATAGTGTGGTCCTTTCCTTATGTTTTAGCCCACTCCACACCTTGTTTGCCAAAGCCCTTACCAGGTCAGAATTGAAAGACTTATTCCCTACTGTGGCTGCCTTGACACAGATTTTTCCACAAAACCTTAAAGTAATTTTTGCACTTGAGAAAATCTATATTATGAATGATGGAAAAAAGACATGAATTTCGCATCAGGTGTCAGCAAGACACCTATTACTTAAACAGTAACAAAGTCCAGTGAGGCCCTATTGAGCATTCATAAGAAGACCATAGGCTGGAGGTAAGGAAGGAAAGAAATGAGTCAGGATGGCAAATTGCCCTCTTTCAGAATTTCTTTGCTTGGTATCTTCGACAATGAAGTTTCAAATCCCAATGATAGAAAGATTCTAGATCAACATTGATTCTCAATTCTACATCTTAAAACAGGGACTAAGAATGCCCCCATTTAAGATGCAAATTTAGCTCCCTCCTACTTGGACCTTTGTGTCGTCTTGTGCGCTTCTTATGAAAAAATATTTACATGGGAATTGTCAACTCAACAAGCAAAGGGAGAAGAAATTTTTATGTCAAAGGAACAAAGCCTCCTTCAAGTTGGTTGTTTTTTTTTTCTTTCTTAACAAATCATTCTGTGGCATGAGTCAGATAATATGGAGTGGGAGGATCACACTCTGGCAGGCTGTGGTAGAGCAGGTGGAGCTGTGGAGACGGCTTGGACATATGCAGCATGTGTGTTCTCTCTTGAAGGACTTGAAGAAGCAAGTGGTACAAAGCTGATTTTGCAAGGATATCTTACTGCTAAACTGGTACTGTAGAAACACTGGGATTCCTGAGTTGTTTTCCTCCACCTGCACCAATTAATGTTTTTCTTCTGTATTTTTTTTTTCACAGACGAGGAAAAAAGCCACAGATTTCTCTTATAGACTATTTGGGAAACTAATTCTGAGAGGAGATGACAGCTTTTTCAACAATAAATGCATAATACTTATGCTATTTTCTGGACACAGAGCAGACTCAACAGCATAGAAAGGATATTCCACAATGGGGACTCATATAGTGAAGCTGCATTATTTTCCTTGGCCCCTAATCACTGACTTTATTCTAGTTCTTCTGCTGTTACACTCCAGGTTAAAGCAGCATTGTGGCACATACAAGCAAATTGTCATGTGTTGTGGTGTGTTGTTCCTGCATTGGTATGGCAAGCTGCAAACCTTCCCGGAGAGCTCTGAGGGGTTATCTTGGGGAGAGCGGCTGTTCCGCTTCCCGTAGCCCTTCTGGGCAGCCCGCGCTGTCCCGGCTGGCTCTCAGCTCCACAACACAGCGGCGATAAAGGAGGCGAGAAGGCTCCCCCCGCATGGGGACCTCAGAGGATCTTTATTCACGCGGGGACAGGCTGATCCCCAGAGGCAAAGAGACCACACGGCATGGAGCCTTGGGTTTTATATGGGGGTGAGAGGGGCGGAGAGAGCACATGGATGAATGGTCTCAAGGTGCAGGGGTGGTACAGGGGTGGGGTTGGGGTAACAACCAGTGGGGAGAACATGAAGGTGTGGCCAGAACTAGTGGCAGGGGAAGGGAGGACAATGTGGGAAGAGGAGGCATTTAGTAAGAAAAGGAGTGGGGAAATACGGCACTACAGTCATGTTAACTCTAGACAAAGGTTTTTACAAGGCCCTGTATTCCTTCAAACATCAAGAAACGTTTTAAAAGTGCTGAAAGTCCCTGGATTTAACAATCAGATTTATTCCATTTCCAGGATTATAGACAGCCTGGGTCTGTTTTTTCACCCTGTCAATAAAATTGGCACGAATAAACAATAATGACAGTGATCCCAGAGAAGTCACATCAGTGTAAATGAAAACATCAGGTCCATGGTGAGGAGGGCCAGCCCTTGCATTAATGTAGCCGTTCAATGGCTCAGCAAATAATTTAAAATAAATAAATAATGTGAACAAGACACAGTAAATCCAAATTTGAATAGCGAGAAGTTTAGGTTTGTTGTTCTTTGGAATGTTATTTATACGAACAAACAGTAGCCCCAGGTGTTCTGAAATAAGCCCAGCAAGCTCCCTAAAGGTTTGTTAGCTGACTACTTGCCTGAGGGCCACTAGATCTATACTAGTCTTGCTGTAGCTTCCTGCCGAAGAAACCCTTTCTGAGTGTCTCAAATTGGCAACAGGCTAGTCAGTGAGTATGCCAGGAAAATACTGTGGAGAGCCCAGTGAGACATTACTCACTGTGCCTAGCTTGGGATGCCAGCCTTTTGACATCTCAGATCACCTCTCATTTGTAATGTGTGTTAGGAGCTTTTAATCAAGGTGGAGGGAAGTGTCCTCTCTCCTTCCATGGCAGACAGCTCAGGCTGGCCACAACTGCAGTACCAAGGGATAAAGGAAGATCCTCAAGAGGAAAAGTAGTGATGAAATTAGCATGATTGCTAGTGGCTTCTTGTAGGACACTGAGCTAGTAATTTGGAAAAACAAGCTTGTTAGAGGAAAACAGGAATGACACCAATCTGCTGTAATGAGCAGGCAGTAGAACAGTGCCTTCATGTCATGCTCCATTCTGGGTTTGAGCCACACACTGCAGAAGTTGTGCCTGGGTGTAAATTAACACAGCCTAATAATTTTTCCTCTCTTTTTAGTCTCCCAAGCTAGTATTAATTTAAAGTGAGAACAATAAAAGACAAAAGCAATGCAGCAGAATTGTGGGCAGACTAGGTTTCCATCAACTATAATATATAGACTTTATTTTGTCAGGGTGAAGGAAATGAAAGACTGGATGTTTTAACCAACTGTTTTGGTCTTGAGGTTAAGCAGTTACTCACCTGGGGCAAGGAGCTTCGAGTTTCCTCCAGACTATGGGCATTTTTAAAAATAATCTTAACACTCCAGAGTACCATCTAGCTATGAGAACATTGTCCAGGGAGTAAATTCTTGAGATAATGAAACAGTCCTTTTACAGACGAGAACACAGTGGCACAGAAGGATTAAATGACTTGCCCAATATTAAAAGTAAATCAGTGATAAAATAGAGAAAATAATCAGATGCCCTGATGCCCACTTCTGTACATAAATCACTAGACCATAATTTCTTCTGCAAGATCATCATTTCCGCCTTTCATATGCTATCTTACTGCCAAGAGAAAGATTATTCTATATGCTGCATGGAGTAACATTTTTCCAAGTCTAATTCAAAACCTGTCAAGCCATGGAGCTGCTCTTCTATTCCCCTAGGAAATGATTCCAGAGCTTGACAGGGCAAGGACATATGTCCATGACAGGAAGTTTTCCCTAATACTTACCCTTAAATTTTTCTATTCTCTACTTGTAGTCATCTAAATACCTTGTCTCTTTCCATAGTATTTATGATCGTCAAATACTAGCAGATTTGTATTTCCCCTTCTCTCTCCCAGATATCACTTAAGCAACACTAACTGTTTCAGTAATACTGCTAAAAGCAACTACTGAAATTCCCAAAACAGTTTTAATTTCTTTCCCTAAACTTTCTCCACTTTTCCAATATTAGATACTTATTTCAGTGTTTCCACAGTGTGTTCTTTGACCTTGACCAGTACTTCTTTTCTCCCTGCTGATGGGATAGACTGCAGCACTACACAGAATGTTGGGAAAACTGGAGTCTGAAGCAGGAAGTCAGTGATGTCAAAAGACCCCTAGGGTTGAGGGATTACTGGCAAGCTCCTGTAACAATGTTTCTATTCATCCATTGGAACTGGAAATAGCACCAGATCCTACATTAACGTTGGGCTAATTGACCCAAAGGTGAGAGGCAGAACTTACTGCTTCCTTCCTGTTCTTTTTTACTATTTTAGCCCACAGAAGTCAGAAGAAACAGACATCAAAATTCCATCATTAAATAATAAAAACGAAATTGTTTGTTTTACTGCTTGGCTAAATCAGCAAAAGACAAACACCAATACCTGAAACCCTCACAGTTTCTACTGTGGTCAGAACGAAGCCTCACAAAAATGGCCATCTCAGCAGAAATATACAACTCCGGGCTGCCACATTAACATAAATTACAGCAGCCAGAAATTATTGCTGCCTCTAATCTCCAAACACTCAGGAGCTGAACTGCGTTCAGCGGAATGACCTGTCCTCCATGATGCATTAGTGTTTGCACTCACTCTCTCTCTCTCTCATGTGCACACAAAGCCCGTCCTTTTGAAGCACAGAGATTTATGTTTCCTGAAATAAAAAAACCCAATACTTTAACTGCTCCTGCCTGGTCCCCTTCCTCCTCCCTAATAAAATCATAAACTCTTAGCTTTTTGAGGACAGTGGGACTTCTGTTTTGGGTGAAGATCAAGAAACAAAGAACAACCCAAAGCTTCAATTAGCATCTTGCTACTGCCACCCCAGAAGACACAATAACTTCCTTGCCTCCCATATTTCTAAACTGAAAGTGATGTGAAATAGTTAACAAGAACAGGAAACTACAAAGAACCTGTGTGTAATCATGCTTATACAAAGTCACGTAAAACACCAACCTGTTGATCTTCTATTTTTTAAGTTTATGCCATCCATCCCTCTGACCCATCCCCTATATCCCATATCTTGTCTAACTTGCCTTTACTACTCCTTAAAAACATTACAGCTATGCCTGTGAACAAGTCTGTCTAAAACTAAACTAGGAGAAACTAATATGTAGAAGTTCTCATTTCTACTAAAGGTTGGCTCATTTTAACTTAATAAGTGGCTTTTTGTTGGCTTTTAAAGTGCTTTTAGTTGCTTTCAACAAAATTGTTGAAAACCAGGTTTAAACCAAAGTGACTACACTGGCTTAAAAAGGCTTATAGGAAGCAATATCTTAAATTAAACCAGTACAACTGGTGGCAGAGGAGACCAAAGACTGAAGGTTTACTGTTGAAGACAGAATGACAAAGGTCTACTTAAAATAATAATAATAATAATAAGCAGAGGTTGAATCTCAGTGGAACTGGTAGATTTAATTGCCACCCAGGTATATGAAAGGTAGACACAACAAAGAGTTGAAAACAAGTTTCCACTTCAGACAAAATGATAATATAATGCTGTTTGCAGTCTTGAGCAATTAGAATTTTTAAAAATCCAGCAAACAGCAAAACACAAGACAACACACTGTAGCTATGTAAGTCCTTCAAAAGTCATGTGAGAGCAGAACATGCTCTCCAGGTGGAGAGAGTGACAGAAGTTCAGGTCTGGCTGAGCTCATGTGTGGTGTGGCTGTGGGATGTGACATTTGAGGAAGGATACATACAGAGAGAACTGGTGCTCTGAGCGTGGAGAGGCACCTCTATGTTTCGTATCCTATTTTGTTTGAGAATGGAGGGCTTTATATATTCCTTTAAAATAACAAAAATCCATCAAAGTTATCTGACTCCACACAAATCGTTTCCTCTTCATAAATGGGATAAACTACTACCACAAATTTAGAACAACTGTTGTAGTGAAAAGGAACAGTTTTTTAATAGGAAGGTAACAGCAATAAATAACCTGGCATCTATTACTACAGTAAGAGCATACTGCTGAGAGTGACTGAGAGTTACTACTCTGAAATTATCCTACATAAAATGACAGATTAAATCAGATCTAGCTCTATGCATAATACAGCTCTTCCACACATTCAAATGTTATGTCCTAACAGCCAGACAACAGCAAACACAGCTCTCCACAATGCCACCATATGACCTAAAGACTCCACACTACCCTTCACTCTCTAGGACTGAACAGCTGTAGTAAACATAGAAAGCATGTTAATATTAAGGATCACTGCTATTACAAATCTACCAAATAAAATATCTGGAATAAACCAGTTGTTAATAATAATACTTAGGACATTTTATTTAGGACTAGATGTTAGCAAAGTGCTGCAACAGAATGTTAATGGCTATTTGATCCAGGCAACCCACACTGCAGAGCCAGGAGAAGCCCCAAAAACTTGCTTTCAGAGAAAGCTTTGCATCTATTCTAAAAGGCCTTTTTAAAGACCAACAGCAATAGCAGATTAAATCTCCAACAGAAATGGATGACTTTCAACTCTAAATCAGTGTTAAAAGTCTCCCACTCTTCTATTTCAAACTCACCACATGTTCCCACCAAAATAATCAGCTGTGAAAGAGTGAATTATGCCTATATTTAAAGTTCATATTGTTAGGCTTTGGAGCTGTATCCCCTTGAAACAAACAAACACAGTCCTAACATCCCTCAAAGGCGCTGCTTATAGGTTGTGTGCAGCCTCATCCATCTGCTTGGAAAATATTTAAAAGGATACATATCTATGAGACACATTCTATTAAAACATTGCTAGCAATATTTCAAGCAGCACCTAGTTCTCCCCTCATTTATACCTCTCCTTTCATGCCAAGAGACAGCATTCTCAACATTCAGGCCTATCGGGTTATGTCAGAAACATAACCACTGTCCTTGTGTCATCTATGTCAAAGATATCTCTTTTTTCTTCCTATTCCTCCTCAGATCTAAGTCCCTGAGTCTAGAAAGGTTGTCTACTTCTTTTATGCCTCAACTGAGAAATCGATAAATGCTTTCAGCCTTTCCAACTTTATGTTTTTATTTGACAAGAGTATACAACAACAACGATCTATGTGACACAGTTACAGCAGAATATTCTTAGGTGTACTATCACATTGCTGCAATTGAACAGGATACCATAAAAGAGATTTAAGTGTTACCCTGCCTTTGCAATGAAGAGTGTGCAAACAGTTAATTAAAGTAACTTACCTAACACAGTATAGTCTGATACAGCATCCAAATCTTTCACCAGTTAAATCTGAAGGTGACACACTCGCTCTGTAGTAAAAGATCATCCAACTCAGGGTGTTGTCCTAGAATAGCTATTTTATTACCATTATTCAAGTACATGTTCCCTATTTCAACAAGCATACACTATAGTCCTTCTTGTCCTTCCTCCCAACCCCTTCTGGGTTCACTGGACAGTGCACAGACCTGTAGTGCCATGCCCCAAAAAGAGAGGTAAGGAGAATGGAGATACAGGATTCCTGCTAAGGTTTGGGATGCTTTGCCCAAGATTAGGCCATAGGGCTCAACTAAGAATCGTGATATGATTCTTAAAACTTACATTACAACCATAAAATACTCCTAGATACTTAGAGATTAAGGGCCCCCACCTTGTTACAAGCACACTGAAGTCAACAAAAATATTTTTCTTAAATGAGCTCTTCATTTTGCTCATTGCCCTCCATTTAAAGAAAAGTCCGAAACAAAACAAAATACAAACAATTGCCAAAAGCTCAAATAAGTAAACAAACAACAGAGATCATACAAACTCATCACAAAAGAAAACACTTGAGTTTCTTGTGAGAAATATTCGAAGAACCAAGGCTAAGGTAATCAAGCTGTGCCAAATGCAGGCAGCCTGGGATGGCCAAAGGGCCTTCCTGCCCTGATAATTATATATTTGGGCTGCATTGCCATAATTCTGGCTTATGCCAATCTTTTTCTGAAAAAAAAAGAAAAAAAAAAGGAAAAGAAAAATCAAAGTCAGCTATGGCTCGACAGGTCTGCAGTAAAGCTCAGCCATGTAGAAAATAGAGCAGCAGCTGCTCTACAGGATCAAAATACAGAGTGAGCAAACTCCATCATCAGACAGAATTATCTTAATGGATTAAAAAAAACAAAAACCAAAGAAATAAATACATCCACCCTCTCTCCCCAAATGTCTAACACAAACCCAAAGGGATTTGGGTTTGGGTTTCTGATGCAGGATATCTGTATATTATCCATTACCTACCTTACAGGCTTATTTTTTTCAAATATTTGTCTCTCATCAGACTTTAGTTTAGTATTTCAGAAGGAAGAAGCAAAAAGCATGCACAAGGCAAGGAAGTCTAACCTAGCAGACTGCCCTTCACAGTCATATTCCATGCACAAGGCTCTTGGGGGAGTCACCCTGTCAAGCATGGGAGGAGGGTTGCTCCCACATCCTGCCAAGGCGTAACAACTACACGGCAAGCTCAGGTAAGGTAAGTATATCGTAGCATCAGAGGACAGCATCCAAATCATCTCACAGAAACAGGCTCAAACCATATCTCCATGAACAACTACATTCTTAGAGTGTTTAGAAAGTTTAATATTGCTAATACACATACCTACATGCGAATCCAGAGACAAATTTTAGGTATTAGATTCTCACCTCAAGTGCTTCTCTGAGTATATAAACTAGCTCTCTCTAAAAAATTCAGCCAGACTTTATCCCATAAGATAGTGGACATGAGGCAGAGACCTGAGAAATACTTCTGGCTAATGAATTTTGAGGCTCTAGTATACACATGCTGCCCAGAGATACAAGTACCTTCTTTTCCCTGAACCTACTGGAGCCAAATCACGGCTTGGGGATTGGTAATCTATTCCCTACAACAACCCTACTTAAATCTTTAGGAGGAGGAGGAATTTCCTATTATGCCTGTAAGATTTTTGATGGTTTTGTCAGTTGATAGCAAGAAACTGCAATTCCTGAAGTACAACCAGACACCGTTCTCCATCAGATGTCACCAAATTATATCATCATTTCCAAATTTCCCCTGTTTCTCACACCATGTCCTGTTCATTTTTTTTTCTGCCCATTTTAATGCATGAAATCCCTGGCTGAGGGACCTCAGAAGGTCAACCCAGTGTTTATGGGACATGTCCACAAACGTCAGGGCTGGAATGAATGCTGTGTAGCACTCAAGTATCTTTATTCATGCATATTTATATTTATGACTTGTTAAAAAAAATCCACAATGCCTTAAGGAACTATTTACAGGACAGAAGTTACAGGAAATCATGTTAACTAAGGTGTTTCAGTACATGGGTAGTGTAAATATACATCTTCTAAGTGGTTATCATACAACAGTGGAAAGTGAACTTCTGTGAAGACCTCTGGAATTCTGGTGCTCTATCAATACCCTGCTCTTCAGCAAAAGGTTTTTCACTTGTCTCCATTTCCTACACATCTTTAGCCTTTTGGGACTGTCACCCCTCTGCACGTACAGGAGGAGGGAAAAACCACAGAGCCAACTATAAAAAGCAGAGGGGAAAAGGTGGGTGTCTTTATAACAGAAAAGTATTGAGGTACACTTTGATATAACCCTGCACTGCAGAGAAATCAACTTACCCACAGCAACAGCAGCCAAGGGCAGGGAGCACACACTTCTACTGAATTTGGTATCATTTGTGAGATGATCACAGCATAAAACAGCACAGATAAATCCTGTAGCTGCAGTAAAAGTAGATACCCAAGCTTGAAACAAAACAAACCTCACAAGAGAAACAGAGTAATCCAAGGAATTTTCATTTAATCCCTCCAAGTCTCTTACATTTATGGCAATTCCGTCACTTTGACAATTCTTATTGCAATATGCTGAAAGTACATTAGGAGTATAAATAAAAGGATATATAAAAAGATAAATAAACTCCTGAAGAGCTATGCTAATACACCATTGAAACACTAAAACACCAAACTGGACTCAAAAGATACCTTCGGTTTTATAAGCACCTCCAGGTAAGCTGAAAGCACAGCTGGACATTGCCCTGCTGTAGTGATGCCTGGAGAGGAAGGGAGTATCCCTTGGTCCCGCACAGCCTTCCCTCCACAGAACCCAGCTGACGAGGGTAGAGGCTGCTGAACCAACACATACACATACTAACAAATCCTCTGGAAGCACCAGCAGTCAGTCTCCACAGGGCCTCCAGGAAGCCAGAATTGCCCTCCCGTGGCCTCTCTCTTTCATACTCCAGTACACTTCATCTGAAGCAAAAGCCCATGTTAGCTGCAGATCAGCAAGCTGCAGACTCACCCGAGCAACAGGTAGAGGGATAAATAATGGAAGTCGACATGTTTGAGAGCAACTGGGAAGTGAAAAAGATTCACACAAAGCAAAGACAAACAGCAACATGGTAAAAAAAAAGTAGTTGAGATGAATGCAAGTGTTACTCATCTGCAAGAGGCAACAGCACACAAACAACTGACAGCTGGGCACACTCAGGAGTTTAACCAGTCCTCTAAGGATATGGTGACATGCAAATTATGATCTGCCTCTGGGAAAGCACTTTTCTTAATTCCTCCTAAATTGTATGAAATGGGCACGGGTACATAATGCAGGGGCATTTTACAGATGAGCCCTTATTAAAAGACTAGGTCTTTTTGCATTTAGAACAACTGCAAGCCAAGGGTTGTTTGTACTGCTTCAAGATCAACTGCAATGCGTATCTCCAACTGACCTTCAAAACGGTGCCACTAGGAACTGTCCTCAACAGGAAGATCTCACTACTGCTCCTTCCAGTTTCACAGCCACAGCTAATACACATCTCTGACAAAACTCAGTCCTTAAAGTCACCTTGTGAGACCTCAGTGTTTACCCATGAACATCTGGCTTGTGGATGCACAGAAATTCTTGAAAGAATGAATGGCAGGTGCACAGGCCCAAGTTTGAAGAGAAACAGAAACAGAGAAGAACACAATGCAGTGACTTATTTTTTCAAATTCTGAAACTTTCCATCACTTCAGAGATGGTCTGTGGGATATGCTGGACCCCCAGTGACACAGTAGATTTCAAGTAGAAATCTCACACTAATATACTCAACCTTCTGACTACCACGGTATAAAAGAAACCATGCAGATATGGCAATAGTATATAAGCACATCTCCGGAAGGTCAAAATAATACTTCAGTCTGTGTTGAAGCTCTTACAGCACCTCTTGTCAGGAACTACAAGGGTGTTTGCATAACCGGTTTTCCAGAAGAAAATCCAGCATAGGCATAAAAAAAGTGTTTAATTCACATTAAAATATAGTACTACAGACAGAAACATTAACCTACTTTACCTCTTCTCCAGAAATGGGATGAAAAGAGATTTCAAGATCATCACTCATCATCATTATAGCTTCACAAAAACAGTACTAGCAAGAGCTGTAGATAAGAATCATATTTTTCCCACTGTATCATCTAATTCCTGTAGTTTTCATAGGCGTACCGTGTGATTTGGTTATTTTTGCAGCCTTTTTGCATTTGCAGATGTTCTAGCAAATGGTATTTATTAGAGGAATATTCCAGTCTTGAAAAGATGCACATTTCAAATAGCATATTGCATAGATAATGCAAATTTGGATGGGCTCAATGGAATGGAGAAAAGGTGAAAAAGAGGCCAGATTCACCAAGAAATATTTGCTAAAGAAGTTCTTGAAGAGCATGATTTAATCAAAAATTTTCAAATTGTGTAGGCCAAGAAGGAAGAGTAAACATGCAAGTGTACTATTTGTTCTGAACCACTTTTAAACTACAATATTAATTTTAAGACCTTGGTATCTAGCTTGAAACTAATCATGTAGAAGACCTGTATACAGTCCTCTCACGTCTACATTTTTTTTATCATTTTGTTATATATGGTCAGAACTTACTTAGATGACTCTAAAATGTCTGCAACACAAAGGTCTCCCACTGCCATAAACGTGAACGATAATACTGTGTATTTCCATGCCATTTCCAATCCATGGATCTCAAAAACTTTTGACAATAAACCTTGTAAAGACCCTAAGAAGTATTACAAACATTAGCCTTTACTTTCACACCTACAGAAGGCTGACCTGATATCAGAACTAGGTCTCCAGTCCAGGAATTCTGACCATTTTAACTATTATCTCATGCCATCTGTATTGGGTCTCTCAGTCTTCATCACAGTAGCCACGCACCCAACTTCACAGTTCCTACTTTTAATATTCTCCCAAATACTTCTCCACACAGCAGCACAAGAAAAGTCAATCTAACACTGAAGGAAATATAACAAAACCATCTATGCTAGAGATAGCTGCAAGCAATTTCCAATTATAGCCTGATAGCTTGGCATCTCTTCATAGTGTCATTTAATGTTATCAGATAACAACTAGTTATTTTTCAGACAAACAGGTGGAATCTAATCCTGTTTTCCTACCTGGGTTTGCAAGACTTTTCTTGTGAGTTATCTTCTGAGAATTACCTTTTGAGATTTTTTCTCCAATGGAACAGACTAAAAGATATCAGGTAAGTTCAGAGTTCACCAGGGCACTTGATATTTTCTTCACAAAATGTTCTCATGCAGAATAGGTGGGATATTATGCTGAATAATATTGCTTATGCTGTGAACATCAGCCTGAAAGGGACACATTTCGTTGGAGTGGGCAATCTGGAACTAGCTAGAAATGCAATAAAACAGAACTGATGGACATCAAGCCAAGCTGTGCACCCATCAAGGAAAGAAATTACCATGTTATTCAATACTAATTTTTAGCTCCAAAATTTGTACATGGGAAAAGAAAACAGAGTAACTCAGAAGTCCTTAAGTTCTTTCACTGCTCTGTCACCAGACAGGATTTTATGCAACCAAAACACGCTGGCAAGCTGCAGCTTCTGATAGGAAAAATGTTCACATCTCTCTCCCCAAACACATCATAAAAAGCTTCCCATCACAGGCACTTTAGCAGACTGTTTATGGTCTGTAAAAAGCAAAAGAAATAATCTCTCCTCCATTCTAAGGGCACTAGGCCAGGGCAGCAAAAAGAGAAGCTAACATGGTGGTTGGTTCACAAAGAATTTGTTTTAGGAATTATTCTAGGGTATTCCTTACCAGATGTCCAATTTCTTTCCCAACATCCTCCATTAAAAAAGATAAGATAAATATAAAACAATTAGAGAAACATCTGAGGATTCATCACATTCTGTAAACATCTCATTTGCAGCATGGTGTTTGTATTTATCTTCTTTTCATCCACCCTGATGTGAGCTGCTTTTGTAGTTCTCCACAGACTTAACGCTAACATCTTGGGGAAAAACAAAACCACTTTAGAAGTTATTTTGGAATGTACAGATATAATGCAGGAACATTATTCTCAACCTTTATATTAGTTTCAGAGGCAAAACAGAAAGTACATTAAGGCTGGTCTGCATAAAATTTCTCATGAAGCCAAATTTTGGTGTGAGCTAGGAAAAAGACTTCCTTTGAACTCCGTATTGCTTGCATTTGCATTTTGAAACTGAAATTTCCCCTTGAAACTCCCAGTATGTTTCTGTTACCTTCAGGGAACAATAAGGGAGCCCTCCTGTGGATAATGCATCAAATTTAAATTCCCATGACCGACAAAGAGACTATGTAACCTAGGGGATAAAATGGCTCTATTTTAGAGCAAAGAGAGTGAGGTGGTAATCCACTGGAGGCTGTAGTTTAATTTAAATGGCTATTAACTTTGTTCCATTGGGGCAGTTACAGCTTAATTCATACTACTTTTCTGAAGCAAAAGAAATCGCACCAAATAAAACATCCAGGCTACAAAAGATATTTTAACAAGACAAAAAAAAAGTTATGGCTTTTTATATATATTATGAATGTTAAAATATAATTATTTATGCTTCCAACTCTCAGAAGGAACCTCCTTCAAAAGGTTTAACTTTAGGGACAATATTCACATGAGGGCATCAATATTGTTTATATCAGTAAAGTTAGGTACTTGCTCAGTCTGGACTCTGTGTTCCTTAGTACTTCACTGTTTCCTTTACATGAGGCATGGCAAAAAATATAATGCCCTCTTCCCCCTTTCTGAAACAGAAAAATACTCAGGAAGAGAGAACATCAAGACAAAGTTAACTCTATTGCCTACCTTCAGTTCTTGTGTTCAACTCATCCAGTTTGTTGGCTTTAAACAGCAGCTCTGCTCTCATAAGGAGCAAAATGGCCTCATTCACCATCACAACACACTGTTGTTTGTTGTCTGCCACTGGCTTCAAACACTTATTTTTAGGAAAACAAATTTAAAACGAGTATTTGTCCCTGCTGGGATTTCAGCACTGAAAAAAAAATCTAATTTCTATGGCAACCACTGCCAGAAAAATGTAAACTTCTTTAAAAGTTTTGCATAATCTTACATTATAGACTATAGGTGTTGCCTTCCATCACATCTAATAGGATTTACAATTGCTCAGCACCCTACAGGATGGAGATTCTGCTCTGAAGTTCATAATTGCTGAGTTTCTGCTGTCCTCAGATTTATGTTTAGCTATCCCATGAGCTCAATTCCCTCAGTTTATTTAACTTTTGAAGTGGTTGCATACAAAATGCCAATCACAGTAAAATCTTACAGCTATAGAGACTCCTACTATAGAGGACACTAGTGCAGGAATTGTACAGGCAGGTCAATTCACCAGTAGGCAAGACCAAAAGCAGCACTGGAAGTTAACAGAGCACAACAATTTTTTTACAAGTACTCTGGCAAAGAAATGAAGAATATTCAATGCAATTGAAACTGCAGGGAAAACTTAATAATCACTCGTAGTCCAATTTGTTCAGAACAGTAAAACTAATGATCTATCTAAATTTATTACACAGCTCTTGAGGACTGCAAGTAATCAAGGCTTGACTTCTGCCTTCTGTTGAAGGAATTTTATCACAGATTTTTACAAAAGTAGAGATAAAATTCAACAGTCTTTGCTGTCATGAGTCTTCTCTATAAACAAAGAACATTCAACCTAACAATAATTTTTTGTTTTGATCTGCTCTCTGAAAAACTGCACCTAGTGGAATATTCCTCTACCTCAGAGGTCAAGCCAATAAGGATTAAGACATGAAAACATGCCTTATTTCTCAGTTGGTTTGCCATCATATATGGCCTGGTTTCCAAATCCACAGATGTGAGAAAGATTTCCATTTCATTCAACTAAATAAAAATCAAATCTATAATACAAGACAGGGACAAAATATCTGCAAACTCAAACAAAAGCAACAGTCTTAGAATTTGGTATGTATAGAGTAAGGAAGTAATATTATAGACTCAATACCTACATACCAGTGTAAGCATAGCAATTCTGGAAAATGGTCCATCAAAAGAACAGTATCATGCATATGGCAAGAAACAGGGCAATGGACTTAATATTTCAGATTAGTAGTAACCCTTATGTAGATGAAGAAATATCTTCCATGAAAAGATGTTTGAAATCCTAATGCACACTGGTATGCTCAATATTGCCTGTACCAAAATCCACAAGGAAGTTTAAATTAAACTATACAGAGGATGCTTGAAGAAAGAAAGAAAAAGAAAAAAAAAATCCACAAAACCAAAACATACAACTACTTGAAGACATGTAAAGACAGAAAAAAAACTCTAAACAAAACCAAACAGCAAGATAGAAGTGAAGAAAGGAAATACCTTCATTTTGGAAGAGGAGCTCTATTAAAATATTAGGAAAGCAAATCAGTGAGAAGTAAGATAACCATACTGAATATCTGGATCCAGAAAATAAATATGGGTCTCTCACAATGACTGGTCTCTCCAGATTTTCACACAATTACCCTATTTTGTCATGAGCCAAAAGTTAAAAAAATCTCCACTGCTCTTAGCAGTCGTAGGGAAGAAGCCACCATAGAATAGAATTTCCAAAACTTTAGAAGTTCTTTCAATATTAAAAAGAAAAAATTTCAAGTCTTAGGATAACATTTGAAGCCAGCCACATTGCAGCAAGTGTGACTCATCAAATCCTGACCCAACGCAGCATGTGACAGGAGAAAAGATTGAGGTAAAAAGGCATGACACCAAACGAGTTTCAAAGATCTTTGTGACCGGAGGCAGATTTCAGTGACTAGTTTTCATAATACCTTTAGCTCCCACCTTTTATTGGAGTATGAGCCAGGGTCACCACAGTCCTGGAGATGAGATAGTAATACACAGGGTAAAAAGGAGAGGAAAAACAAAATAACAAGAAGATTCATGACAGAATTTGGAATCTTTGCAGCGTTTAATACATCTCCTTAGAGATCTTAATTGCACATCAATCTTCTTCAGCTGGAGAGTGAGAGGTGAATGTGCAATTCTTCAGCTTGGCACAGAGGGCAAACTGGAGTCAGAAGAAAAGGAGAAAAGAAGGGCACGCTCAATCGAAACTGGATTTTCTCTCCTCTTACCATGAGAAGACAAGAAGCTTTTCCTTAGTGCTTGCCAATACAGGAAAATTACTTTGGAACAAATAAGAATGTGGCTTAACAGCATTCTATCTGTAATTCCCTTATTCTATACCTAGAGTTCTTTTGGTAGTTAAGCTTAATCCACTTCTAACCCACACAAAGGCATGTTCAGTGCAGGGTGCCCACGCAAAGAATTAGTAGAGAATAAGTATGCTAAAGTAAGAAGACGTAAGCACAAAGTTCTTCATCAACCTTCATTGCCAATGTCACCCTTGTGACACTCCTGCTGCCAAGGCAGGAAAAAGAATTAGGTGAAAATCGTTGTTCTCCACTCCTATAAATGAAAGACAAGAATTACCCTCTGCTGGTATCAGAGCCAGCCACATCCAAGCTATCGAATTGTGGGAAACACAAAAAAAGGTAGAAAGGCTCTTAAGTGTGAGAAATAAAAGCAAGTTTCAGAAATAAAGCAGAAGAATCTAGAGATTAGCTTTGGCTATGAAAACTTGAAGAATAGACAATTATACATCAAGCAAGGACATCAAAACAATGGTTAGAGTTTCTAGGTTTGGCTGAGATAGCTTTTAGAGTTGCAAAAAATATGCTTAACAAGATAGATAAGGTTAAGCTTAACAATGGAATACCGGGCATTGTTATATAAGGTACAAACAAGCAAGTATTGTGTATAACAGGTGTACGTGCGCTAATGAGGATTGGTTAAGGCAGTTGTCTGCAACTTTTAAAAGTATGCTATTGGCTGAAAAGCTTTTAAGAATGCTCTGTAACCAGGAAGTCTCTGGATGCCTGCGACAACGTAAACCTGAATCANAAGCAAGTATTGTGTATAACAGGTGTACGTGCGCTAACGAGGATTGGTTAAGGCAGTTGTCTGCAACTTTTAAAAGTATGCTATTGGCTGAAAAGCTTTTAAGAATGCTCTGTAACCAGGAAGTCTCTGGATGCCTGCGACAACGTAAACCTGAATCATCTCCTGTGTCTCAACTCTGTATATGAGACTGATAAAATAATAAAAAGGCTCCTGGAGCATCTGTCCTGGCTCCCCGTCCCATTTGGATTCGCCGACATCTAACTGTATACAGACTGGCATATTCACGATAAAAGAACAGAGTAACGTCCAATCTATGCTATGTTTAGATGAACTGGACACAATCCTCTTTAATGGCTTTAAGTTGTGTGATCTATGTGGCTTTAGACAGAACTTTGACATTTCTTACTGTATGTCTTGGTTTTGGCTGGGATAGAATTAATTTTCTCCCTAGTATCTGGTATAGTCCTGTGTTTTGGATTTAGTATAAGAATGTTAATAACACACTGATGGGTTTAGTATTTATACTAAGTCAAGGACTTTTCAGCTTCTTGCGCCCTGCCAGGGAGAAGGCTGGAGAGGCAGAAGTAGTTAAGAAGGGACACAGCCAGAATAGCTGACTCCAAAATGATATTCCATAGCATATGGTATCATGCTCATCATATAAACCAGGGGAAAGCTGGCTAGGGACCACTGCTCAGAAACTGGCTGGGCATTCGTTGGCAAGTTGTGAGCATTGTGCATCACTTGCTTTGTGGATTCTAATGCTTTAGTTATTATAATAATTATTATTATATTTCTTTTGTGTCCCATTTAACTGTCTTTGCCTCAACCCATAAGTTCTCACTTCTACTCTTTCACTGTCTCCCCCATCCCAGTGGTGGGGCCAGGGAGGGAGTAAGCAGCTGAGTGGTGCTCAGTTGCCATCTAGAGTTAACTCGTGACATTCTGTGAACAACTTATCTATATAATGATAACAAGAAAATATTTTGTTATAGTCCAGACTTATCAGATCTAGATTGGAGATTTATGTAATCAACAGACATTTTATTAGTAACTATGACCTTGTCTGTATTTTATCCCATAAATTCAAAATTAGTAAAGTCACTAGAGTTGAGATGACTATCTCAAACTCCAATTCTCAGTCTCTCCTGTTCTTCATGTTTCTAAAGGTACACCAACAAAGGAATGCCCATTCCCAAAGGAATGGGAATATGATTCCCATTCATACCAACAGTATTTTGTTCTAAGGGCAGCTTAAAGTCAAGCAGAAAATAAAAAAGACACTGAAAAGCATTCCCAGTTTCTAATGTAGAAGAGTCATACTTTAAACTACATTCCTTAAAACACTATAGTCTTATTTCCCACTTAAGGTTTGGGAATCTCTTAACAGACTTAAATGAACACTGTCAGGAATAAAATTATGGACTGTCCCCGGATAAGCATGCAATGACACACCTTCAGACCTTTTTAGGCCATCTTCCCCTAGGTTACCCATGAAACTATCAGAACATATTAGAAAAATGTAGGTTAGATTTCCCTATTATTTTAAGTTAAGATAAGCATGAAGCGAGAGATGAGTGATATCAACCCATTGCACTTTCTCTTTATTGACCTATTCTTTCTTGCTCTTATATTTAACGTTGGAATAGTAAAGAATGGAGAAGTCTCTCCTGCTTCTATAAATAATGATATTTGAATTCTCTTTTTCTATAAATAAAAAAGGTATTATAGAATCTATGATTTCCTGATGTGAAGAATAGGCCACAGTAATTTTTAAAACTCAACCCACAGTTTGAATCTAAGCAGCACATTTCACATTTCGGGTCTGGCATCTCAGCCATAACGTAAAACTTACACTAGCAAAAAGATGAAAAGGAGAAAGCACGCTTGTCTGCCCTGGAACTCTGCTGCCCTTAGGCATGAGCCAGAAATAATCCCAGAGGCAGAATGCAAATGAAATGTCTCATCAGTGCACAGGCCTTAATGCATTTTACCTTAAACATTTACATTAACAGATGGTCCCCCGCAGTCCCATAAACTCACTCCTGAGTTCATTTCCATCTCACTCCAGGCCCCATTTGTCACCGGTCAGACAGAAGAATGCCGCAATGGGGTTGAGCCAGAACAGAGGAGTGGGACAAACCGTATGAAATGATTGGTGTCACCTACATATAAGCATTTGACCTCAGTTACAAAGGGAGAAAAAATTGTAAGTAAGAGGAAAAGGAATGATAAGGTGATGATCAGATGACCTGGAACTACCAAGATTAAAAAACAAAACAAAACACAAAAAAAACCCAAAAACAACAACCAAAAAAAAATCCCCAAAAAACCCAAAACCCACCACCACCAAAAAACAAACAAGAAAACCACACTGCTCCTTTTGGGGAGGAGGCAAATGCTACTTTTTAAAGAGGAGATGAAGCTGTGTGCTGTGACAGTGGCCTAGGCTGGCTCATGCATTTAAGGGAAGGTGACTGACATCAGGAAAGGCATAAGACAGCCACACTGCTCAGCCCTCACTTGTGGGAGATGTAAAACTCTCCGATCAGTCCAGTGCTCTTGTACAAGACTTGGGCTGTTGCTGAGTCTCTAAATTCTCAGCTCTGTCACAGAAAGTAATATTGGTTTAACCAGGGGAAGCATAGAATTAAGCCCTGCCATGGTAGGTTGAAAGACACCAGCTCTTGAACCACAGCTCATCTGTGGCTTGGGTTCATTATAACAAGGAAATAAATGTTGATTTGTTTGTGTTATTTTTATCTTGGCCAAAATACAAAAAGAAATTGTTAGAACAGAGATACCTGCCAAAACAAAACTCAAGTGCAAGAAGAAAAACCACAAATCAGTCTAGTTGAACTCAGTGAGGGATAAGAACACAAATGGATAAAAACTGGCAACAAAGTGATACTTCTTTATTCAGGATCTGAAGAATACAAACAACAGAGTTTGATCTATATTCTCACCAGAGTCTTGCACAGATGCAATAGGTGCTCAGACTGTCCCAGATGTACAATACACTGAGTTATCTCAGAACATTTCTCTGCAGCACAAAAATATCAACTCTATTTTTCAAACTGAACCACTTTGGAGATAAAGAAAATTGTCACTCCACAAAGAATACCCATAGTCAAAAAGAAAAATTAATGAATCACTCAAATCTCCTGTTAATGTCATAATCATTCAACTCTGCCCAGACCATGCTACTGTTCTTTCTCCATGTGCAAGCAGAAAACAGGTACTGGGATGAACTAACAGTATGACCTAAGCTGCTTTGCTGTGATGGTAAGAAAAAGCACTGCCAGTCCATTGTTTCCATCTGAGTGAGGATGCCTTTGTTTATTAAAAGAAAAGCTTACTTTACTTCTCTAAATTGCTTCAGGGGATAAAACATACTACAATTCATATTGCTTTCATGGATTTTATACTGTAAATTTGAATCAAGACTTGCATTTGAGAATTAATGACAGTGCTCTACAGTAAAGATCAATCTTCATAAGAAAATCCCATTGAATCACATTACTAAACTATATTGTTCTCTTTAAATCAGAGGAAATTTGCCTACTCCTACAGTCTATATCGAGTCTTTCAGCCTGAGTCAAAATGGGAGGCAAGTGTGAGAAATACTGATTTCCATTCACCAGTAATGTTACCATTTTCACACAGGTTTTTTAGTGGCAGTTCACTATTGCTCAATGACTTCACAGGTCTTGCACCAGAGCATCCAGGTACTTTGGAATAGGATTTTCCCAAGTTAAATTTAAGAACATATTCATAAAGATGTGAGTTTTTGTTAACATCTCACACCTCAGAAGATATTCAGGAATTTGTCATGCTCCCTCTATTTCAGAGACTAGTTAGAAGCCAAGTTTCATAAAACATAGAAACAGAAAAACTGCATTTGCCAAAGGTCCCATACTTGCATTCATGACAGTCACACATTCTTTTCTTTCTCTAGAGTTCAACAGCATCTGCCTTGAAGGAAACATCTACCCCTAAAATGAGTTAGCAGTATTCATGATAACCCACAATTTCTAATTTTCCCATTATCTGCCTCGCTGAAAACCCTGCTGGTACCTGGCAATGAAAGCAAGTCACAGCAGAAAAGGTACAGGAGAGTTGCTGGGCACTGCACTCAAGGCAAATGCTTCCCTCTCCCTCCTTGTAAACTTAGGTCACTTCTGAGTGTAATTAAGGGACTGTGTCAGGAGGGGAAGAACAGCTTTGTAGATATGGCCAGCTATATAAGAGCCACCTATATCTTTAACACTGTTATAAACTAGTTAGAAATATCCGTTCAGCTGAGCAAAAACTGGCCATGACCTGTGTTTTAAGCCTTTTCAAGTTCAAGTAATCAGTTAATAATTAGGGCTCTTTGTCAGAAGTCTCTCTCACTTATGCCATGACTGGGGCTGAAATACGTTTTATTTCACCTGTCAGCCTGTACATAATGAGGAAACAGGAGATGCAGCAGTGGGACTGGTTCTTCAAAGATGTGATAACAAAGCAAGTCTGAAAGACAATAAGAGGGACAGCCCTACCATTTTGGAAGTCAGTGGCCAAAAAATTACACTGCAACAATATTCTCCCCCAGTAGTTAAAATGCGAGCGTGACTGTTGCTGCATTCCTTCTACATTAAACTCAGCGAACACCTGAGGGGGTTGCAGTGAGAGGGAATTTTAGACACCACCTTATCCCAAAGGCAGCCTTCAGAATTTCTCTAACCTCAAGGCTAGCATGGTCACTGTGAAATTCAGCCAGCCTGCTTGCAGAAACAACCTCTGCTTTCACATCAGGTTACCCCTTTCCTCCTTGCTGCTCCTTGCACTCTCAAAACAGCTGGGGAAAAAACATGCCCTCATGGCTGCAATATTTGCTACTTTATTTTTTGTTACTATAATTACATTTTGGTCTTGTGCTTAAAAAATCTGAATACATCTCACACATTTTTGCAAACTGCATTTCTTAAATAGACATGCTGACCATCTTCAAGCAGCCAGACTTTTCCAATAATTACCTGCTAGGATACCACAGTGCTCATCCACTTATTGTGGCCTGCACTGGAGGATTTTTACAGACATCGCAGTATGTGCTGCAGTGCCCAGGGTAATGGCAACCAGACATGTATAGGGTATTTATACACCTCTAGAAAACACCCATACAACACTGCTTTAAGCTGCATTTGTGTATATCCTGAGTGAGCACAGGTGACTTCTACAGGAGCAGCAATCCTCATAGCTCTTCTTGGGGGAAAGGGCTTCATATCAATGAACAGGTAAATTGTCTCCACTGGCAGTTGCTGGATTTTGTAATGGTGACTACAGCATATTCCCCATAGAATCGTTCCCTGAGCCATCCCCATGTGATAATACCACAAAGAATTCAAGTCCTAGAACTAAACAAATGTTTGAGTACAGGTCTAATACTTGCAGAACATTTGTGCATACCTTGCTCTCATTTTTCTGTCACTTTGACTCAACTGTAAAGGAAAGAAATCTCCACTCAGTGCTACTGGATGAGATCACGATAGCAAGTATTTAATCTCCACCAAGGCAAATTTTTACTCATGAATCTTTTCTGTTCTTTCAGTGAGTGGTGATTTAAACAAGCTACATTTATAGCACTGATTCTGCAAAGGGAGGGAGAGAGTGCCCAGTGAGATAGGACTGCAAGTGATGGGTCCCAAGGGAGCTAAAACACAGATGTCATAAAAACCCATTTCAGAAATTGTACACAAAGGCACAGCTGTGCAGAGAGAGGCAAAACAGGTGGCACTGGCATCAGGGGCTGGCAGAGCATGGAAATAAACACACTGCATCGTGTTACAGTACAACATTACCACAAGATACCTTCAAAAAGGACCCCTTAAAAAAGGCCTCTTAAAAAAGACCTCTTTCTCCACTGCCTCTGGAGAAGTTGCTGAGGTTAAGCAGCCCTCTTCAAACAAAGCACCCCCAGAGCACAGAGTGCATTTGTCCTCGATCTGTGAATTTACACAAACTACCAAAGACTTGTGAAGTCAGCCGGAGTTAAGAGCCCCTCAGCAATATACTAAATCAGTTCCACACTTACCCTGGAGTCCTCTACTTAGAAGCAGCTGTTTTCCTACTGCTTTTGTTCAGCTTTGCACCCTGAGGTTAAACAGGCCAGTTATCCCCCTCACTCAGTGTCAGCTTAAGAGACAGCAGCTGAAGCAGCACAGAACCTAGGAGTCATCTCATTGCCACTTTAAGGTCTGCCCATGAGACCAGGCTGCTTCCTTCTCCTCCAATCTGCTATTTTGTAGACAAATTCTCTCTGCACAACAGATTTTGAAGAGCTGACCAGCTCTCTCCTCAGTCGTTAGACCAGATTTAAGGGCAGTGTGATCCTATCAGGATGCAAGGTTGTGCAATTTACTGCTATAAATCAACTGCCTTGATTCAGGTTTTGAAGGCTGAAGCAACTCCATCTGAGGCAGTGGGGAGCTCACCAGTTCACTGACATCTGACACCTTGCAATGTTTTAAAAGTATGTTCTGAAAAGCAACACCAATAAAAATGACAGTGTAGAGCTCCGTTTTTATTCACAACTCTGTGATGCCAGATCAAATTTTCTGAACAGACACTCAAAAACCTAATGTACCTATCCCCACCACACTGTCTTTTATGTCACCATCCACAACAGACATCCTGTTTTAGGAACGTAGCTGGCACTACTGCTGCAATCATGATAAACACACTGGGTGGCGTACTATGTCCCTTCCTTTCCAAAGGTTCTAAATCTCATCTTTTTGAGAAGGATGTAAGTATCACCCAAATAGCTAGCTTGGGACCAGATTTGTGTCATCTATGCTTGCTTTCACATGACTTTTTTTAACTACAAAAATAAAAATAATTTTTAAAACAAAGAGTAATGGGATATATTTACATCTGATTGTTCATCTGTAGAAAGAAAATATTTGTATGTCCTGCCGCTTCTCAAAATCACTGAGGAAGATGTCAAGTTGATCATAATTGAGACACCAGTAAAATGCAAGGCTAACTTAAGAATATTAAAGCAGATTGTTAAAAATGGAAAGTGTATGGAATTACTTTTGATGTCAGGCATTTCGAACTCTTCAGTCTTTTCTCTGATACTTGTTTGTATTCGTATTGTTTGAAGGAATATGCCAGGATTTATTATGACTAGAAAATTGCTCAATGCTGTTACTCTTACAAACATTTATAAAGTTTGATGAAGAGGATCTTCTTCCACAATGTTTCCAATTATTCTGAGGTATCCTAGTGGTACAAGGTGCTGCTCAGAGAGATTAGAGACACCAAAGTTCAAGGCACAGCACTTACAGAGAAAATAATAACATACCTGGTTGAAACAAACCATAGTTTAAAAGAGAATTCAGGATAACTGTAGGGATCACTGCAGAAGCAGCTTAAAAAAAATAAAAAAAGCTTCTCCTGTCCCATTCGTCAACTCCAGTGACAGAGTCTCCAGCTGGAACTTGGCTTGCCTGACTGCTGGAACTCTTGCCAGCCCAGCTTCACTGTGATCCCTCCTTTGACCCCCACACAGACTCGGCAAGGTTTTGCTCATTCTCAGACATCAGGCATGTGAAACAAACAAAGAATTTCTAAAAATTACTAATAATTAACTCCACTGAAATTTTCCTTTAACAGCTTAATCAGGGGAAAATACAAAATCCAGCTTAATGCCAAGGAGCCCTACACTCAGACCATCAAAAGACCACAAATGCTGGAAAGATAATCTTGCAAAGAAAGCACGGGTTTAGGACAATACCACAGTACTGAACCCAGTTTTTCAACAGATTCTTTCAAATAATGGAAAAAGATATTCAAGCATTTTGGGACAAATCTAACAATTTAGTTTTATTTATCTAGAAAGATAATTATGGGTATACGAAAAGTCATTGAGTACACAAATGCCTTTAGCATCAATGGGAAACCTAATTCCTCATTGTGACTGCAGGGGTAAGAAAAATGAATCAAGCTTCTTACCTCAGTGCATAAATTCAAATTCCTCACATGTGAAAACCCTGCCCATGGATTTCAGTAGAAAGTATGGATAAATAAATAATACTGGCTAATAGCTAATTCTTCTCAGCCCACTGTGGTTTTGGCTCAGCCCTGCTACAAATGGTTTTCACTCATTTAGCCAACTGTGGCCACAACCCCATCTGCCTCCAAAGATGCCTCGTTCTACTAATTGTTACATCTCAAAGCACTGCATCTTACTGCACTGATCAGACCGAGCCCTGGCTATTGATTAATCCTTAGCACAAACTTCTACAGCCCTGGTTGGCCATAGGCAAATAATATCAGATTCCCTGATTCAGTTTTCTTTTCTTTTTTCTATTCTTTTTTATTTTCTTTTTTTTTTCTTTTTAAAATCATTAATTAATTAATTAATTAAGTGCCTGGCAGGCCCAAGGCCCTCCCCGCAACCTCACCTTTCAGTAACATGCCAGAGCACCAAAATGGTTCTTTGTAAATCGAATTGAAACAAAAGCTATTGACCCAGACACATTTGCAAGTAAATCTGGTTGGACCTCAATCAGAGAGCATGTGTTTGACAGCAAATTAGGCTTAAGTGCTGCAGCAAGAAAAATGGGAACCATGTTCTGGCAGACAGAGAGACAAAGGGAGGACTTAATTAAAGGACTGAAACCCACACCAGCAAGTCTAGCAAATGAGATTCAGAGCAGAAAAGGAGAAGTGCAGGGCTGCCTCTTACTATAGGAATCTAGCACGAAGGAGATTTGTTGCCCTCCAAGAATGCTTGGGCACAGAAAATGACCCTGCGCTGCTGTGAAAAGGGCAACAACCAGAGACGGAGGCTAAGGGGAAAGTTGACTACATTGCAGGTGACCTGAAAATGTCACCTTGTCT
This sequence comes from Gymnorhina tibicen, assembly GCA_013399875.1. NCBI lineage: Eukaryota > Metazoa > Chordata > Aves > Passeriformes > Artamidae > Gymnorhina > Gymnorhina tibicen. The sequence continues at coordinate 732,389 of VXAZ01001670.1, forward strand.
TTTGATTAGGGATTTTTCAGTCCAGAGCTGAAGATGAAGAACACAGTTTGCAACTGCTGCTCCAAGAAATTATCTTCAGAAAGGCCACAGCAATGCTACAAGTCAGTGTAATGCAGCTACCAGCCCTGTCCTCATCCAGAGAATAATCTGACATATATTACTGAAACAAATATGAATTCCAGCAGAAACAACTGCAGTAGACAGCTGAATCCCCCGTACTATAACCTCACACAGCACAAGAAACAAGGAGATCCTGAGGGGGAAGGTAAAATGCCTCCTCACGCAAGGAGAACCACAACATGTAACAATCATTGCTTGCTACAATTCAACAGAAATAAAAACATTATGTCCTGGAACAACCTGGAGGCCAGAAAAACATATGACTGTTCTTAGGGGAAAAAAAAACCCAACAAAAAACTCCACAGAACAACTTCTTCATTCCCACCACAAAGGGGCTAAGACAGCTCATTGTTTTTATTTAACTATGCTCATTTGGGTGTGATATTTATCAAAATAATCATGCCAATGTAAACCCTAGTTTAAACACAGTTCTGTATGTTGGCACAGTAACCATGGCAAAGACCAGGATCTCCGACCCTCTTCTAAAACTACTGTGCTATGCATTTGAAGCCTTTTGCATGCCTTTTCCTCTTTATCTACTTTATATCATAGTGAAACTTTATTGTTCATAATAAATAGATTAACTAGAAGTGGAAAATAGTTTCCAACACTTTTCAGAGCACTCTTGAGACGAGGAAAATAACCTCCCCCCTCAAGGTTTAAATAAACTTAATGAAACCAAATCTCGTAGGCTGCCATGTCCCAAGGAACTTTTCAGACATAAATCCTCCAATCAAGCCCTCCTAGAAATCTGTGTATTCTCTGTTGTTGTCAGCTGGGTTCCCACTGAACAAGGCAGGCGGTCTCACAGATCAGTGGGCAAGTTGTGCCTCTGATGTGTTTGACTGTCACATTCATAAACACAACAAGCTACGCCAGCAGCAATAGCAAGGCAGCATGGTGGGGGATTCAATACAGTTCACAAACTACAGTGCACAACATTCATCACTGCAAACAAACTCAGTCCACAGCTCTCCATGCTGGCTTTCACAGCAGGGATAGACAGCTGCCAATGCTGCTCTGTGTCCTGCTTTTGCTTACTCCTCAAGCCCTGAATCCCCAGAGCAGGTACTATTCTTCTGTCACTATGACCTACTGGAACTCATGGCTACAGCCTAACAAACATTGACCACTCAGAACACTTTTAGAAGCATCTCAGTGAGATGCCCCACCTCTCTCTTAAGGGGAATTGAGTGCCAAGCCTTTCTCTGAGAAGGGACAATTACACAAGCTACATCAAATGCCTCAGACAGTTATATATCAGGTCCAAGTAAGTATCCTGGTACCCAGCACAGCTCATTGTCTATCAGGCCATGGCCTCCATCACATACCATCTCCTTCTAGCATATGAGTGCATATGAAGATAAGTGCTTTTTTAAAATAAAGTATTAAAAATTTTACTGTGAACAATTTTTAAAAATGCATATTTAGGAACATTCCTGTCTCCTGTCCCTGAAATGCTATTACTGAGATGAAATTGGAGTATTTAATAGCACACTCAATTGTGAAAGACAGAGCAAGGAAAGGATTCTATATTCAAATTTTAAAATAGAAACTCAGGAAAGTAAAACCTTAACCTATAGTTTGGAAGTGTAAAAGATTGCTCTGGCCAAGAAATCTCCAAGAATTTCATCCATCCCTGGAGATGAGACTCTTAGTTTCATGCTTGATAAGGAAATACACCACCAGACCCTGGTACCCTTGGCTTCATGCTGTGTCCTAGGTCAGAGCTGATGGGAAGCAGACTGCTACCAACTGCATTGCTCTAGCTCTTGGACTCTCCAGACATCAGCAAAGATGAGAACCCAATGGATAGCAGCAGGGTACTCTGAGCTATGAAGGGAAAGAAAGTAAAAAGAAAAGAAAAAAGGAATTAAAAAGAGAAAACTACATTGGGTACCTTGACAGATATTGACAAGAATAGAAACAATAAAAAAGTCCCTGCTGTGAAAAACTCATCAAGTAGGGGATGATGCGTACCATGCAGACCTCATGCAGTGTCGTCCCTCAAAGATGTCACAGTCCTCGTCAGCTTTGCTACTGTGATATTCCTCCAGGAGAGGAGAGCTTAGCTGACACCCTGCCAGTCGTCCCAATGACTGCTGACAGCCTCAGGAAACATATGGATGGGAAACCGATGCCTGCATTCAAAGGCTGCTGTCAAACCCAGATAATAACCCATGCTGCAAGGCATCATTGCCTAAGCATGTGTAAACACCTACAGGACCCATACGTACACACACACACACACATTTACATATCCTCAGCTGTATCCACAGTGATGAGAGGGAGACAGAGTTGAGTCTGCACGATTCAAGCAAGCCTGTGGTGGTGTTGTGAGGCACAATGTGAGCTTATCCACGTGACAGCTGCACTAATTCCTTTGATCTGCAGTGACGAGGTTGCCTTGTTGCTATATTATATAATAATATAAATTAAGATCAGCTACAATAAACAATAATATAGCATGAAATACAGTCAGTGTTTGTTCAGTGGACATTACCAAGACAGATCCAGAAATAGCACAGCACCTGGAGAGAGAAAATACTGCCCTGAAGTTTTGACATGAAATTACTGAGCAGGACCTACTGGATGCTGCTCGCCCCTCATCCTCAGAGTCTGATCATCTTGCCTCAGTTTTGGACATGTTGCATAGCAGCAAACTCTGAGCCTGTGGCATTCTCCCCTCACCTCAAAGCTGTAAGATACCAGAAACCCTTGGAGATTTGACTCCAGTCACACTGCAGTATCAGTTTCCCACTTGACTAAACCCAAATGGACACTTGACTACCTGACGTACGTTGCCTGCAGGTAAATCCTAAGGATGTAGCAAAAACATTACCCTGTATTCCAAGTGCCTATTTGACTAATAGCAGTAAGAAAACTCAAAGGAAGGAAAATGTAATATGACATTAAAGTCATGTAAGTTCATGTTCTATACATATAACTTTTTTAAAGTTTGCAGGAATGGGTATCTAGTTGTTTTAATTCTTGGCAATGTCACATTCCTGAAGATGCTTCTTTAACACATGTCAGTGGCAAAGATGAGGGCTGGTAACTTTGAGGGATGCAATTAGTTGGCACTGCAATATTAAAAATACTCCTAAATTTTTTATTTCATTCCATCTTCCTTTTTTTTAATTGAAGAAATAGAAAAAGGATAAAAGACATAAATCCCTCACAATCCAATCCAAACATTAATTTTTTATACAGGAATCCACAGGAATTCATGTGTTTTGTTACTGTCCAGGGCACTGTGGAAGCTGACACCCAAATTACCAATTTATGGGCTACCCAGCCTTAATCCACCTAAGCAGCAATGTATTTCAAAGAATACAGATCTAATTAAATATTCATCACTTGGGCTGTAATTTGGTCAGATAGTGGTTTACCAAATATGAAAATCTGCCCACCTCCCCAGCAATATAAAGCAATACTTAAGTTTAAAAAAGGTGAAAACAGTCAACATCATTTGATGGAGGGTTTTCCTCCTACTCTCTTTATTGCACCATCTGGGTTACCCAGGACTTGAAATCTACAAGAGTAGTTTGCTTTATCCCATTCTCAAAGTAAACCACAAAAAAAAAATCAGACCATGAGCTACTGAGGCCTTATATCTATCCCTATGGTGCCTTTGACAGCAGGCACTCTTCCCTTCAGTTCTGAGGAGGCTCACCTTCACTTTACTCTCCACCTCAAAAATAACACAAAATGTGGACGGGATCACAGCCACTACCAAAAAGCCAATGCCTCTCCACAAAGCATACTCAGTATTCTTCAGAGCTCACTCACTGAAGAGCTGACCCTGACCAACCCTGCACAGAGGGGATCTTTGACTGCATGATCTAGCTATGCCACAAGACAGAGGTATTACTGTCAAATCCATTTACCTTTGCCAGCTCCTGGCAGCACTGGTAGGCTGTCAGGAAAAGAAATGAGCTAATGTTCACCAGCAGACCCTTGCCCGCTTCTGCTCTCTGGACATGACAAGCCCTGTCATTTCTCATATGTGAAAAATCGCAGTAATAATGCCTCTCCCCTCCAGGATGATATAATGGTGTCTGCACAAACAGAGAAGAGCAGCAGAAACTCTAGCATTCAGTACAGTGTGCAGTATACAGATATCAAGAAAAACAACAAATATCAGAGGAAAACATTTTTTTTATGCCATCTTTGATTGAAAGAGGATTTCATACATGGGAAATTGGCTTACACTGCTATTGAAGAAAAATCCATTGAAGCTGGTTCCTCATTGTTAGTCTTTTCAATAGTTCTGCCTGTACAAGTCAGAGCTGCCACATTTGGCACTTCCTTGTTTTCTCCAGCTGTGAACCTGGTAGAGGGAGCTGGTGCTCACACTGCTTGTAATGCAAACCTTTCCCTACTGTTAGAATTACATGGGCTACAGGCAAAGACTGCTACTGCCACTCAGTGCTGACACTGGCGCTGATCATTTCAGCTGGCTGAGAAAAGGAGAAAGCAGTGTGGAAAGTTGAGACCCCAGAGGTCAACTCTTCCTCCCCTCTTGCCAACAGGGCTTTTCCATGTGAAAAGCCATTACCATAAGCCTTCTTATGGTTCAAATTCTCTCAGAGACCCTACCCACACAAACGTCTAAGAAGGAGTCAGACATTGGGCAGGACAAGCTATATTTCCACCCAGAGAACAAAGCTGCAGAGGACCTCTCTTCCACCTTGTGTGCCCCCTATCCATCAAGCACCTTGACCAGTTAAGAGTATTGATGAATACCATCTCTTTGCAAGTTCATCAAAAGTATCACAAAAATAATATTAATTGGGTTGAATAACCCTAAAGAGAAGCCCATCAGTAGGTGCCTTAAAAAGATGCAGAGACTGTTTAGCCAAAATTATCTTAAGTGCTCATGGACTACTTCTTGTCACTGCTGGTTACAGAGAATCTTGTTCCTTGATGATTCACTTTTTACACTCCAGTGTACAGGTCATTTCAAATAGACCCCAAAAGAGGTACTGTGATATACTGAATAAATGGTGCAAAATCTCTGAATGGCTCTGACACGTGCAAGAAAACAGTCGCACTAAGGGAGCTGCAGCTTCCCCAGAAGTGTACGTGTATGTATGTGCATACATACTTGCAGGAAAAACATATAGGTTTAAACACCAGGCACACCAATTTAAGAAACAACATGATGTAGTAAGTCTGTTGCATAACTCAAAGCAAACAAGAGTAGTTTATCAAAAGAGAATTCTATTCCTGTCTTGATCTGGAATCCACACCAGAGGATAAAAAAACCCACAATAACAGAAAACCCCAAACCCTAATAAAACCTTTGGCTGACTGAGCATGGAGGAAATCTTTTCTGACCATGTTCCAAAATGTGCAAAGACAAGGCACATAAAAATACACTTGTGCTGTCACCTCTGCTATACATTGTATAACTGTTTGCCCTCAAGTGTGCAATTTAATTCTGCTCATTTCAGAATTAGCGGAGTTGCTATTACAGCAAGGCCAATTTTCCCTGTAAGAATTCATAAAACCTGCAGTCCAGAAGTTTATCTGGGTTCTTAAACTGGCAACTGCACTTACCCACAGAGAAAAAAGGAGAGAAACACCTTAAATGACTAGGAAAAAATTTAGAAGGACAGAAGGATTGGTGAACAGACAGTGGCCAGCAGACAGGCATGAGCAAAAAAGAGAGGAAGAGAGACAGAAAAAAAGGAAGGAGAGAGGTGAAAGAAAGAACAAAAGTGCATTTTTATTACAATATTACAAGCTCTCTGATTGCTCTAATTACAGCTAAATGAAAACAAAACTTGCCTGCTAGTAGAAAGTGCATGAATAATTAACTGGAAAGGAAGGAAGGCAGTAAAGCTGCAAAAAGCCCAAACAATCTTAAGCCATGGGCAGGTTCTCTGGAAAGCAGGAAAGCATTTAATTCCTGGTGTATGGTGGTATTTTTTTTTCCATTTTCCTCCCTTCCTGTATGGCAGCTGAACTTCTTCTCCTCCCCCACCATTCTTGGCCTGTGGTAAGCTACCTCATCTTGTGATGCTCATACTTCTTACTGTGACTTAGCACTTTAAATGTAAGCTGTCTGATTCTACAGACTGTTTGGGCAAGAGCATCTTCTAGGAAAATCCAAGAGAACACACAAAAAATGGATGCTTTTTTTTTTTTTTTTTGGAAAGAACAATTCAATAGCCCCTAAGGTGTACAGTAAAATCTGAGGCTTCAGGAGCCACCAAAAACAGACTCCTTAAATGTAGTGGTGGTCCCTCTCACAGCTCTTCTAAACAAAAACAGTTTGGGCCCCAATGTCTTAACCCACCTCCAATCTTCTTAATGATTTATACAAGCAGATACCATAATGAATTGAAGCAAAACTATGGTCTTCTTTTAGTTTTCTCCCTAAGCTGTCCTTTAATTTTGAAAAAGTAGCCCTCAGAATTTTTTCTTCAGCACATAAAGTGGAACTGAAATGTTAGGCTTTGGAATTTATTGTAAAACTACAAACCCACCTAACTAACCAATCCCATACGAAAGAGTATAAAATGGTTTGATCTTGTACAGTAGCGTGCACAGTAGACAGGTGGGTCCGTGGGACATCTCTGGAATTAAAAGAAAGAAATTAACCAAAGGTGATCGAATAAATATCTTAGATAAAGCTTTTAACAAAAATAAACAAAATAAAAATTAAACATTTCTGGAAATATTAGTAGAATGTTATAAAGGAACTAGAAGGGATAAGGGGTGGGTAAACATGCTACCCATGTTTCCATCCTGAAGCAATGTCTTTGCTGACCCATAAGAATGAAAACATTTGTTTGCAATTAATCAAGGAATCAAAAAAGAAATCTTGACTTTATTTTCTGGCATTCCAGAACAATGGTGCTATCAGTCACTTCATGTCTGCAGTGGGCTAAGTGCTAAATAAAGCTATTTTCAAATTATAGATATTTACCAAAATAAACAAATGCATTTATTACACAGCAGGCAAGGAGAAAGAAAAGAACAAGAAGGAAAATAAAGATTGAGAAAGAGAGGTCCTTACATCTATTTATTTATTTAATATCTGGAAGTAAAAGCTTTTTGGAGTGCAGAAATCCAATTGCTACATGCACCATGATGGATTAGCTCTGGTAAGATGAAATAAATAGCCATTCATCTTACTGCTCACATCGGCACTGGGTGTACCATGTTCAGAACTAAAATGAAAAGCCTACAGACAACCCTAACCTGGGGACACATGCAGTAGGATTATTTGCAAAACAGCTTTGGTACCAGAGCTAACTCTGAATGCCCCTTTGGAGTCTCAAACCAGTCATATTTGAATCAGCCATTCTATAATTCTCCTCTCTCTCTATGGATAGCCACACAGAGAAAAGCATGTACATAGTCATCCATCCTGGAACTACTTGAGCATCTCAGGAGATACGCCCTTCAAAGACCTTTTGTCTACTGCTGTAATACAACTTCCACACTACCACCATGAAATGCTGTGGCAGCATTTTGTTCTCCTCACTTTTCAAGTCTCTGCTAAATATGAAGCTTGAAATAAATATCTTGAAACAGCAAGTTAAAGTATCTAAGTCTCCTCTTATATACATTTTAAACTGACTTAGTTTTACTGATCAGAGGTATATTACCCAAGGAAAAACAGAATTTCTGCATTTATGGCAAGAGAATTAAGAGAAAAAACCTAGTCTTGCTGAAATCTGAACTTGTGAGTCCAGGATAGTTTCCATTTTGATGCTGAGAGCCCTGAGTAATGATCCTCCAATACACCACTTTCATCTTCACATGGAGCAGAAAAGGCTTGAGAAAACCCTGATTTTCAGCATCTTATGCCAGGGCCTCCAGAAAAATTTTGACATCATCATCACTAGCAATGAAGCAGGTGCATAAAAATAGGGATTCAGTGGAACAGAAAGTTGAGAGTATGGATATTGAGCAACTCTGGTATGGCAATACATTTTCTCTCTAGCACAGCCAGAAGTGACCTGCTATTCACCAAGCCAGATACTCACTCTCATTTACTGACTCCTGAGATATGCAGCAAACACCCCATTCCTACTTTCTTCCCCAACACATGTAATTAAACACCTTCAGGACAAAACTGTTTTGTTATTTGGTTTCTTCTTTGTTTGGTTTTTTTTCCGAAGCACCTTGTCCTCTATCTCACACTGGTTTTTATTGCTTATGTGAAAGAAACCTTATGACTTTTCAGCAGTACAGTAATTACAGTCCTGGTGGAGTCTGGAGAGGCAGGAGGTCACTAACACCTGAGCAAATCTGATTCCAAACAGCATATCTCCATTCAACTGAAACAGATGAGAACTGCAGTTGCCTAAAGGTATTCATTCTGCATTGCCTTGCATGAGTGGAAGCATATGTTTCTCTTCCTCATCAGTGTTTGTTTGTCAGAACAACTGATGTTGTTCTCTTTCCTAAATCAAAGAAACTACAGCACCAATGGTACAACTGCAGTTGTTCCATCCTCCTCTCCTCTGCCCTGTGAGAGGAGGAACAAAAGGAGTTCAGATAATAAGGTCAAGGGCTGTGGAAAGACTGAAAGCCTTCAGAGAGAAAACCATCCCCCCCTAAGGCTATAGAAGTGTTACAAAGCCACATTAGGAAGCAGTAAAAGAGACCCTCTTTGAGATGCAATCAGAGAGAGGAGAGAGCTCTGCCTACAAAGAAAATTGGAAATGAGAAGTAGCAACAGAGAAGGCTCCACACAAGCTGTGCACTTGAAAAGACAGAAGTCTGTTTTCTATATTTCAGCTCCAGATCCTGAAAAAGGTGATGGGATCCTAGAGCCCACAGGTGCTTCAGTAGCCCTCTACAGGAAGAGGAGCACCAGTCCACACACACACCATGACTCCAGTCTCCTAACAATAAAAAAATCCAACCATCCCAAAGTGATGCAATACTGAATGTTTCCCAATGTACAGTACCCTCATATCCTTCTGTTATCCCTCCTCCTCTGAATAGAGACTTTTTAATCAGAGTGGCATGCATGGTTAGTTGTGAGTAAGATATAGATGACTACTCACATGTGAACCTCCACTTAGGAGAGACAGTTCCTGATAAGCTTGATTAATATTATTTTAACCCACAGATATAAAGTTAGTTGCTCAGAGGGTTTTGGTGTACATCAGCTTCAGTCACATATTCACCTAGCACTAATTCTATTAGTGCATTTCGTCACTGAAAGAGAGCTCCCATTAAATAAACTTCATTAACTGTTCCACAGACATTAACAACCTGCACAAGCTTCCTCACACCCACAATCCTAAAGATCTATGTACAAAAAGCTCCAGCAGATTAATTTCTAAAACTTAGCAGCCTTACAACTGAGCATGTGCTCAGCTGTTGCATCCTTGTTAAATGCTCTGATTACATGAGCCTTTGCCCAACAGTAGCTTTGGGCTCCTCCCAGGAGCCAGGATCTGCTGAACAAATATTAGTGAACCTCCTGGGAAGGAAATAATTGAAAATGCCAAATCACCATAATCCAGACTTTATGAGTCTGTTCTTGGCCTTTCTCTTTGGCTCAGATGTTCTCTTTAAAGGGAGACATCTAAAGAGAATCCAATGGCTGTCCACTCCTTCATGTGACAATAAACCTGTCATTCACCCAGTAGCTTTCAGTGATTATCCAACATTTTCTGAAACTCATGAAGCTTTGTTGTGCACCACCACATACTTGTCTCATTTCAACCCAGAGGTGGATACATTGCCTGAGTGCAGCTCATAAATTGCTTCAGGCCCTCTTCCAGTAAAGGTGCTGGACAAATGAGAGCTATTATTAGCAGAGACAGCGCCAGTGTCCAGCAGCTAGGACTGGACAGCATTGGTTAGCATTAAACTAGCACTTCTGACTATCAGAGTCATCCCTCTTCCACACTGTAACACCACATCTATTACATGTGTGTAATATGTACACAGGAGCAACATATCAAGCCATCATGTTGCCACCAAAAAATTCAGTGTGATGACCAAAGAGCTCACAGATTTTGCTGGGACCTAAAGCACAGCAACAGTAACAACACATAGAGCTGCCTCATTAAAAAGAGGGATGATCTCAGAAATATCAACGTGCCAGACAGCTGCTAGCAAGCACAAATTGAAGGGTGGCTAGATTGTGCCAGCTGCCTCCAAAGTAGCTGCTTAGGGTAGGACACAACTTTCCGATGACGGCAGCTAGGAGTAGAAAGTGTGGCCCAGCAGCCTGACAAGTTAATGCTTTCTGCAGAAATGCCTCCAAGTATGCAGTTCAGTCTACCGAACAAATAAACAATAATCCATAAGAGAAATAGAGAAGTCTTCAGATCCAAAGGACATGAGGAGGCTACAGTAACTTCTTGCTGTTCACAGCATTTCTCTGCCAGAAGTTCCATAAAACAATCTGCGCAGAAAAGCTGTTTATGTTCTATCATGTAGCTTTCCTTTAGATTGGATTTCCAACTCATGACTGGTAAAGCCCATTTTTAAGATGTGGAACACTTATTTAGCACCACATAACCCTATAAGCTGTCAGGGGCCATGATATTCCTTTCCTATACAAAGCACTTGACAAAGAGTTTATAAAAGCATTATCTCCATATTACAGCTATGAAAATTAAAGATCAGATTACTGGTCCAATATTCAGAGGAGCTGGAAAGGTATATTGTTCCAGGGACAGAGACAGGACACTGAAATCCAAACTATAAGGAGGAAAAAATCCCTTCAACAAGAACATGCAGAACTTTTATTGTCCTTTTTCATCCAGTGATTTCCAACAAAGTCATGAGAAAAGAAAAGAGATGCAATTTTATATGATGGATAACAGAAAGAAAAAAAAAAAGAAAGTAAATTGGTATTCCTAGGTCATGCAAAGAGTAAGTGGGAGTGCTAATAATAAGCAATATGTTCCCAAAATGTGTCTCAGGTTCTGAATGGATCATGCTGCCTTGCATCGATCTAAATGCTGGAACTATTTTTTTTTTCCACATCAAATCAAAATAAGAGTTCTTTTTGGTTTTTTTTTTTTTTTTTTTTAATTGTGGCAGTTGACAATATTTCAATCGTTGCTTTTACAAACAAAATGACTGCTCAGTGATATGTGGTAAGCCAGAGTGGCTGCATTTGAGGTCCATAGTTCATTCATATTCTGTGACATATGAGGAATATATAGTTATAATTTGTGACAATCCCCTGAAGGAATTTTTCATTTTCAAAGGGACAAGTACTCTCTAACCCAAAAAAATTGAGACCATATAACACATCTATTTCACTCAAAACTGTTAACTTTAACACAATGCTGTTGGCCAGCTCCATAACAAAGAACTGAAAACAACAAAGTAAAGGTGCTGGCCACTGAAGCGATGATTCTTCATCTCTGATTACTCCCTAGAATACATCATCTCAAAAGCAGACCCACAGATTTCCAGGTGCCTCCAGGCTCCTGGTAGCATTCAGAAGATGGCGTTTCAACTCTGAAACACATCCAAGCAACACATGAAAACAAAGCAGGGAAAGAGGGAAGTAAAATTCAGGCAAAATCAAACTTCCAAGTTTCCAGGTTAATCAACATACACATTAGTCAAATGCTAGTTTGTGTGCCAGGACATAATGAAACTAGCATCTAAATAAAGTGACAGAAACAGACACAGAGACAACATAACGCTAGTGTATCTAATGAAAATTCTTCTCTGTTATAAACAGAAAATAAAGGTGTGGAGAAGACGCTGCTCTGTAAAACTACTAGTGAAATGCTTTCTCTGCATATAGAGAGCTTTAAAGTTCTATGAAGTTCAGATGGGTGCAACTTGCCTTCAGATCTGGGGCAGCCTCATTTAGAGGACACATTGCATGCCCTCCAAATATAACCTCACTTTTATTCTACCTCACTGTCATTACCCCTTAGTCTTAAATGTAGGTTGAAGGACGCAGCTGCCTTCTATTGCCTAAAACATTAAAAACTGGCTTTTGGAAAACCAGACAACTTCCATGTAACCCACAGGGATCATCAAATCTCTTCCATCTTCTGTGCTGTCTTTGGTGGGGAAACAAAAATCCACATATGATTTGCTTGCTTTGACTGTTTCAGATTTTATTCCTTGAAGCCTCATAAAGACATTTGTATAGAAGCAAAAAGAAGACTGCTGTAGCTAGGATTTGGAGTTGCTTATGCTATAAATCTGGTAGCCTCACATTTTTTTTGTTTGATGCTAGGCAGGCAACAGGAACAAGGACAACCAGTGGAGAAATCAATCAAACCTGTACTCTTGCAAAATTACTCTGGACCTGCAATGAATGCAATGGATGTTTCAGCCTCTCTATTGCTTCCCCATTCTCAGTTGGTAGCAAGATTCCAAATTCATCCCTAACCACACAGTGCTTAGGGTAGCTAATTTATTTAGCAACCTATTTCTCCAGGTAACGCCAGCATCTTTGAATTGCAGCCCTTGCAATATTTGAATTGCAGCCAACATTTGGCATACCAATTGATTCCACTACCTAGCTGTACCTGCAAATTTAGAGAGGGATTATTTTATCCTATCACCTCACTTATTAGTGAATACATTAAGCAATATCAGCTCCAACACTGACCTCTTGGGAACATCACTGCTGTATCCCAAAACGCAGGCATTTTATTTCACCTTACTGAAGAAACAGCTCTACATGTGGAAAATATGGGGGTTGGAACTAGACTATCTATAAGGTCCCTTCCAACCAAAGCTGTTCTAAGAACCATCAGTACTGTGATGAAGAGATAATAAACTAATTGGCTCACAAACTGGAACTCATCACACCTTTGCAGGAAAAGAAACAGCACAGAACAGATCCACTTCATAAGTTTATTAGTTTTCAGACACCAATGTCTGTTGTCTCTGGCCACATATTCCTAAAAAACTAATAAAGATTTTTCCAAAGAAGTAATGAGGAAATCTGGACTCTGACACGAGCCATTACTTACGGAGTTAATATAAAGGCCCTACATTATTTATTCCAAGATCTGCAGCAGAAGTACCACTTTCTCAACCAACATGAATAGTTTTTTGCTTGAAGTGAACACTTGCCACCATAATATCCTTATTATTCTGAACACATGCTTTGCATTATTTCTACATTTTTCAAAGGATATTAAAATGTAGTTGGAAACATCAGCAATCAAGTGTCCCTGTAAGGTAGATGTGTTCTGTTAGTTGCAATTGATAAAGTGCAACCACTTCTAGGGTTAAAAAAAAAACAACTTTATTACAGTATTCACACACAACAAAACCCTGATATTAGATTACACTGTCCATCCAATCCATAGTTTTTATTAAAAAACTCTGATATTTGTATTTAATTAAAGCAGTTTATAGTCAAACAATGAATCTTCCAACTAACTAATTTTGAACAAATAAGGAAAACAACTAGTTGCAGGATCATCTGGTCAATTACTGCCCTGCCTGCGGATTCTTCATACTGGGAAAGAAATAGGAAAATTTCATCAAGGAGAAGTCTTCAAGTTATAGTTCAGAGGTCTGAAATGAATATGCAGTATCTTTAAAAGAAAAGAGAGTATATATGATCTGACTCCTGCACTTAGGGCAGTGATAGAGCTGGAGTGTAGAATGGAGTCTCAGAGTCAAGTCTTAGTTCAGAATATTCTCTGTATATAGTATATGCTGGACCAGCAATTTTGGCAATTTGTGATGCATTTCTTGTATATTTACTGTTCATGTATAGCAAGTTCTGTGGCTTAATTTTGTTATGTTTCTGCTCTGAGAAAATTTGAAGCCATAAAACACAATTGATTGAAATTTTGTCTTCATGCCACAACACTGTGATACAGAGCCATGCCACCTGTCACCACTGCTGGCTGCAGGAGACTGAGCCCTCCACTTATATTCCCCCTGATTATCCATGGCTCACTGGTCAAAGCCTTCTGCATTTTCAGTTCCACTAGGGATAATCTCCTCTATAATTGTACTGATGGGAAATAACAGATTAGAAGGGAGACCACATAATTTTCAGTCTGAGCTTTAGCAAGTTCTTACTGGATTGTTCTCAAATCTGCATGCTCTAGGCCTTCCTGGCAGTGTCCTACAAACCATCTCAATATTCACACTGCAGGAGATGCCTGCAATTTAAGGCTGCTGAGGAGTCAACTGAACCAGAAAAGAATAGTGATCCCCATCCTGTCACTCATTTACAGGAAGAAGTAGACAGAAAGCTATATGAAGGAAAATGTTGATGTAATGGATTTGTCTCAAAAGAAAAAGTTGAAAACTATTTCAATGCTTTCTAAAACTATATCCTTGCTTAAAATATTGGATGCAGCAACAAAGAAATATGACTAGAAAAAAACAATGTGTCGTCTGTACCTTGGTGAAAGAGAGATGGATCGATCTTGGGTTTCTCGCCCAATACATGGGAAGCTGTTCCCCACCTCAGCTTACCTGATCACAATTATGAGTTAGAACAGTTAACAATTTTCCAGCAGCATTAGAAATTTATACATGCATAAAAGAAAGCTCCTCAAATTGCAGTTGGAGAAGAACCATACGCAGCTTTAATACTGGTGCCTTGTAGAGCACTGACTCGACACCCACCTCGAGCCCAAGGACACCTGTAGCCCACAACTCTCTGCTCTAAAGGGCTGTATAGAAATGTTCTCTCAGCATAGAAGGTAGTGACATGAGCTAGCATGGAACAGGTTACTTTCTTTAAAGCCCTAAAGTGATCAAAAGATCTGATGGGCACCACAGAGCATCTAAAAGGAGTGAGAGCCTTTGGGAGCAGCTGGGTGCCAGCCACTCTGCAGGCACAGCTTGCAGAGCCAGCAGGTTGCCCTTCTGCACAGCCTCCATTCTCAGCCCCTCTCTGTCAGACGTCTCACAGCTGGGGGGGAAATGCTGGCTCAGACTCACAGGGGACACAATGGCAACACTAAAAAGAAAACAAGGTATTCTGCTTCAGAAAAATGTAATTAAACAATCCTCATGCCAGCCACTTTTTCTCCAGCTCTGCATCCATTGTACAAATAAAAAACAAGAAAGAAAAAAACCACCACAGATTCTTAACACCATATTAAGTTTTATGTCCATTAAATTTTACTTGCAGAAAATAAAGTAATTTGTCTGTTTTCTGTCTTTTCATAACGTATTTTTATGCCTCTAGGTGTATGCCTGTTTACACTCTAGGGGCTGTAAAAAGTATTCTGTACACTATTACCTGAATAAACACCCTATAAATTACAACTGATATTTATCAGCCTCATGGCAATTCCACTACATTAGAAATAGTACAAGACTGTATTTAGATTGATAAGATATGGGTAAAAGATTAGCATACAGAGATGTCTAAGAAAATCCATGTCTGCTATTCGAGACAAAATACATACACACGTTACTTTAATTAACTTTCCCTGCATTTGGAATTCCACCAGGATACAAAGCTAGCTGGATCACTAAATGCAATCATATTTTCAGCCCAGCCTGATATTTCACCAGAACCATTCAAATCAATTTACCCAACAGAGACATTTGTCCCTGGCCTGTCACTATGGCCTGCATTGAGCCTCCTGCACTTCTTTATCTTCTGGCAGGGCCATCATAAGCAAGCGACACAGAGGGTGATCTATGGGAACTCAAATAAGTTATAAATCCTCCATCCCTTCATCAGCCATCAGCCTAAGTGGATTTACTTCAGTCAGCATTGGCAAAGACTCTCTCGCTGCTCTCAGGAACAAATCAGCTCTAAGACGACACGTTCTTCAAGGAAAAGCTCCTCATTGCTTTTGGGAAAAGAAGGTACTGCAACAGGAAGGAATGGCAAAAGCCTGCATTCCTGACAGGCAGTAATATGCCTAAGTATCAGCAAGTCTCTTCCATGTATTCAGATGCTCCTCAAACGTTTAGAAAGCCCAGCTAAGAATCTATCTCATGAAAAAACCTAAGAGCAGTTATTCCACTGACCAAACTTTGCTTTAAGGCAGTACCCTTAAAGTAGTAGTAATAATGATAATAATAATATCAAACCAAAATCCTAAAAAAACCCAACCCAAAATACCCAACACCCAAACCCAAAAGAGTGAACAGTCACCTGCAGTTCAGGAAAAAGAGAAAAAAGTCTCAGTTATTTTAAAAGCTCAGAGGGGCAGTGAAAGATACTCTCCTTTTTCGTAATGGCTGCCTGGGGTTTCTTGCAAGGTCTTTTTGAACGTCGTTGAGGATGCCACAGATATCCATTTCCCTGTCACATAGCCAAAAGGATGGTAATTGAAGAGCCGAGTAGCCGTTTAGATGGCTAATGCAAGAATCCTTGACTGACAGGGTACACAGGTAGCCAGATGGTCCAGACTAGTAGAGACATCTTTGCATGAAGCACTTGAAATGCCAACACTCAACACTGTAGGTACATACTAACTCCCTTCCTCCCTACTGTAACTGAAGGCCTCACCACTGCACTTGTTTGTTTGATTAGCAGATATCACATCTGCAAAGCTCCCAGGCCTCCACTGCTTCTCCCTTCCTTTTCAGTGGTATGGATACCAGCTCTACAGTATGATTCGCCATTCAAGGGGCCAGGTCTAAGGAGCTTTGTCAAGGCAGGTCAGTCTTTGGATGCAAATGGCTACATAGCTACAACTTCTGTCTATACAGAGAAATGCAGAACAGATAAAGAGACAGTTTACACCATTGAACTCATAGCCCTGGCCCTTTCCCTAGCAGAGGATATATGCTGTTCATCTGATAACTAGTTTGATTGCATGAAAACACAGATTTGATATTCTGAGTATCCTGTTATCCACTCTATTTGTGATTTCTAAGCCACAAATTATCCAAAATATCTTTAGAAGCTAGTATAAAGGAAATGTTCAAACACTTTCCCAACAAAACCAAAATGAAGGCATTTTGTTCAAGAGTACATTAAAAGTTACAGCAATAAGGTGCCAGGATCAATGATTAGATGAACAATGGATCTATTCTGAAAGATCTGCTACAAGTTTTCTTACCCTGACATACTGAGGAGAGCAGAGATATGAGTGCTTTCCACCCACTAGCATTTCCTTTATTTCAGGCACACAAGACTTTGGAGCAGTTATGATAGGGGGGTGGTTCAGTTTTGAGACAACAGACAGCCAATCTGTTCCAGCCTAGACACCCAGGCTATAAACTTTACCAACTATTTCCCAGTCATCAGTCTCACAAAAACAGCTTTCCAGAGGTTTTCCGCATACAACTGTAGTTCAAAGCACAAAACATCAGCATAAACAAATATAATAAGTATCTCTGTTTATCTAAAGGCAAAGTTTTAGGCATTTAAGGCCTAATTTCAGTTTGGAAAAAAGTTTAGATCAATGTTTATGACTTAAGACCTCTTCTTCTAACAAGTTCAACTACAGGGCTTTCAAACAGAAATCGTTTAGCCCACTCTGCCCTGGCATCCACCCCCTCCCTCTGTACCCACTCTCAGAAGTGCACATGCACGCACACTCATTCACTCATCCCAGTCATTTCATACCATCATAAAAGCAGCAGTCTTTTCTTTCCCATGCACACATCTCATTACCCATCCTTAGTACACATCTTGAGTAATGCAATTTAGTTCAATGTCACCAAGAGAAAGACATTCCTCTGGGACTGTCATTACCATAAACCACAATCTGCTGCCAGTTTATATGTCCTTATCCACCCCTTGTTTTAACTTTATAAAGCATAACCAAGTGTTTTGCACTCCAGTGTTGTCACTTAGATTCAGAAATCTTTTCCTCTCCCCCCCAAAATCATCCTTTACATTTTGCTTCCCTATACATCCCTTTATCTTTCACTCCCAGCATCACAGCACAGTTCTGTTGCCCTATCAGTGCCCATCTGCTCATCCTGGGTTGACTGCCACTTTACAAAACTACTTCCCTGGCATGTTACAAGCCAGTCGACCTCTTGAGTCCACATGAAGCTCTGGCCAGCAGCCTCAGAGGGCCTTGTGCTACTGTCAGGTGAAGCAGGACTATCAAGACAGGCCATCAGTGTAATCATAACTGTCCTGTATGAATAAGCCATCTCAAAGTATGATCCTACAGCAGGTCAACAGCTGAAGAGAGTTAAAGTTGAGTAGAAGATTTTAACATCTCTACAGCAGAGATTCTTTTACTACTTGCCTGTGTAGCCCTCTGGCACTAGCATAAATTCAGGTGTCATAACAGATTATAGAGAGGACCTTGAGTCTTGAAGGGAAGAACTCTGGAAATGACCAATATTTATATTTTGCTAAACAAAAGGCATTAAAAAAAACCAAAAACAAAAACACGAAGAAACCCCAAAAAACCTACTAGAAGGAACTACAGAGGGTTTTAGCAATATATTTAAAAAGAAGACAGGTTCAAATCAAGTGTACCCAAATCAGAACATGATCTCTGAGGTTGTATTTAAATATCTGGATGATGAGTATTGTTAGTGTGTGACTGCACCCTGTGTCTTATTTTTTGTTATTTTTCATTAGTAACTTGAAAAGGAATATTTGGAAAACAAGAGCAGGGGGCCCTTGTCAAAGGAGACATTTCGGGATTTCAAACTAGAAATACATGGGACTTCAAAATCCTAAAAAGAGAATTTTTATCTACATAGTGATTGAAGCTGGTCAGAAAACCTAGGAGAATAATTTCATGGAATCCAAGGTAGTTTTTGCCTTATGCATATAGAGAAAAACATTTTTTGTTTGTGAGAAACAGCTACATCTCTGTTAGCTAATATATTTATTTGCCTTAATTATGTTAGTTCATCAGTTTTAATAAGGTCTGTTGTTCCCCAAGATTCTTATCCCTAATTTCATGAAGATTTTACCAAAAACCAGACAACCTCTGAAAAAGAGGTGCTGAAAAACAGAGTCAAGAAACTACTTCTATTGCTCAGTTAGAGAGCAACTATATATTCCAAGCAAACAGTGTTCCTTCCAGGATGCTTACATGAACCCAAGTGGTCCAGGTGGTGCTGGTAACATACTGAATTGTTCACTTGAGAGCCAGCACTGGAGATGCATCATTCCATTACTGTATCAGTGTTCTGAATCTTCTTATGTTTATGTACATTTCTGTCATACACTGTTCACATCAGTTCATTGGACTTCTGGGTGGAAAGGCTTTAAAACACATCTTAATTATACAACAGCATGTCTCCTTAACCCTTCAGAACTCTGGCAAGAAAAAAAGGAGGGCACATGCAATTATAGCATGACCAAATACATTTTACCTTCTTGAACTCTCCTGCTTTTAGCATGGTGTGGAGTTTTCTTTCATCTATTTCTTTAAATGGTGTGAGTGACAGTGTTACATGGTGTTGAAAATCCATCACAGTTTATCCCAAAGGTGTGGAGCATCATCTTGGTATGTAGCTAATACAAAAAGGACTTTGCAGTGAAAGGTGTTACAGGAACACAAGTGCCACTGATCACATGTTACTGAAAGATTCATGGAGCCTTTACTACATTTTACTCCTAGTATTTTATGTCTCTGAAAATGAATACATCTGGTCCTTTTTTGCTAAATTTTAGTGTCCATGTCTTGCAGATATAAATGATAATGAGAGTTCCAGAGGGAGGAAAGGTCATGCCCTAGAGTGCATGCAATGATCACAAACTTTAGTAGGGCAAGGGAACTTGGGAATGTCATTCCTTTAGTGTGGAATACTGCACAGTGAGAAAGACACCACAGAGAACAATAGACTGGTGTGCCAGAGCGTAACCCAACTGCTGATTACTAGCTCCCCTTGCACAGAAAGGCCAAAAATGTCACATGGCTCCAACAGTAAGATTTAAATCCTCCAAGAACAACAAAATAACACAAAAAAGATTGCTAAAGGGGAAAAGCCAATGCTATAACTGTAGTTGAAAAGAGTCATTCTTTGTAGCAAGGGATGCTGTGACAATAGCGTTAAAAAATAAATCACTGTGACATTTTTGTTCACCAGTGGCATTTGTCTGCTATTGTTTTTAATTCAAATTGGGCTGAAAAACAAGACTCATCCATTTTGAATCCTGGATCTCATGTATCAGTAAGGGGAAAGCCACACAGTTATTAACAGCCAAGCAGTAAAGAAAAAGGAACTTGATAAAGGTGGTACATTGCAGGCAAAAAGAGATCATTTTGCTGCTTTGGGATTTCAGCAATGCTGTGGGAAAGCTTATATATTAATAAAACATGATTATTGACATTTGCTAAGACTTATTGTTAGGTCTTTCCCTTTTTCTTGTACGCTTGTACATTTGTACTTATTTATCACAGTCTATAAAAACCAATCATGACGTGTAAAAATGTTAGAATTACTTTATAGAAGGTTATACATCTATATAGTCTAATTCTGCAAACAGTTTCTCAATATCTCAAAAGCATTATATATATGAAACGGCATCCTGTTCTTTAGATTGAGGTCATACTGACATTTTTGGCATTAGGCAACACCATACAGGCCTTCAGATCTCTCATATTCTATAGCATTCACATTCTTTTTCCTGTTCTACGGACTAGGTTATTCAGCAGATTTTTTCTCCTAGGCAGGAACATCTCTACACTCCAAAAATGATAATCTTAGCACTTGATGTGAGCCCCTCTTGGGCAGACTAGCAAGAAATAATCAATGAAATTAAGCAGTTTGCCCACTCACTCAGGTCCCCTTTTCCTTCAACAGTCCAATGCTTCCCAATGCTTCTTGCTTTCTTCACTTGTTCAGGACTTTAAAGACTTGGGAACCATTTACAATCATGACATATGTTGCTTACTTTTACATGTCACCCCCAAAATACTACTCATTTATACCAATAAGAAGTAGATTAGCTAGTAGACAGTTCCTATCAGTCTTCCTTTTTGTTAGCATCCACATTATCTGTTCAAAAGATGAGGGTCCTTTAAGAGGACCTTCTTTTAATTCCCTTTTTTAAATGAAGTGGCTGATAAGTGACCATATTCTGTTTCTCTGAAATGGTATAGGGCCAAACAAGGGCACATCAGCTTATCTCCTACCTTATTTCCTTTATCTGTATCTCCCCAGCAACTTAAAAACCCCCAAAATCTTGCTGTGCTGCTGGGAAGAACTGGCTCATGTTGCAGACCTGTTTCCATGCAATAAATTCAGCATTAGAGCAAACTTCTGAGGTACCCTCCATATGCCAGAGTTCTTCTTTGTATGCTCTTTCAGAAAAGAGACAAGAGCCCCTAACCTGAAGAAGCCTCTTCTGTCTTGGCTTGTTACCAAACTTGCCAGGAGAAGTGATAATCACTTGATCTCTATTTTAGAGAAGCACAGGAAAATAGGTTCTAAAGAAAAGGGAAGTAGCTACCTGTTCTACAGAAAAGAAAATTAAACCCTGGATTTCCCCAGGATGCCAAAAGAGCACACACTCTGGAACCACATCCACCCTGGAGTCCTCACACCCCCTTGAGCTGTTGAAGGTTTTTATTCTTCCTTCTACTTCTTTTTGCCCTTTTTCCTTAAGATATGCCCTCAGCTTCCAAAAGAGAGAGACTGAACAATCTCTTAGTAGCTGACAGACACAAGATCTTCCCACAGGCAATCATTCAATCAGAATACCATTTATTCTCTGCTTTTCCCCACCTATCATTATTATACAGTTTCAAAACCCTGAATGGCCTGGCAGTCCTTTATGCTTTTCCTTACCACACAACTGAAAGACATGTAACTGCTATTAGCTCTATTTTGCTAATATGGGCTACAAAAAACAGTACAAAGGTGGGTTTAATCAACTAACTGAATGCATCATCCTATTTACAAAGATGTTCATAACCAACAGACAGTAACAAGCTTAAAAGATACCTATTTTAGAATGAGATGATTCAGGCCCTGGAGGATTCTGTTGTTCTCCATTGACCATAAGGGGAGTTTGACTAGTTCAAATATCCCTATGTGGCAGGCATCTGTGTAAGATAAGAGCGAGTCTACAGTGTAACCACATGTGCCAAGTTTCACCAATGTTTGCTTAACAAGAAACAACTCTGCCAGACCAACCAAGCACCACAAAGCACCTCTGAAAAGGATAGCAGGAGTGGTCTGCAGCTGCTCGAGTCAACGCTGGGAGGAAAGGACATACCCCAAGGCTTACAAACAAGTACTCATTTAGTCTTGTGCCAGCACTGTAGAGACATTATTTACCCCTATTTCCCAAGCATCAAAGAAGGAAAACTTGCCAGGAAAACCAGTAGCATAATCCAGATAAGAGTCATACTTCCACATGATACCCAGTTAAAAAAAGACAAAAAATTAAAAAATTCAGGGCTGTGCTTTCTGAACACTAATGAAGGCCAATGCATATACAATACTGGTCAAGGAAAAATAACTAAAACAGATGCAGAGGAAGGCTATCAGGGGACAGACAAGCCTATCTGGTAAAAAAGAATATTAAAAGAGTTTGGCTTGTTCAGACCAGCCAAATAAATGTTGAGAGGAGATACATTTACTGTGCACAAACACTCAGGGGTAGAAATAGCTGAGGAGTGGAAATAACTATTTAACTAAGGACAATACTGGTATAAGAACAGATGGTTATAAACTGCCAAAGAATAAATTTAGACTGGAAATTAGACAAAGGTTTCTAATCAGCAGAGCAATGAAGCTTTTAAAAAGCCTTTACAGGGAACAGGGGCAAAAAGCTGCTCTAATTGAGGGATAAAGCTTCATGTATTTCTGAAAGGTATTATGAAATACGGTTCCCTACCAAAGCACAGTACTAGAGGCAAAGACTCCCGAGGTCCCTTGCAGCCTTCTGCTTCTCTGCATTTCATGGTAAAATCCACTCATAGCAGCACCAGCATATCAGAAGTACAGTTCTGAAATACCTTGACCTCCCAGAACAACTACATGAAGAACCATTCTGGCTGGACTCTGCTGAAGGGTAAAACAAGATGGGTTCTAAGGGAAGGACTTCTGGAGCAGCCAAACCTGTGAAGAAAGCCTGAGCTGAATTTTTACATTATCTTATTATGAAAGCCACAGACAGGGGGCAAGTACAGACAGAACATGTCATCTCCTTTAAAACTCCTTAAAAAAAAACTCTTGAAAAATTCCAGGGGCTCCTGGGTACAGAAAAATTTCTCAACACATTGCTCCATGCCAGACAACCCTCCTGATGACCATCAGTCATTGAAAGATGCAGTTTTGTCATCTGACCATACAATATCAAAAGACCAATTATTTTTCTCCCCCTTTCTTCATTTTTATTAAGGTTTTGCATAAAATACAAGGATGGAGCTCAGCATTACCATTACACATTGTGTCTTTGTTTTCTATGAGTAGGACACAGTCAAGTCTTTGGCAGATTCACACACAATGGCAAATATTTGACCTTTTCAACATGTGCATGTGCCAAAAGTGTCACAGCACAGGAGGAAAGTAATTCTCATGGACTGAGAAATACTGCAGAATTATATGGCTTGATTTGTTTGCTTCATTCCTTAGTTATGGTTGCATCATGTTTAGTGTCCGGGGACATGCCACATACAACATTTTATCACTATTTCAGGATCAAAAACCCTAAAAAAACTCTCAAAAATGCAAATTTGCCACAAAGAGTGTATCTCATCTAGCAACTCCCACTTGATAGCCATTCCTGTAGTCCATATTATCAGGGCAGTTGAAGATATTCTAAACATTTCAGGCAAAAGTGCTTGGAAAGCTCCAGACCCTCAGGAGATATTCTCTGGGATATTCAGCCAACAATAGGCCATGGATAAGTTATCTGGAAAAGACTGTTCCTGATAAAGTGAGGAAACAAATAAGGTATTTTTGTAGAACACAAACTTTGCTGTTTCTTCAGAAAACCTTCAGCTAACTGATGTAAGACAGAGTATGTGGTTTTCAGCTGCAAGCTGTCCTCTTGGGCAAATTACAAGAGCTCCAAAATTTATACAAATAACCCTAAAGTGACTGTTACATGCATGATACATGCAGAGGCCATATCCATCACCACTATACACCTCCTTCCACAGACTAAGACCGTGCTCACTGTGACTGAATCCTCTGATGATGGGAGGTTTTCAACTGCATGCCTGATTAAATGCTGCCTTCCAGAATTCTTGGATAACAGGAATTAAATTTTAATGCCCTTAATCTAGTTGACACTTTTTCATAAGCTCTTCCTCCCCTCCTTCTCCTGTGTTATAAATGACCAATTACCTAATCTGAGGTAATGCAGGCTTTGGTTGAGTCTAATGAAGATGCAGTGGGTGAGATCCTGCTTGCAGCACAGTCCCATTAGGAAAGGTTAATCACCTCCTAGCTTACAATTCCACATTTTAGCTCCAAACAGTGAGGAGGCAGAGAAAGAGGCATCCATCACATTAACCAAATAGTACAGCAAATGCCTGGCACTTGATCAGGAGTAAGGTGCTCTCCCGATGCGAAGAGGAAGACTGCAAAACAAAGACCAACAGTGACTCTCCAAGGTTGCTCAGGGACAGAGATCCCCACATAAGAAGTAGGGAAGGGAAACACCTCCAGCTAATACCTGAGATTTGTGCTGCAGAAGAGGGGTCTGCATCTTCCTTCCCTGAGAAGGAAGTGCATCACACTGTGTGTGATGCTACCACCCTTTCAAGGAAACCATAATCTTGTCTCAATGAAACATGCCTAAGCAGCTGAAGGAAACCAGAGAGGAATAGTCCCAACCTATGAAGAATGAAACTTCAGCTACTTACTGTTATTTCATAATTCCAAAGCCTCAGGAACAGCCTAGGCAATGGTGTAGTGCTATCTTCTCTCTACATTCAGGCTATCCATTGCTGTTCAATGTTCATCAACAAAAATCTTTTCTCTCCAGTGAAATTAGAAAGCACGTGCAACATAGAGCCAAAGGGTTTATTTGTTGCATCAACAAAGCCTAACCCTGCATGGCTACACCTTCTTCTAGAGATATCTAGAGCTAACCTTCATGACAGCAAGTCATTGCATTACTAAGTCCTTACTCAAAGAATAATTTCTTTTGTGAACGGAGGCAAAGGGATTGTTGGTAGGAGGAGTGGAGATATTCCTAAAACTTTTGCCTTCTTACTGACTACATAATAATGTTGTGTAATTACTAGAAAAAGCAGATAAAATTTTTTTTGGTTTGGGTTTTTTTGTTTTGGTTGGTTGATTTTTTTAACTCTACGGGTTTTTTCTAGAATCGTCTTCATTCATTACCATTGTCCATGACCATTAAATTTCCTTCATTTAAACATCGTTCCTCCTCACCCAGAGATGCTCCCAGAAAAATGAGAAATACTTCAGTTCTGAGACAGAGGTATTGCATCCTTACTGTCTTTTCTTTTTTTTTTAATATATATATAGATATATTCATGTCTCCCTGTCACCATCCTTGCTGGACCTTTTAAGCTTTTAAGGTCCTTTATTGTCCTTTCCCAGATGATACAAATGTTCTCCCTTTCATCATGTGTTACAAACCCTATTTATGCGATCAAGACTAGATCCCATGATGTCAAAAAAAAAGCTGAAATAGGATCCCCTGAAACTGGTAACATGTACGGCAGCAGATCAAAAACATTTTTTTCAGCTGTGTTTAGTCATGATCGAATTTAGGTTCTTCATAGTTCTGGAGCAAGCTGACATCAGTGAGTGCTCCATTTAGTTTGCAAAGTAGGAAGAAGTTTCCATGAAGTCTAAACTTAACCTTACTTAAACAATTTCCACGTTATTTATCAGGCTTCTCTCTACTCCTGATCAGTAACTATTCAAGTGAAACTTTTTATGTTAATTTCTTCTGAAGCAGAAAGGCAGACAATAGTAGCAAAAGAATCCTCTAGTTGGAATCTGAACCATGAAGAAAACATTCAGATGGTGTTCCTCCACAGCTGCCTACTGAAGAAAATGCCTACTTGAACTCTACCAACTCTAATAGTTAGGGACAAATTGTGAAAAAATACAAAAGGAAACCCATACAGACAGCTAAAGTGGCAGGCAGAGACTTAAAATTTTATCTGAGTGATCTCTTTGCAAATCAGCAGAGTGTATGTAAGACCAACATTAAGCACAGGAGAATAAGAAGCCTAATTCAGGAGTATGAAATTGCTTTTTGAAAGGGTTTTGAAAAAGGCTTAGAAATCAGCCTTTCAGAAGCTCCTGTCCCCAAACTGCTTTCAAATTCTTTTCTAAATACTTAACCCTTTATTTTACTAAAATAAATTTTATTTTTTCTTCTTTTTTATTAATGCTTATTAATGTGTGTCTTTAGATGAACTAGCCAACACTGAGCATGCTTGTTTTAAGAACCAATGATAAACCTGCATTTTATGTCCATCTAACTTCAAATGCATATTTTTCAGGTTCTCAAGCTGTGTCTACACAGCTATATTTATCAGGCAACCTGCAGAGACTCAAAAGTCTCTACTATTATACCTGCTTATGATACAAACCAATGTAGTTCAGTGAACAGATGAATGGATACAGCAAAGACACTAATTCATGGATTGCAGCAGTCCAGGAGAAGGCCTCCAAACACCCTGTGAGTACTAACAAGGAAAAAGAATTTGCTCCCTACAAGTTGCAGGGAAATATCTTCTACATGGAAAGGATGCAATTAAATGAAGACCAGCACTAACATCACACTAAGAGACAAAAGCCAGGTGTCCTCAGAGAGTTCCAGTAGAACTCTGCCACAGGTGGTTTCCTGGATCAAAAGACATAAGATAGATTTACTGCCCAGGCCAGAAGGTTCCAGGCATAGGAGGACTGTGCGCCCTGCTTCTTCAGGCAGACAGTCATTTGCCTTAAGAAGGTTTTTCCTTTTCTTTGGTGTGTGAAACAGAAGGTAATTCTCAGGTGGATTCAGAGTTACTCAGAAGCATCTCTGGATATTACTGCAGGTGGTCACTGTGCTTGCTAGTTTGTATTGTAGTGGTAAGAAACTGAAATAGTAGGGCTTCTGGCACCAAGGACTTTCTTATTACAATTAGGAAAATCAGGAAGAGATACTCCCATTACCAGGTTTACAAGTTTTACAGGTTTCTGAGGACATCTGAGCTCAATCTTTGTT
This sequence comes from Gymnorhina tibicen, assembly GCA_013399875.1. Taxonomy (NCBI): domain Eukaryota; kingdom Metazoa; phylum Chordata; class Aves; order Passeriformes; family Artamidae; genus Gymnorhina; species Gymnorhina tibicen. The sequence goes on from VXAZ01001670.1 coordinate 759,501, forward strand.
TTCTGAGAGAACTAGCACTACCAAAACATCCAGTCAAAAGCTGTATTGGGCAAATGCTAAAGATAATGAACAGTGGCTCTGTGAAAATTTCCTGTTGGATTTACAATTTTAAAAATTACAGTTTTCAGTATTTATTCAATAGCATTCACTTACCTGGACAACATAAAAATCTTATTCATTTTTTGACCTCTCTCCTCTGACCACAAGCATTAATTAGAGCCAAAAGCAGAAGAATTGTTCTGATGTTGAAGCTTTTGTTCAAAAAACTTTTCAAGATCTTCCAGTTCTCCACAAAGTAAGCTATGTACTTGTCATCAAAGCAGAATGGCTGTTATTTTCTCAGAGTCTGAGCCATATTTGAACCAGAGGAAGATACGTAACTAATCCCAAACTAGCTCATCCTCCCTGCCAACTTCCAACTGCCTTTTAAAGAGGAAGCTCCCTTTGACATGAAATAGTCTCACTACCCTCTGTAGTTCGCAGTTCCCAGATTGAAAAGACACATAAGACAGCAGCAACAAATGTGAAAGGAGACTTGGAGTAATTAAAAAACAAAGAAATAAACAAAAAACCACAAGCAAACAAGGAGCAAGGGAAAATTTGCTCCATGCTAACTAGTTTAAAAATTCTGTCTCTGGAGAATTCAACCCCTTCTGCTCTGATGTATCCTCCTGCTGTTTTACTGCAAGCTCTGTTGACTCACAGCTGCTGCTCTGCACAAGTCCTGGGCTGCCTTCAGAAAGAAACACATGGAAAAGATGGAGAACCATTTTCCCCACTCAAACAGCAAATCCCAGGTCAGGGAGAAGACACCAACACAGAAGTCAGAAGTCTGCATTATCACAGCAATGACAAGGTAAGCCAGGGCAAAAACTGTACTTATCAAACTAATGACAGTAGCATCAGCTAGTTCCCATACAGAACAGGCCCTGCTTTGAGCCAGTCTCCCTCACCCATGCCCCTGCATTCTCACCCACAATGCTCTCAAGTTACTAGTGCATTGTGTCCCAGTCCGGTCTCCAAAGCTCAGTGTAATCTGTATGTAGTAAACACGAATCACTTAACTGGAACAGCACGAAGAGTTCAGTTATTTGCTAACATGCATACTTTTGAGGAGGGCAAAGCAAGCATCACACTGCATGCAAAAAACACCCTCAATGTTATTCAAAAAGTCTTGATCATACTTTTCAATCACCTTAGCCGTGTAGCCATAACTACTACATCAAGACAAGACAACCCCAGACAAGGATCTGGGGAGGACTTAGAGAGAAAAACCTATCAGTGCAGCCTCATTTTTAATTTTTGGTAAATGTTCATGGTAGCAGAGACAGGACACTGATTGAGAAGTGATGAGAACCACCACTTCTGAAGTTAAAAATCCCTCTGGTGTATATCTGATGATACTGAGAAGCATTTCTGAAGTTGTATCTGGGAATTAAAATTTGAGTGAGAAATCAGAGATGAGCTTTGAGCATTGGAACATTTGCTAGCAACTTTAAAAACTTGCTAGAGGTATCCAGATAAGAAGCTTCTCTTGCCCTGGAGAACATGCATGACATGGAATTTCTATGCCTTAGCTCTTGCGGATTAATGGCTGTTGGCAAAAACTGCTGCTTATATCCAAAATATGTCCTGAGCTAAGGGAGTAAGGAACAATCCTTAAGCAATGATGTCACCAATGCAGTTAGGTCCTATAGTTCCCAAGCTGAGAGAAAACTAACAACTGTGAAAATTGTAAGATATGCATTAGGAGTTCTGCTGAAATGCGTTTGGGTATTTGAAATGGAAAACTGTTACTGACTTGCCCCAGAGTTGCAATTGTTCCACATTAATCAGGACCAGCTATAAGGAGTTAAAAAGGGGGGAGAGTCTCAGCCTCATTTAGGCACGTAAAGATTTTGTACCTCTTCTCTACTAATCACCTCCACACCACTTATGGGGATTTGAGACTAGATATTATAAATCAGGAATCTGCTCTCAGTCAGCATAAGAACAGGAAAGTGCAAGTTCAAGCTTTTGAAAACTGCTAAGAACAAAAGTGGGAGGACAAGTGAGGTCAGACTGTTCTTTATGGAACCATGAGGAAATGAGAGGCAGAGCTGTGAAGACACTTAACACACATCTACAACACACAAAGATATGATTGATAATCAGGAAGCTAAAATGGCAGATTCCAGGGACACACAATGGATGGAGAAGCCTTTCACCCCAGACACCTGTTTCTGTAAAGAAAGAATCTTTTCTACAGAACAAAGGGGAGTTCTCTGTCCATGACTTCAAAAATAACTAATAAGTTGCTTCTGTTACTTTCCACACTGACACAAAACTCATTTTAGCAACCCAAGAAAAGCTAATGTCCTGGTAAGTTTCTGAAAAGTGACTTTTCTGCTTCCCCCAGAAGTCCCTTTCCACCTTGTGGCAGAAGATCAGTGGACTTCAGCCATTTCAAAGACAAGCTTCCAAAGTTTCCTCCTTACAAAGACAGTACCCTCAGTAGTTCTGTACTCCAAATCTAATTGAAAGCAGGAGAAGTAAAACACACAATAACTCCCAAAACCACATAAACAGGAAAGCATACAGTAGGAGAATGAGAAGAGCAGAACTGCTAGTTATTTTAAGTGACAAGATCACATAATTTAAGTTTCCAGGGCTGAAGCCCTGGAATCTTTTGCACAAGACATAAATAAATAAATAAATGGGGAACTAGGCAGACCCCTGCAACAGGCAGACATCTTCCTGACTCAGCAAGCTATAAACAAGGAATGACCACAGACAAAAACACACAATCTCAGTTCTTCCGTTTGCTATTTAGTATGGCTGCTCTGAAACTATGGCATCTGGAAGCAGCCTCCAGAAGGTTTCCTAAGCCCTCAAGCCATGGCAAAGCTGCAGGACTCAATAAATATCAAGGAAGACATAATCTGTGGAGGACTATACATAGCCTTAGGTGATTTTGGAAAACCTCTTTTTGAGATTAATTTGGAGAGGAGAAAAAGACAGCTGGAAGATAGAGATTATTTCTAACTTCATTTCAAGTTTTCATAATCCAAATATCCACCAACGACCTGGGAAAACTCAAGTAAAGGGTGTCTGGGGTTTGTGGGTACACAGCACCATCTCGTGGAGTGAATGGAAGTATAAAAAAAAAGGAAAAAGATTCCAGCAATTGAGACGTCTGCAGCTTGGCTTTTTGACAGCCTGCTCTTCTAGAAGGTTAACAAATCTCTCTATCGAATTTGTGCTTTATAAAAAAGTTCACTGCAGATCTATAAAGAACAAATGAACAACAAACAACTCCCTATTTTTATCTCTCAAACTCATCACCGTTAACATAAACACTGCAGGCCTCTTCATAAATAGAGTGTGGGCAGACAACCATCTGTAATGAATTTTATTTGCCAGCAGGCGTAGCACAGCTGTGAGCACCCTCTTCTTGCAAGTCTGAATCTCATGTACTTAAGAAAGAAAGAGAAAACAAAGAAAGAAGAAAACAAGTCTACAAATACTAAACTTGCCGGGACTAATGACCTATACTTCTCTTATTTAGTACTGGAAAAGAAAAAAGCCCTTTTCCATTTAGAAAAAGAAGGAAACTCAGAAAAGCAGCTATTCCACCCTTTTCAGTATTTGCTCCCAAATATGGAAGTATGCTTACAGAGTGTCTGAGAAGGAACAGCTTAAGTTACCCAGCTGGTTCACATCTTACTGGTAATAAATAAGGATTTCCAGGCACTACTGAAAGCATGAAGACCTGATTAGTTTCTACTTCATGACAGGTAGAAATTCATCTGTGCAATGCAAAGCATTTAAGTGTCCTGACTTCTAAAGGAGGTAGGCAAATATAGGGGTCTCTTTGTAGGAGGGATGTAGTTGATCTTACTTTCAGCTCCATCTCAATTATTGTGTTATACCCAGCTTCATTTTAGCAAATACTTCAAAATTTATTCTTAGTTCATCCTAGTCTCCAGGATGAAAGTTGTTTAAAAACAGAAGGCACTATGATATATTGTCTATGCATTTTGAATAGCTCCCATAATGATTTTAGTACAGGTCTCTCAAGTGTGATATTTGGGCTACGTATGTTCTCTGGTATGCCTAAATAAAGTTTAAATGAGTTGAACTATCAATATTCCATGCATCAGTAGCAATTCCACAGCCAAGTGGAGATCTCTGTGAGGATGCTTCCCTTAAGACAAAGCACACATTTATGTTTCAAGTGTCCATCAGAAGCATCTCTATTTCAGCAGGATGAGGTAAGAGATTTAAGCCTCCAACCTTTTCCAACTGGGACAAATGCCACTGGTAACAAGTGCAAAAAATTGAAAGAAAAAAAAAGAGAACAGGCTGGTGGTTTGGGTTTTGGGGTTGTTTGTTTTGGTTGTTTGAGTTTTGGTTTTTTTTCTGACAGTATGAATGCTCAACTCCTATGATTTGTGTTTAACAATGTGAAGCATAGATAATTCTGTCTGATCCCAGCTCCCAGCCTTCAAGTAACTATAACAAGATGAATTCTCAGGATATTCTCCATACTGCATCACTATATGCTTCAGCATCATGTGGCATGTGGGATTAACATGGTTCCCTGCCTAGCTCAATATACTATGCAAATGTGCACAACTCAGCAATAGTTCAGACAGGTATTTCAGGTATCCATGCATGGCAACTCAACTACCAAATACATATTCTGCACAGCTGACAGTACAGGTACCAGACATCAAAATCACGTCCTATTGGGTAACTTTACATGTTTCTGTCAAATATTATGCCTATTGACCTATAGATAGATACCAGTATCTCTGTCTCTCACACACATGTACAGTCACTCAAACAGATTTTCTCTTGTCCCATATGTCCTAGGTTATAATATAAGATGTAACCAGTAGTGTGTATTCTATTATCATCTTCACAAGCTGTTAAAGCAGGTGGGGCAGTGTTCGTTATCTCCTACCATGACTCATCCTTGATAACTCCCTCCGGGGGCTCTCTCTGTTTAATGGGCTATCAAGGACCCACCGCATGACTCATAGAACTACATCATCCCATTGTGAGATGCTCTGCCAGAGAGAGCATTCCCACATGGATATAATCTGGGGTTTGGAATAGCACAAGCAGCCCTTACCTACTGGATTCCTAGAGGACAAGAGCTACACAACCACCACTGGACCTTCTGAGGAGGACCAGACCTTTCTACAGGATCACTGCTTCAACAGAACCACTTCAAAGAGGACTGCAGCCACCACTTAATCAGACTGCTACCACCACCCTGCCCAGCAGGGTGTCAGGACTCTGTCAGGTTAAGCCAGTATTTCTGTATTATTGCTTTGTTACATACATATATATATATGTATATATATATATATACGTAAAAAGTAAAGAACTCTTATTCCTATTTCTCATATCTTTGCCTGAAAGCCCCTTAATTTCAAAATTATAATAATTTGGAGGGAAGGGGCTTACATTTTCCATTCCAAGGGAGGCTCCTGCCTTCCTTGGCAGACACCTGTCTTTCAAACCAAGACACCATATCACACAGCAGGAGTGACTACAACTATTTGCTGGCAGTCAGATTCACAGTCACTGCTTCTGAGAACTTCGGCTCATTCACGCAGAGCAAGGGCTTGAAAGCCAGGTCTGCTCAGTTCATTCTGCATTGGTAACACAACCAATCCAGTGTTACAATAGCAAAGCAGAGAAATGAGTCTTTGCTGATGTCAGCAATAACGCTGCTTCTGTAATGCGCAGTTGGCTTGGATCCATAATTTAAACCCTGGTGCACAGGCACTTGTGACAGTCTGCACATCCAAGTGAAAGACACCTGACGGCTGAAGTCTTCAGTAATAAAAAGAAATACCAATATTAGCCCTCTCTTCAGCATTTTGTGGTGTTGAATTACAAGTCTATCTGTGACAGATGAACTGTTAAAGACACAGATGCTTCTAAGGGACCTACAAATTGTATGATGGATGGCTTGTGATACTGCTATCTATCTCCATCATTTGCCTGAGATCAGAGGGCAGAAATGTAACAGACAGAAGGTCATTTAGTACAATCTGAAAAAGAAAAAAAAAGAAAGAAAAGAAATATGACAGATGGTTATGGGAAGCCAGCAAACCTGACACCAGTTTTGCTGTGGTCAAGCACTGCAAATAGGTTTCAGATCAGAGACAAGAAGAAGAATAGAGCCCCAACCACACTTCCTTCAAAATAAACATTAGAGTCTCTCTGGAAGAAAAATATGCTTATATTTGGCAGTTGCATTATTAAAGTCAGTCTAGTGAAGACACTCTGGTCTAGAGGTCAGTTATGTTCTCTGAGACAGTTACTCGATAGATGTGAGCACAACTACTCTCGTATTAAGGCTAGAGACACCTGAATAAAAGCTACAAAGATCAAACTCTGCTTTCTCAGGGATAGAGTAATTTTCTACTCTCTTTCCCCATCCTGCTCAAGACCACACTCTCAAGTACTGTGCTGGCAATATCCTGAAAGGCATATCCTAGACCAGGTAGGCTACCACAAGCCCGTGCTGCTTATCTCCAACACAGAGGTCTGTGAAGAGCCTCAGGAAGCCACAGCACAGTAGCTCATTAAATAATAACCTAGGCAGAGGAGGATGAACTAACTTAGGTCAATGCTTTTAAACTAAGGTTAGTTGTCTTCTCAGGTTTATAAGTGTTTTCTGCTAACTTTCACAATAAATTCATCCTTTTGATGCAGTCAATGAGTTCTGAGCTCCCTTTTGAAAATGAGTAAATCAACCACATCCTGGTTTTTTGTTCCTTCAATTTTTTCTGTCCAAAGCTATTCTAAGAGTTCCACTGAAATATGCACAGTTTTGCTTGCGCTAAGTGTGCAGTTTTCACTGATTAAACTACCACCCATGAAAAATTTTTACCAGCTCTGTATGCAGCCAAGACTTTGAAATGAACTAACATTCACAGCTTTGGAAGCATTTTCATCTGCAGACAGCTGTTAGCTAACTGTGGTTTCAGTTAACACTTACATCCCAATAGAATTCAAGTTATATGATTGTTCTTAGGGGTTTTTACTGAAAAGCCTAATTCCTCCCACAATCAGAGAAGTTATTTTGTGTCCCAAAATCTCTAAAGACAGTAAAAGGCAACTGAAGTCCCAGACTCCACTCCCAGCATTTGCCAAGGCCTCAGATGTCAGTACACAATGAAACACCTCCACAAAAATAAATGAAATCCACCAAAATGTGCTCCCCTGTGCAAAGCTTACTTCACAGGTACCCAAGCAGCCAATTTCAATCTGCCCCTCAGGGATCATTATTAAGATAACTGTAATTAAGGTTTTTCATCTAATCCCCAATGTTCTACAGCTGAGATTATTATACTAGCTCCTGGGTAACAAGATTGCAACATAATAAAGCTATGCCCCTATATGTAGCTAAACTCCACTGGAGATCAATAGTAGCCTTCTGTCAATGACAGGAAATAATTAGTACATTAGGCAGCTTGGATAGTGAACAAAGAATCTCCTTCAGGACCTCTGACTCCTCCTGCCTTTGTTTTTCTGTTAACAATTTCCATTGCGAACAAACAAACGTAAAAGATCTGTCTCTTGATCCCTACTGACCCCAGCTTCCTCCCTTAAGTAGCCCCAGACTTGCAGGCTCAAAAACCAGCAAGAAAAGTTTAAAAATTCTAGTACTACCTGAATCTCTCTGCATGTTGGCATTCTCTCAGCTACTCACAGATGTAAATATTTTATGACATAGATTTGTCCACCTAATGACTATAATCTTAAAGGTAGCTTTGAGTCTAAGGTATAAAAACAATATACATAAATCTAAAATACCAAACAATTAGGCACATTTGATATGTGGACTGTGAGAATCCTATACCAGATTTCAATCTGCAAATATTGGCATAAATCAAAAGTTACCTCATTGAATTAAAATAATTACTTTGTATTTAAAAATGTTACTGCAAACAAAGTCTAGTCTGTAAAATGGAGAAGATTGACTTCAATCCTCATCTATTTGTTCTCACCCAATAATGTAGGCTCCTCTTTGCAAACTGTTCTCTGTGTAGATAGCCTGGGAAATAAACAATAATCACCTTGAGGACTCGATGGGAATAAGGAGGCAATACAGTGCGTGCTATGGCAAACCACTCCATGCTGTTTGGGAAAGCACCAAGTGAACCCTATCCTATCTCATTAACACCATTACACCCCACTTATCACATACCAGATTTAGATCAACAACTTAAAAGCACACATATATAACTCAGCTGAGTGCTGCAAAGATGGGAGAGTACACAAAACCCAGGTGGGACAAAAAACAGATTAAGGATTATTGCAAGTCAGAGCTTCCATCCAAGACAGTAAACCCAACATGCAAATCACATTTTCATAATCCGCAGTGCCAGTTACAACAGACTCATAGGGGATTGGAGGGAATGATCAAAGCCAGTGAGTGTTCACCTGGACTAGTGACTGGGTATCCTGTTGCAGATCAATAGCAACAGCTAAAAGACCAAACAGATTTTGCAAGGCTTTTTTTTTTTCCCTTGTCTGCAAAAGAACAGGTAGTATCTGCATACCATATGGCACTCAAAATACCTCATGCTGATGAAACCAGAGTAGGTGTGAGATTATCAAAAGTATTTGGACAATGCAATTGAGGGTAGAAGCTTCATAGCATTGTGTGGAAAAAAAATCCACTTAAAATAAAAGTCCTCAAGCTCATGGTGATTTTTGCCTATAAAACCTATTCTGCATACATTTTTCATCATCTTCCAAAATAAATTCAGTTCTGTACCATCCTCTATGAAGAAGCTACTATAAGAAGAAAAGAATCTTTAAAGAGTAAAATTGATGGTTGAAGACTGTTTTGGTATTTTTCTGAGTTGTTACATTTACTGCTTCTTAAAACAAATAGGAACATGTGCAGGATATTACAAACAAAAATCTAAATTTAAAATTAATCAAATCCTTGTTGCACTAGACAATTTAGAACACTTAGTTTATTATCTTAATTTAGTCAAAAGATGTGCTTACAGATCATCATCAACAAATGGAGCTTGGGGTGACAGAACAAACAGAGACTCCTATTTTGCTGTACAACATTTCTGTTACTGCTGCCAGCTTACATCAGTGTCTTACCAGTGATTACGGCCTGGGTGTGCCATTACTGAAGGAACATTTTCTGAGGCCAAATCTTTCATGGGGCAAAATACATAGGACACAGTACCACTCACTCAGCTACTTTTAAGATGAAAAGTGGTAATTATTGCCATGACTACCAAAGAGTATCAAGTTAAAGAAAAATACTGTCAAAGAGAGCAGAGATCACAAGGAACAAAATTATGGCAAGAGCCTTCTGTGACATGCTTATGAAAATGGCATAGGTGGTGAGCAGCGTCAGGAAGATAATTAACTGCTTGAACTGCTCAAAGATTGATAACAGAGGCTGTAATCACTCCCACCTGTAAAAAGTCTCTCTCCTTCCATGCTATTGAAGTCTGTAGTACAGCTGGACCATAGCTTATGTGCTGACAGCAGCCAGGTGTGCACAGATATCAGTGACTGATTACAGCTCTCATTCTAAATGCTCCTTCTGCCAAGCTGTTGAAAGCAATCGTAATTAAATTACTCACTAGAGACCTAGCTGCATTTTGAGGATCACAAAAGGATAAAGTTGGCTAGCTTTCACAGTTAAAAAAAGGAAATGCTTTCATGTCAGGGCACCTTGAGAAGCTGAAGGTGCAGAAGAAGCAATTTCAAAAAGCACCTGTCACTCAAATTCCCTCTTTCTCCCCCAAAACAGGGACAGACAAATTTCTCCCTCTAACATTGACAGCACTACCCATTCCAGATGCTCCCAAAGGGAACATGGGGCAAACAAACTCTTGATCTGCAGTCTGATCTGATGTTGTACAGCTGTTACTCAAGGGACGGGAAATGCCTTTCAGTACACTGAAAAGAATGAGCATTCTTAAAGCACTGAGGAGCTAAGGCAATTATGTAGTGGGCTATTACTAAGCATCAGAAAAGTGCATGGTGCTTCAATAAGAAGTAGCCCCAGATCCTTGCCCTAAAGATGTTATATCTCTTGATGCTGCAGGGCAAATGAAAGTAAACAGTGCCAAGAAGGATGAAAGCAGGGTTCATAAGTCAAATCACAGTGATACAATTTACATCATGTACTAAAGTACACAGTTGCAGCTCCCTTCTTTTTTATCCCAGTTCTCAGAGGATAAGGTCATTCAGTGTTAGAAGACACCGAAGGCTTAGGTTAGGAATCGAAAATGAGCCATCAGCCAGAAAACACTAGTTATAATATGTGAAAGACCACTAAGTAAGCAAGAATAAAGCATGAGGGGAAAACTAAGGAGTAGGCAGAGTGCCTGACCTATTGTAATGAAGTATGATTCACTCCAGATAAATCAGTGGTGACTCTTGATTCATGTAGGATGGATGTCTCTGTAGTATCAAAGGCAAATCCCCAAGCATGCTGATATTTAAACAGCTGACTGGTTTAGCCATGCATGACTAACGAAGTCTGTGCAGATTTATTTTCTACACACTAGCAACCTCTTGCTCTCTGACTCAGTAAGTGAGTAAGCTGGGCACATTAGAAACGAATGGGTGATAATTAAACATGAACAATGAAGAGGGTTTCTGTAAGCAAATCAAGCTGAGTATGTTGGCATTGACATTAAAGGAGGTCATGAATTCTGGACAAAAACTGGGCCAGATGGTGAAAAACACAAAATACTGAGAGAGAGGGAATAGAGTTCATCTCCCAACTGGGGGTCTGAATCCTGCAATGCAGAGCATGAGCTGTAACTGCTCAGTGACACAGACAAAGTAAGTTTGGGGTCCAAATGGCTCATGAGCACATCAGAATAAAGCCATCACCATAAAGGGTTACTTATTTAGCCATTTGCACCACTAGTAGTCTCTTCTAATGACTATTCTGCCATGCTATTTAAGCAGGTGTGAGGGAAACCAGTTCTGCCACTGCAACCTGTCTAATTGACAGACTATGCTCCAGAAGCATCAATACACCTTGGTACTCATTCACTTACTTTGTAGGGCGCAAAAAGGAAGGGCATCAATTCAGAGAGATGAGCCTGCTCTGACAACCTTGGTATCTCACACACATGGGGCAAAGGCCAGCTTCAGTCTTCCTTAATCAATCAAAAATATTTTGTGCTTTACTCTTAAGTATTGGTCTTAGACATTTTTTACTAATTTTGATATCCTTCCTTTTATGTCAAGTTAAAAAAAGGTTTTGGCTAGTAAGCCTCGCTCACTTCAATTACATAACTGAAGTTATCAAAAGCTCTTCTTGTGATGGTGCTAAATTAATGAACAAAGGAACAAGGTCACCATAACTCCCTTTCCCTCTAATCCTTCCCTCTCCAAATGTGATTCACATAAAGACAGTAAAAGGATATAGGTTATGCATTACATGGAAAGGGATTGGGAAAAAAAATATAACTTACTGCACAAAAAAAACCCCAACAGCCCTGTATATTACTTCTCTCCCAGACAAAGACAAGCATCACTTTGCCAAGCAATCTCATTGGAAGATTAGAGGATTACTTTACTTATCAAGAGGATCCTTGAAAAGCATGGTGACTGGAAGCATATGACGATACAAACACAAGAGGACAAAAAGCTTGGGCTGTCTTTCTCCTCACCAATCAAATGGAAAAGTTGTTTTTAAACCAGGTGGCTATTTACAACCCAAAGTTTATAAATAAATGAATAAATAACCCCTCTAAAAAGCCAATCAATAGTCAGCAGATGGATTTAACGGTTTCAACAACAACATAAAACATGTTTGAAAAGGTGCTTTATACTCTGCTTGCTCTAGTCATTGCTACAAATCATTGATCTTTTACAGACAAACACCTCAATTAATACATACTTGTGTTAGCCTGGAAATTGCTCTTGGAAAGCTTGACCCTCAGGGTTACTCATCTGCATGAGGCACTGAGTAAAAAGCAGCATTTTCTGTGAACTAGTTTGACATGGATATAACATTTCCATTAGCTAGACTGCCAATGCCTCTTTTTATGCATCCTCTCCATGCAGAAAATATTATTGTTTGACCAGATAGACAAGAACATGAATTCATTAAAGAATCTGTAAAGCTGTTCATAGACAACAGTTTAAATACAGGGCACATCTCAGGTAGGTTGGAATGCTTCACTACCATGTTTTCATCTCGTATCATGGTTAACAGTAACAGGATGGAGTTCACCCCAGATGCAAGACACTTCAGTAACATCATGGGTTAACTTTACTTCTGCTACCTTACATGTTTAAAGTTGCACATTTGAACAGTCTAAGCGACAGCTTGGCATGCCAGGGTTGTTTAATATTTCTAATATCAACTGCAGTACATTAACACTGACTTCCTACATCTTAGAGCAATATGTAAATTCTGAAAATAGGTTGAAAACCCACATTTACTGAATGTGATGCTGAAATGATTAAAACATCTATAAAGATTGAAGAGCGTGGAACAACTTCAAAAAATTAAGAATAGATTTTAAATAGCACGGAGAATAAACCAGTATATCCCAAATGGTACCATTGCATCTATTTCTACCTTTCTTTTCAGGTGTTAGTACTCACCAGTGTGAAGGCCAAACCTTTAAATACACTTTTGTACAACGGACCTCCTCAAATGAATTTGAGGACAGAGGGTGTCTGTGGGTTATTCCTGTGTTTGTTTTTTTTTAACATTGACACAGCCATACAACTCTGAATGAAGCATATTAAAACTGAATTTATGCCCCCATAGCTCCCATTAATTTCTTATTCTGAAGAATCTTGATTCCAACAGTGTAAAGAACATCTAAAACAGAGTTACAGAAAAATAGCTAAAATTAAAGGCTGTATCATCATTTCCACTAGGAATTTAAATCCTTGTCTTGCTAAGCAATACTGGTGAATGGATAAACATGTCTATAGGTGTACAACATGCATCTCTGTCACCTCTGAAGGAGAAGCACCTGTGCTTCCCCTTCACCCTTCAGAAACAGCAGTTCCAAGCCAGTTGCATCTGAATTAGGAAGCTTAATGGCCCAGTCATGGGACAAAAATTAAAAAAGAAAAACATATTGGCACACCAAGCTTTACTCAGCATTGATAAGACTGAATATCTTTGCCAAGTTTGCTCTAGCAAATAATTTTAAAAAACCCAAACATAAATCACACCTACCAATAGTTAATTTGGGATAATCTAGAAGATCATCAAGAATAATTGAAGAGAACACCATACTTCTCATTTATCTGTCTCAGAGGCACTGATATGTTCTTCATCAAACACATGAAAATGCAAATTTCCAGTGTGGATATTTGACTCGATTAACAGAAATAGAAAGGCAAAATATATACAGTAAGTCAGCCTTTTGCTATCTTTTTCATTGTTTAAAACTCGACCTGTTCTATTTACTTCAATACTCCATATTTACACCAGTGGGAGACCACAGATTGCTCATAAGGTAGAAATAGCCATCTTCTAAATTAATAGAATGGACTGCTGTGGCCAAAAACATTCTACCAAAGAGCCTGATGCATTTCTAAATAAAAGGCCTCAGGTTACACACAAGGTATCTCCCCCTGCCATTACTAGCACTAAAATCCAGTCTAGAGTATTAACTTCAATGGATAGATGCCTGTACTTCGATTAGCAACCATATCTGAAAGGTAGGAACAGGACTTAAGCCTTCTCAGCTACACAACCCACAATGTATCCTAACTGTATCAGGAAGTCAAGAGTAGAACTCTATTTCCAATGTCTTGATACGTGACAAAATCAAACAAATAAACAAAACCCACAAAAAAATGTCATACGCACTTTTTGAAGGTCCAGGATGACGTCTTGTCATGTTCCAGAAGAAGTCCACACAACTTACCTTCCAGATCATTTTGAAACCCACATCCTTCTGCGAGCATTTGTAAATTACCAGCCAGGCCTGATAACTGTAGGCTGGTTGCTATGCTGCCCACAACACCCCCACTCATTTCAAACTCCCCTCTCTGCGCTGTTTCCAGCTGCCAGCTCTAAAAAAGCAGCAAGAAATCCCCAATTACAAACACAGGAACCTGGCTCTTCCTGAAGCTTCATGGCCTGTTCTAAGCCATTAGCAACAGCTTAACAAGGGCACTGCAATGTTCTGGAGTTGTGAAGCCAAACACATTAGAAACAAACCCCACAGAATCAATAATATAAGATATTTCCTGGATATGTATTTAAATGCAGCCCAACAGAATTCAAAGTAGTGTTTCTTTCACACGTTTGTGTGCTACGCTTAGCAAGTCTGAACTGATTGACTGAACACATAGTTTAAGAGTGGGAAAGTGGGTGTCCAATTGATAAAAGCAAACCAAAACAAAAATGCAGAAACTTGGCACCAGATTTTGTGACTCCAATATGAAGTGTTTCTTCTGGACCCAAAGGAAACATTCTGAATTCCAAAGCAACCCATAACCAGACATAGCATTACAGTCTATAAATCTGTGTCAGTAGTATCTTTTTTATACAGCCCCTGTCAAAATATGAATGCTGATAGGCCTTTCCAATATCTGTTTGAGAGAAATATGCTGGAAGAAATGGGAGACCAACACAGACAACACTACATATTACGAATTACTCAGAAAAGCAGGCTTTTTGGCCTTCAGCAGAAATGGATTGTCATCATGTGCTAAACAGCTTGTCATATGTGCCATCAATTCAGTCACGTCTCAGACTTTTAAGGGAAGGGTTGCAGATATGACAGTGCTGTGGTACCAATATTGCATGGACCTTGCTGGTACCACTAATTAAGTCTACCACAAATACCTTAATGAAAAGCAGTTTTTCTGGGTTTAAAATTTATACACATGGTGAACCAAATTATTGAAGCCTACTGTTATGCTTACTACAGCACTCATGATGTATTCCCTTGTCCCCTGCCTTGGAGCAGTGAGGGAGAAGGGGTGTGTCACCGCAAATAAGAGAAACAGGCACACAGTAGAGCTGAAGTGATCTATTCCCTTCAGGCAGGAGCAAAGGACAAATCATGATGAGCAGAGGGAATGTCAAAAAGCTGATTATCTGCCCCCTAAAGGCAGACTTAAGGGGTTTGTTCAATTATTTTATCAGACATCCTAGTAGTAATTGGCCAAGAACATCCAATGTTTTGAGATGAAGCAAATCAATACAGCAAGAAGCACAACAGTGCTGCTGTGTATTTAACTGATCACTGATTTTAAACTGAACATTCTTGCAAACAGTACCCAGCATACAGCAAGTATTTCAGTAGAAGACTATCTAGAACACTACTCATTTCACATGCATTCCATGTCTTTTTCACCAAGGTTTGAATGAAAATCTCAAAGCATAATTCAGTACATAAAACCTAGAAATTTTTTACCTATGCAAATATTACGTACAACATCTGCAAGTCATTCCTGGTTTCTCTAAACCAGGAATTCCATTAACATCAATTACCACCACTGGCCTGGTCAAGTTAGCTTTGAAAAAGAAGAGGGGAGGAAAAAAACCAACAAAAAAACCCCAAACAATATCAATACATGCTGAATTGCATATTTTCATTTTAAGGAGAAAAAAATAACCTGCTATAAGGCTTTAAAGAAATTTCCAAGAAAAAAAGTTTGGCTTTGACACTGGGCAAGTTGTATTGCAATTGAAAGAACAACAAATCGTGTTCTCTGTGCTGTCATATATCAGAACTCACAGCTCACCAATGCACTGAAAAGTCTACTTACGATCATTACACTGGCTCCCAGAATATGAAGTCATGGAGCAATCACAAGTGAAGCCTTCCCATTGCTGATTACATATGCCCTGATTCGCACAGGAATCTTCCTGGCAGGTAGTGCTCGGTCCTGGAGAAAGGATGACAAAGAGAGAGTGAAATAAAGCTGAGAGAATCACTTTGGTCAGGCCCACAAAAGCTTCAATTAATCACTACCATTATCATCAGGATCTTCATGCAGAAGAGAGAAAGCACTAACCAAACACTTTCATTCCTGGATGTGCAAGAAACTCAGGTGAAAAGAGCACGAAGGCAAGTGTACACCTCACAAAAAACCAGCAAACTGTAACACAGAGCAAGGAAGGGGGAACAGCAACATATTCCCTCTTAGGCAGGCCCAGCTCATATGTTCCCAACTTGCTCAAAGAAATTTACAGTAAAATAGGGGGTGATGCCAGGTCAACAAACATGGCCAGGTTGTTGAGCTTCCCTAGAAGTTTGATCCCCTTATAGAAATGAAAGCTAATTAATGGGCCCATGAACACTGCCTCACCATACCCGAGGAACCCTGACAACGTAGATTCAAACTGAAGTTTTGAAGACTCAGCTGGCTACAACTTGGCCTTATAGGTTAATAAAAATCAACCAAACAAAAAACCAAAGACTCTGACCTATTACATAGGTTCCTCTGGAAACATGCCAATAAAGTCCTCAGAAGGGCATAACTTAACACAACACTTCCTTCTGGACTGCACCCCATGCTTTTGGTGGAAGCAGAGAAGGAAACAGCCACTACTAACAGAACAGCCTTTCATGGGTCTGTGATTTGCAGCTAACAGTTGCTAGCCTACTCAGATAAGCCTTGCAAAGATAAAATCCAAGCAACAGGCAAAAAAGTAATCTTCAGATTAGAAGGACTGAATGACAGCTACTATGTCATCCACAGGGAGGTAGCTGGATTCTGAATCATCTGAGGGCGTGAAGCTGCAAGTCATAGATTACATGAACATGAGTTTACAAGTTACTTCCTGGGAAAGCATTTTATCTTCAGCATTCTAGACAAAGGTATGTCGCTCCTGTTGTGCAGGATTTTAAATAAAATGTACACATACATTTGACATACCTACTATGCTATATCCTGTATGTGTTGGAAAAGAAGAAATGAAAGAAATAAAGCAGATAATAAAGGATCAACTTGCTAGGCTGCCTGAGATCAGTTCATTAACCACTTCCAGTCTAGGACAATACTATAAGGACAAAGAAACAACTGTTCAACCCATCCCATCATCTTTCTTCACAGTCTTTGCTAGCAAAAGCAACTCCACAAGGCTCAATCCTACTCCTCGTACTTATTTCTTCATCACATCAGCACCACCATCTGTATTTTATTGATTAGATAGGACAGACCAAAGTGGAGACAGCATTTTTAAATATTTTAATATAAAATGAAACCCTTCAACCTCCATCTGACACCATCCATAGTGATTTCACTAAATCCCATCATTACTCAGCACCTTTGATACTGAGATAGCACACCTGGGCACTTCCATATTTACAAGCCCTTGTAGAACCCACATCTAACTGGAAGTCCCATGTCAGGCCATGATCCCCCCAACAATTCAAAGACCAAGCCAGGAATGGACCCTTATAGCTTTGGTGAAGAGTTTCTGCTCTCCCCACCAGATCATCTTTCCTCACTGTAAGAACAGAATAGATGAATTTCAGTAGCTTTTCAGCTATCTCCATTTCTTTACATCTCTCCTGCAATGAGAAGGAACATGTGACTCGGTAAGCGGAGTTTGACTGAATGTTAACAAAATCCTGAGCTTCTTCCAGAAATTATTACACTGTTTAAAAAAAAGAAACAAAACAAACCCCAAAACCTCTAGGTAAAAGCATAAGTGTGGTTAATAGAAGATGACAACAAAATCCCTGAAGGAAATTTCACCTATTGAAAAGAAGTAACAGCAGCAGCCACAGCAAGAAAACCCCATGTTGCCATGCTGAAAGAAAGTTGAGCAGCATTTTTCAACACTTTTCTCCTCCCCTCCGCCTCTTCTTCCCACCTGCCTGACTCTCATTTGCAGCCATATGAATCCCAGTGGTCTCAGTGGCACAGTGTGAAATTAACAGATCACTTCTAGGATTAGAACAGAGCTGACAGACTTTGCAGCGTGGGCCAGTAGGCACATGTATGTACAGGCTTCCCTCCTGCCTTTACTCTTGTAAAAATCATGGATATAAATATATATACATGTGCATCAGGTTGTGGTCTGACACTTGCTTCAGACTTATTCTGGCTGAGCAAAAGAAGGGATAACATTTAACAATCTGAAATAGAATATTAGTTGTCATTTTGCCTAAAATGTCTGCATTATCTGAGAATAAGGAATGAGGAACTGATACCTCTCCCCCACATTACTATCCCTCTATCTAACCTCTAACCCCAAACATGAATGCCAATACTCCTAGAGGTATAAACAAGCAAGATTTCTATATCTATATTTTAAAAATTAAACCAGAAAGCAAATGTGACTCTATGCAAACTTGCTACAGCATCAACTATAAAGACCATTACATAGAAGCACAGCAGAACACCATTTTCAACAACATTGTTTCTCCAACATTCTTCTGAGAACACTTTAATCAGTAACTGGACTAGACAATGGGCATATCCTTTGTCTAGATGCCACAAGAAAAAGGACACTATTCAAGGAATAAGACTGCATGAGGCCCAGTCCCTATGGCTTGAGATGTTCATACAACAGAGCCCAGAGAGACAAAGTACTCGAATTCATGGCCTGTATTATGGCATCTGAATTGTATTTTACAGAAACCAACTGTGCAGATGGGAACAGCACTTTCAGCAGCCAGGGGGGAAAAAAAAGAAAAAGAAAAAAATACAACGATGAGGAATTTGGAAAGCCTGACAATACCACAAGGAAGCTCGAAGCCTGATCTGCCATCTTTAGAGTCAGTTGTGACAGCACAGCATAGATGCTGGGTACTTGGCTTCACTTCTTAGTACTATGGGCCATTTGCATCATAAAAGGATCTTTGTCTCAGAGAGTTCTTCTACTCCTGCTGCTAACAGTCATTGCCTGATGTCATAATCCTCTGTGGCAACAGAATTTTGTTCAGAGCAACTAATAGGGATGTCACTGGGAATTAGGATTTTGGATTAGGGAGCAAAGTGACAGAAGCACAGGAAGGCTTATAAAACATGAAGACTGTGATACCACGCACATGCCCTTTAGTGCTAACGAACAAGGAAAGAAGATGACAAACAACTTTTTATATAAAGCAGTAGAATTGTTTCTAAATTACCAGTGCCATCAGGACTCAGGTCTATTTTTAACCTCATTCCTTTGGCAACACTTAGAGCAGTCAAAGTATTTAAAAGCAAAGTTTCAGGACTAGTCTTCACATAATAATCTGAGATGCCTCTGATTTTATTGTCTCTTTGTAGCTGAGCTTGGTGCATTGCCTTCTTCGTGCCACATGCACAGTGGAAAGAGGAGTGAGTGGGCAGTAGGTATCAAGTAAAAGCGGAAAAGTCCCCAGTGCAGAAAAGCATCCCCGCTAGCAGAAGCATGACTTGCTCTGTCTCTTTCTGTCCAGGCTAAGCCTACCAACAGAGGTATCTCCTTTGGAACATGAAATGGCAAAGCAGAATTCTTCAACAATGTCCTTTTTATCATTATGTCTGCATCTCTAATTTTTACTGAACAGCTCAGTATCTGAGGACTTGCAGGATCTGAGATTTGTTGGGTCTCCCGCCCTGGGAAAGAGACTGGTACTACACTTTTCTTCAGCTACCTATCCAGATGTATTGTTTGTTTATTAGTTTTTCTACTGAGTATTTGAAGAAAATCACCTTAGAAGAGTATAATAGCCTGACCTCTTATCTGTATTCTGCTTAGACAAATTGTTTGGTCTACCCTCTTTCCTATAATTTCAGTTGTGTGGTAGGTTTCTCTTTGCCCTGAAATTAAAAAAAAAATTAATTCTACTGCTGCATGTTGCTAAAACTTCCATGTTTCATCCCACAGGTAAGCATGTTTCACTGGCAAGAAAAGTCATTCCTTCTGTATCTTTTGAAAGCTCTTTGCAGGAAAAGGAATTTGAGAAATAAAAGACAGTGTTCTTTCAAGTTACATGTGGAATCAGTTTCTTTATGCAACAGCTGCAGGATTATAACACAACTGCTTCATGCTTTGATCACAACTAGCAAGAAATATTAAGATAAGCAAACCATTATTGGTTTTGCACATAACACCTTCCTCCACACATCAAAAATTCACTCTTTTTGAAAGGAATCAACCATTTGTGTTAACATTATTGTCTCAATAAGATGGAGATCAGCAACAGGTGAAGTTCAATGACAATATGGTTCCATTTTCATTCTTCATCTTCCTAAATGCTCTCATCTTTTTCCCTTGTACCTTCAAAGATGTTAGGAAAGTAGGAAAGTAATATACAAAAGACATCTTTACAGCCTTTGCAGAATAAGGTGCTTCTTTAGTCCTATAGTTCCTAAATTACAAATGCCATCCAGCACTAAAATATCTCTACCACTACAAGTCAGATGTTACAATCAATTTACACCTTTGATAAATCTACACTCTACTTCTGTCAGCATTCCTCTTTCATTACCAGAGATAGTAAGCCTTTTTTAATTCAATGTGCAGTAGCAGTTCAGCTCAGAGAGGCATCAGATCTTGGAAACCATATGCACCAGGCAGAAAATAAACCTGTTCCAGGACTCACTCTTCCTGAAGGTTAAGTAGGAAACAAAGTTAATCCCAATAAGTTCTCCAATTTTAGAATAATTTGGGAAAAAAGATTTTTTCTGAGTAAAAAGTGAGCAAAATTAAGTCTGAATCTCATGGAACCATCACTTTGTGGGATGGACCATACCACATATACTGTAACTGCCAAATACATATTGGTGGTATGTCAGCACTTACTTTGCACAAATGTAAGAAACTAAATTATAGTCAAGGTTCAGTCATGGTTCAGAAAGTTAGATTCTGTATTTTGAGTCACCGATAGCAGGAATATCACAGACTAATATAGCAAACCAGACCCAAAAACCAAACAGATTTTCAAGGATTGCAAGGCCAGCTCTTCAAGCTCTCAGTTTCATACTTTGTTAAGAACTCATCATTCCTTTCATCACCTAAATAAGGTTAGGCATCTGTCAGGTTCCATATTTAAAGTTACTCATTGTCAGAAATAACTCAAAAGCCAGCATTCTTCCATCCTCTGAAAAATGCAGCCATTTTGTTCAGTGCCTCAACAGAGCCAGAACACCTCATTTACCTGATACAAGTTATGCTGTTGAGTCCTTTTTTTCCAAGTAAGTGGCTGGTCTGAAAACTTTGGGAACTGGGACTAGTTAAAAAAAAATATGCACAAATGTGCTTTCTCCCACAGAAAGCACATCTATCTCAAGGTTACAGAAGAAGGGAGTCAAGCAGCAATGGCAATCCATAGAAATGGATCTGCAAAGTGGTGGGATTTCTTTCCTATCAAAGAAAGCTGGCATATACCTATCTTCCTCCCTCTTGCCACCCTTTCACTCTCCATTTTTAAGTAACCTAAAAGGTCTTGAGCAATGTGCTTATACACATGCTGGTGAGGGAAGAGCAAAAAAACCCCAAAAGAATAAAAACCCAAACCATGTAACAAAAAGTCAACTGCGTAAAAGGGAGTATGCCTGCACACAAAATGCAACAAGGGACAGGGAGATGCAAATGAAGCAAAGGAACTAAACAGCATTTGGACATTCAGACAGAAGCTAAAAGCATAAAGGAAAATTGAAAGGGCTGTATGTGAACAAGAAAAACAGACTCAATTGGAAAAACATCCTTCCCCACTGCAAATCACAGCAACATAAAACAATCACAGAATCACGCACTCGTCTGAGTTGGAAGGGACCCACAAGGATCATCAAGTCCAGCTCTTAAGTACGAGACGTCAGGGCCTATCCTGAAATAGCCAAACCTATTTAGCAAAGGTTGGTTTCCTGAAAAGCCAATAATCCACTTTATGCACTCAAGACAAATGCTTCCCCTTAGGCTTCAATGTAATCACATTTCTCTATCTGAAGGGCAAATATTCCTACAGGGTTAAGACCTCTGTAAAAATTTGAGCTTGAGATGGAATAATCTTCACAGCTGTAACACACCTTTGGTTCTGAGGACTCTAGAAAAATCAAAACAAGTCTCTTCATTCCAGAACTTCCTGTTCATGATGCATCCACTTCAATAAACATCAAAAACAAAGCTCAGGAATTCCTGAGAATGCATTCTGAATTCTGATGGACACATAATTGGCTACAGAGAACAACAGTGGTGGTGGCAAGAGAGACACAATACTTGCTGATGTCTAATGTAAGTCCCAAAATCATTGCCACAATTTGAGTGGATGGCACACAACATCTTAATCCTAAAGTTATTTATACTCCAGTGTACTTACAGGACACTTTTTCTCATCACATCAGTCCCAGACCACGTATATTTCCTATTTTTTCAAATCTCATCTTTTACCATTTTCATTTACATAAACTTCAGAAATCCCCTGGGGGCAGCACCTCTCTATATCCCTCATCTCTGTAAGACAGAGTACTTCAGCTTTTTACAGTTGGGAACAGGTCAGAGATGCCAACAAAACACAGTTGCAGTCAGATGCTCCACATGCATAAAGCAAAATAGATCACATTAACTTCTGTCTACCTCAAAGCTGTCGAATCTTTCAGATTCAATGTCTCATATGGATCCAATTGCTAAAATTATTTCAGATCAGACTGTCAGTATCATTATCTGTTGGGTGAGAGGGTATCTCTTAATATGCTTCTGTCAACAACTGCTACAGTGACAAACTGTTTAGCCATTAAAACATCCTTATTCCTCCACATTTGTTTTTATCCTTTTCTACTGAGTAATAGAACACCAAACTCTACCTAAAAACACAGATGATATCCTGAAGGAAAGGTAATGGCTACCTGCCTATACCTGGAATACAGAATAAGAATATTTTAATTTGAAAATGGCATCTATTACATTAGATGAGTTCAGCAATATCACCAGGTCTTCACAGTAAACACAGTGAATAGAAAAGGAGTTTATGAAGCACGTGATTAAAGCTACAAAACCTTAATTCCAGGGCTATGTAAAATGTCAGGAAGTCTCTATCTCAGAGGGTAAAACAGGAACATTCTATATTTTGTGTCACAACAGAACCTTAGACATAAAGTGGTTTAGACATAAAATTTCAAGGTGACTAAGATGACCCCGTAACAGATGCCATCTGTGGCTTCAGGACTGCTAAACAGAGAGACACTGTTCAATGCCTCTGACTTCCCCTTATACCTGAAACCATTATCTCCTTTTCCATTAAAAAGGAGAAGCAATTTTTTAACTTTCATGGCATTCAGGAATAAATGAATTTGTACTCTATATTGCATTCTTTACAGATGAATTGGGAAGTATACTTTCATTATCATATTTAAAAGGATACACTTTCAATGCCATGGAAAACATCTCTCTGGTTATACTAGTATCAAAGACCTATTAACTTCTAATGGTCACATTTCCTTACTTATGTCCCAGGCAAATAGTCTAGGGTCTCTGAGAATATCCAATTTCCTTCTTATTCTCACAAATGCTACTCAACCTACTGACTTTCTCAAATAACTCCTTGACCTGGTGACACAGCTCCTCGACAAGGACGCACCTTCTGCCGAGGAGATGACTCAGCCCCAGTTTCTTGGACAGGCACCAGGCACTTTGTACCACCAGGGGCCTACAGACATCAACTTGTCAGAAGGTCTCTTTGGGGGAAGGCTCTGACATCACTGGTGTGGCAACAGCCGCTGGGGAAGGAGCTTTGTGGCACAGAATAAGTGTAATGCTGGAAGCTCTGACTGCTAAGACAGGGGATAAGGGGCCTCCTCGTCCCCCTCAGTGTTAACAGCTAGCTCCTATTATATAACAGCTAGCTCCAGTGCTGCTCTCTGGTTCTGCTACTATGCTGACCCTCCTACAAACAGGAACCCTTCCTTCCCAGATTATGGGTTGTAAAACGCCATTCTAAATAATAAGGGGATTTGCAGTTTCGAGATTTGGAAGTTTTTTGGTTTATTTTAAAATTGAAATTCCAGAAAGTTATTTTTGTGGGGGTTTTTTTTAAGTCTAAGTTAAAAAAAACCAACCAGTTTTTACCTCCTGACCTCACTTCTTAAGATCAGTACTAAAGAAACTAAGTCATCTTTCTGTTTTGTAAAGCTCTGAGGACCTTCTGCATTTTGATGCACAGCAGTTATTTGCCTGATCATTAGGCTTTCCCGGAAATCAACTGGTGCTTTTATGGCTATTCAGAGATCGATACAGTCAAACCCCCCAGGTCAACAGAAGCAGCTCCATTGTTTGCCATGTTGTTCTTCAACCCATCTATCCCCCTCCAGAGATGCTGGGGTTTGTCATTCTGTTCCTGTCTTAGAGGTGTGACTGCATCCAGTAAAAGGCACCAAATGTTACATAAAAGCATCTTTCATTGAAACCAGTAATGGTGAAGAACAACCTTCTCTACCTTGCAGGTCAGCTTTGGTCAACTCAACTTTGTTAGCAAAAAACAAAACAAAACAAAAAAACCACAAACAAACAAAAAGCAAAAACAATACACAACAGGTTAGTATAAAGGCAGATAAACCAAGGTAACATCACTTTGAATAAATAAAAGTTGGTATAACTTTCACAGCCAACACGCATAATCAAAACATGCACAAATGACAATGTAAGCAACAAGGGCACAGAGGGACAATGACTACATTAGTGCAACCAACAGATAACGAAACCAAATAAAAAGAGAAGAAATGCATTTCATTCATGCATACACAAAATCACAAAATTTACAGATAATTCAAAGAGAAGAAAAAACATCACATTCTTAAACCCATCTCTCAGCATTTAACAATAATTTTAGAGGGATTTTGTCTTATTTGAGAAATACATAGACTCCATTTAAGTAAAAAAATCTATTTGACTTTCAGTACCTTAGTCAAGCATATATTTAGTTTGTTTGGCTTTTTATCCAAAGTGGATTTATTGCCAGAAAACTATAGAGGACTGATAACTCTATAAGACAAAAATTTCTGTTTAGCTAAAGAACTGAAGTTGACACTGGATATAAGTGACAGTAGCACCTTGCCCCCTCACAAGCTGTCACCTGCTCATGGATTTCAACACATCCTTAAAAAAACTCTCATCAACAGGCAAGCAGACAGCTCAGGCTGTAGACCCATATAGTCTTAATCAGTCATCAGAGCAATCAAAAAAGCTAAGAGTACCAGCTCATTCTTTCACCTAGGTTGGAATGATCTTGTTATCTGGGGTCAAATCATAGTCCACATGGCAAAAAAAAAAAAAAATCACAGATCTACTAGGCCTGACTGTCTAAAGATCCAAATACACTTTCTGAAAATTTAAGAGCATTAAACGCAAAACAATGCCACTGATGCTCTTCCATGTAGGCACAGGATTTATTGTCTTTTTTTAAAATTTTGTTTGGGCCTCTTTTTGTTTGTTTGTTTGTTTTGTTTGGTTGGTTTGTTTTATTTAATGGAGTCCACTTTATAAGGAAGCCACATAGATTTTTGGTGTGTTATACCATGATTCTAAGTTTTCTCTTTCAGAATGGAAAATGTAGAGGACAAAGAAGGGAGCACAGGCAGCACCTCCTGAATCCCCTGCCACTGAAGGTTAAATATTTTTATTACACAGCACAATAGGACCAAGAAAACACCAAATCATTAACCTCATTGCTCAAAAGATGGTTATTTAAGAAGTGCATACTTACCTTCCTAACCTTCTGTTCTTAAAAGTTCTATTATCACAGCTGATACTGGAGAAAGATTGGTAGTTCTCCTTTCCCCATTGTCTTCTTTTACATTTACAACCCAATAAATTAGAACTGACATGTACAGATGCCATTTCCTGTGTTTCCTAAGAATTTTAACATTTTGAATCTTTGCTACTGTTTCACAGCCTATGAATGACTCAAGATGGCAATTATCCTCCCGTTCAAGACAGTCAGATTTTTCTTCCCACTTTTGAAACTGCTTCATGATACAGAGCTATAAAATCCCATTTTTCTTAAACAAAATTCAAAAGAAAGGGGGAAGGAATAGAAAGAGGAGAAGGATGCATTTCTCCATGCATCATGTTCAACACTTATTCTAACGAAGTAATTTCTCTGTAACAAACAAGTACTTTCCTACTTCCCTGCACCTCATTTTCTTTGTAGCTGAGAGAAAAGCTCCTATTTGTTCCAGAAATCCAGCAGCACTGTGAGAATAGACTACAAAAGCAAGGAAAAGGAGAGATGTCAAACCATCATGGAGCAAATTAATGCTCCACTCTTCAATGGACAACCTTTGATTCCAGAGAGAAAGTGAAGTATGACCAGATTTGAAGTTTCTCTACTGAACAGATGAAGGGTGAAATCCTTTTTGACATTATCCTGCTGTGAGACTTTAAGCATAAGATTAGATTTGCTGTTTTCCACATACTGCTTAGCATGCAAAATGTGTTTCTGATTATCCACCCTGTATGTGTCATTCATGCTTTTCATGCACCAGCAAATTCCAAAGGTTAACTATACTATTTCATGGAAAGTAGCAAAAGATTATGATTTTACTGCGGGATCTGGAAAGAAGATTATATTAGGACAAAAAAAAAAAGTCCCAAAACATCTGGAATAGTGTCAGCCAGTTTAATAATAATCAGTCTCCTTTGTGAGAAGTTGTTAGTGGAACAGGTGAGGTAGAAGCAACATCTCTAAAACCCATGGAAAACTACCTTGCAGAAGAAATAAAATGTTCTTTAGCCACTGCTGTTAGGTTTGTGGGCTGGAGGCAGGATGGGGTGAAAATATTTAGAATGTGCAGGTGAATTTCAGATAGCTCTAGTGCCCATGGTAAGCAACATGATGTCCAAGTAAAAGAAAGGAAAACACAGAAGAACATATGGCAAATTAATAAAGAGGTGAAAAAATGCCTCAAAGGCAGAAAGTCCAGTTCTGGGCCCCTCAGTTTAGGAGGACGTTGAGTCACTTGAGCATGTCCAGAGGAGGGCAACAAGGCTGGTGAGGGGCTTGGAACAAGCCCTGTGAGGAACGACTGAGGGAGCTGGGGTTGTTTAGCCTGGAGAAAAGGAGACTCAGAGGTGACCTTATCACTCTCTACAACGGCCTGAAAGGTGGTTGTAGTCAGGTGGGGGTTGGTCTCTTTCTCCAGACAGCAACTGACAGAAGGAGAGGACATAGTCTTAAGCTGCACCAAGGAAAAGATAGGTTGGACATTAGGAAAAAGTTTTTTACGGAAAGAGTGATAAAGTACTGGAATGGTCTGCCCGGGGAGGTGGTGGAGTCACCATCCCTGGATGTGTTTAAAAAAAGATTGGATGTGGCACTCAGTGCCATGGTTAAGTTGAGGTGTTAGGGCACGGGTTGGACTCAATGATCTTGATGGTCTCTTCCAGCCTAGTGATACTGAGAAATTTTGTGAAATACTCATTAATATTGAGGGCATCCTCTTTAAACTACACAAAAGGTTGGACATCTGCTTAACTTTTTCAAGGACCATTGAGAAAAAAGCAGTGAATCACTCAGTCTAGATTTTTGTGGATGGAACAATTTGTCTATTAGTAAGACCAGGAATGAGGAGTTCAGAAAGAAGAATTCATTTTAAAAGTCTAGAAGTGAGAAACAGCTGAGCTAAGGTTTAAATTGTTTACTTTAAAAAAGGGAAAGGAGGTCACCTGGTACAATGTCTTCTATCTACCAACTCTTCACATACACAATAGTGCTGACATCTTTTCTCTCAACCTGTGTATGTTTGATATAGGAATAGTCTGTATTACTCAAACTCAGGAGTAAAAAGTTTCCAACCACCCCTCATAGGCTGTTGAGATGGAGACTGGAGAAAACTACGTCCTGATAGAAGACTTCTTTTCTTCAGTTTCTAATGCTTTGCTCGTGTCTAGGAGCCTCCACCCACTATTTCAAAGTGGTTTGCAAGACATAGATGAATTTCATATTTTTATCACAAATACATGAATATCTGGCAGATGAATTTTCTGGGTGGGAAAAGCAAGGCCCAAAGTAGGTGGCAGACTTGCCTTCAAGGTTCTGCTAGAAGAAGTCCTCCCATTTGAAGTCCTTGAGAATTCATTTTGTCTCTTCTATGTGTTTAATACCCTGATGCAACACCGACACAAGGACCATTTAAGTCTTAACCACTTCCCTACCTTTGGTAGCTTTTCTCTCAGGCCCTCTCACCAATCCTGTTTTTGGGGTGGTGGTAAAGGGAAGGGCCCTCTTGTTATGTCACAGATAGTGATGAAAGCTGCAGTGAGCACCAGAGCTCAAGTAACTGTAAAAATGAATTGGTATTGTGTCATTCTCCCCAAGATTTATTCTCCTCAGAGTTGTGTGTAGCACACCTGAACATAGCTGGCAGCAAGGCGGTTTCTGGCTTTGCCAAATCCCTTCCAGGGAAACACAAGCTGCCACTACAGATCTGACCAGATCTTCAAGATCTGTGAAGAGCTGCCTGTTGTTCCTGAAAAACAGGACTGTAGCAATTACAAAAGAGCAATGAAAATAAACCAAACCACCACATGCAAAAATAAAAAGGAAAAAGAAGTGTGTTATATGAAGCTTTAACTCCATAAACTCATTTGACATTTCGGACTTTCTTGAGTTCTCTTCTTTCAGATAATCCCCCTCAAAATCCTTTGCCAAAAGCAATGGTACTACAGGACACATTGAAACACAAAACATGTCAGCGTGGTTGTTATCATCTTGTCAAACACACTGGTGATTGAATGGTACACTTCAAAAGCTGAAGCCATAAGTTTGTACAGCACACATGGAAGCTGCATGATGCAAGAGTGACCTGATATGTCACCTAACAAACAGGATGAGGAGCTTATTTAGTTTTGCTAGCCTAAACAAATCCCTATAATTTAAAGAAATTATAGCAATAGAACGGATGGTACATCAGAGATAAGGTAATTCTTGCCTTAAGTCTTGAACTGGCATTTTTTTCGCACTACTATACACTGTTAAACACCAGCCAATTTCAGTCTCAAGGATGCCTGCATTTCAAGAGTGACTTGTATATCTGACTAAGAATGTTTTGGAATTCTTCAGATTCCAAAGAAAAAGATGTCCTATAAATACAATTTATTGAAAGTCCTTCCTGCTCAAGTAGAAGCCTCACTCATCACTGGAACACAGATAATTCGATACTGCAGTAGGTGTGTGTTTTGGTGCACAGGGAGACTGAACCATGCTTAAGCACATGAGAGGAACAATGTGGTCAAGGAAATTCAATGGCTTCCTCAAAATGAATAAAAGGAGGTGGCAGCAGAACCAAGACAATAAAGAATATTATTTCCCTATTAAAATCTGTGAATCTCAATTGGTGGTATGAAACAGGGTGCTGAAATACATGAACAGGATGCAACAATGTCATCCCTTGTAGCGGTATTGGTGCACCTTAGCCAGGACAGTGCTGTCTGCTGACCTACATCTCATATTCTACTGTTTTCAAGGCTTTCTTCCTCTACACATTCTTTGATTCTGTCCTGAGACCAAACTGACAGTTTCTGAGAAAACAACTGCCACACTGTAATCTCTGCCTCTGAAAGCAAAGCCACAACAAAAGACAAGCATTAGCAGAAATCTCTCATGACCTTTGAAAGACAAGATTCACATGTGGGAATGGAATAACATTTCTTTAAGCATGTTCTCATCATGGATGTGGTCCCTCCACCCTTCATGATGAAATATGGAGATGACCAACAAATCAACACACAGAACAACTATTCAGACAAAAAGCCTGCAATTGTTTATTAAAAACATATTTAAACATCATGAGGCAGCAAGGACTACTCAGGACTTCTGCCCCTAAAAACATTAAGACTGCACCCAAGATCACTTCAGATGGAAACAAACTAGGGAGATGTAAGTAAGGACTGAACACATTTAGAGTTTTTCTTTCCTTAGAGACTGGGAGGTAGGTGTGACTTTCACTGGCAACTGTAAGAATAGGAACCAGCAGGCAGCAAGAAAGATCTGAGATGAAGCCTTGAGGATTGCTATGATTCAAAAAATAAGAAAAAAAACCCAATAACAAATGTAACAGCTTTACAGTGACCAAATTCTCAGATTTTTTACTAATACTAAATATGTTGGCAAAAAGAACACGTTCCTCTTCAGCAGTTTCCTTAGTACTGAACAGGAACCATTTGGGAAGGCAGCACAGGCACAAGATCAAGTTCCAAGATCAAGTTCTTCCAAAGAGAGAATGAGGACCATCACTGACCTTATCACCCATTTTTTTTAGGTCTCTTTCCAATTTTGAGTCCTGTTTGAAGGACTTTAGAAGAGAAGGGGAATTTGTGTTCTGGAAAGTGAACCAGTCTCCACGTTCAGGCAGCAGCTGTGCTGGTACCATATTGGCACACAGACAAGGCAAGTGCCACATTATGTGTTTTGGGAGTGGCACTGATGTTACACAACCTCAGCAATACTACACTGGGTACAGGAGAAGGAAACACCACAGCTCTAATAATGCGACAGAGTCTTCTGGGAAAGCATCATGACTATGTTCCTGAGCCACACACAGAACAGGATAGTCTAACTGGGAGGTCCTCTGAAGGAGGAGGGCTAGTAGAGATCACATGCCAGATAAACAACCTATGGATTAAGATAATTTTAAACAGAAGAGTTATCAAAAAATCACTAATATTAAAGAGCTTTCAGTGCATCAAGGATAAACAGAACAGACTTTTTCATAAGCCTCAAATTCATTTTTTTCCTTGAACCTTATAAACACTGATATAAAAAAGGTGCACTTCATTTTGCATGTTGACTCTGCCACAAATGGGCAAAGACACAAGTTCTCCTACATTGTGCTCATTTCCACAAGGAACAAAGTGGTTAATAGACACTATTAAGAAAAAGTGAGAAAGACAGAAAAAAAACAGCCTACAACTATGTGGTACCCACCAACGGTGTGAGATGGGAGTCAGCATGGAGTGAGCTCCTGTGAGAGGACAAAAAATTCTTGCAAACCAGAGTATTATTGTGGGAGCATGGAAGGAGGGCTGGGGCACAAGAGCTCCCAGCCAACCAGAACTCGGAGACACAAGCAAGGGATCAGATCTAATTGGATGGTCAGTTTGGTACTCAAAGTTATCTCTAAGATGATACTTTCAGTCCTAAGAAGGGACAGTCTTGACAAGTAGCAAGGTTTCATCATGACATAACTTGTAATCTTGACACAGTAGGGAAAGATGATCAAGGAATCATTTCACTTTGTGAAATTTTTGAAGGATCAGTTTGGGACGCACATCTTGTCTTAGCAAACATACATACAAACTTTACAGAAAAAGCTATCTTCCTCTAGTGACTGGTAGCCAACATAGCAGACTGGTACTGAATGATTCTAGACATAATGGTGATTGTCATTTAACCCAGACAGCAAAACGTTGGAGTTTTGGACGGCAAGTAAACCAAGTGCTTTGGGAATTGAAGCCATATGCATTTTACTGAGTCAGTGATGCTGATGACAACATTCATTTAACTAATGGGAGCTTACAGGAATAGCAAATTATTTAAAGAGGCTTCAAGAAATCACTACTATTTACATGCTTCAAAAAGTAACTCATCCCACTTAGTTCTAAACTGGCTGGAAAAGAGAAATGTTTTCCAGGCAGAAGAGGCAATGCCAGTTCTTTCACTGGAGGCCCACCTCATCAAAAATTAACTCCTCTTTTGGTCCAGTCTTTACCCTTCAGCTCCTTCTACCTTCCATTTCCCCTCTCTCTATTTGTTCTTCAAAACAGTTACTTCTGTGGATCCCAAGAAAGGGTGTTCTGAAGCACAAATGAACTGAATGCTCAGAACACCTTCCAAAGTATTTTAAGACTACTGTAATGCTAATAAACCACTCTGAGAAAACTACTAGTAAGTTGCAGTCCATCCCATAGTACCATCCTTTCCTACTGCTGAAGGTACCAACTCAAAGGGGATGGAGCATATAAGAAAAGAGCTACTAAACTACTCACAGAAACTAGCAATCCTTAAAATGCATTTGGTAGACATAAGTGTAGTGAACGATATTGCAATGGAAGCAAAGTAATGAAATGGACAGTAAGATAAACAAGTAGATGCACAGAGTGCAACAATGAAGTATGAAGTATGAAGTGCTGGAGAGGGGAACCTCTCTGAAATCAATTATACCTTCACATCCACGCTCAATCTGCCCACTGCGGTGCAGAGCATCGTTGATAAGGTCAGGCAGACGCCCATTCAAGTCCACAGATGCCAGACAGCCCTGAAATCCATCACGTGAGGCCACAAGCTTCGGGAGGTTGCTATACATGCCTTGAGCTAGGCCAGCAATGTAGAGATCACCTAGAGGAGAGAGGGTTAAACATAAAGAAGAAAGTTACACACCTTCTAGAGTCACTTTTCTTGCCACCAAACGTGAATAAAGCAAAGTGAACACATGTTCACTTTGTTTAACAGAGGAAGTTAAAAACAGAGCAACCTATTGTGCAAGAAGTCATTTCTGTTTCCTTTATTACAAAAAATCAAAGCAAACCCCAAAACAAAATAACCAACCAAAATAAAAACAAAACAAAGCAGGGGAAAAAAAAACAAAAACAAAAAAACCACCAAAAACACACCAAAAAAACCCCACCAAACAAAACCCCCACA
Organism: Gymnorhina tibicen; assembly: GCA_013399875.1. Taxonomy (NCBI): domain Eukaryota; kingdom Metazoa; phylum Chordata; class Aves; order Passeriformes; family Artamidae; genus Gymnorhina; species Gymnorhina tibicen. The sequence goes on from VXAZ01001670.1 coordinate 792,050, forward strand.
CAAAATCCCCTGAATAATCCCAGTTGTAATTGCTACCTAACTAGGAAAAACCGCAAAATGACAATTTCTGAAAAAAGCAAAATATGACAAACTATTCTGCTACAAGAACTTGTCAAACAAAAAAGAGATAAATGAATTTGAAAGCTAAAATGTGCGAAGTCCAGATTTACTGTTCTGTAACGCATGGTTACTGTAAGCTTTCTCTTGCTCACTAGTTGAGCCCCGCAAGAATAAAGGGGGAATCTGACAATCTTGTAGAGTTTACCTTTAAGATCCAGATTCTTGGCACCATTGATAACCTGAGTGACCACCTTAGTGTCCACCTTTAGGCTGTGTGTGTTACTGTTATCTCTGGTAATGACGACATTGTGCCATTGGTTGTCATTAAGAGGACGATCACTGTTGCCTTTGATAACATTAGGTCCATTTCCAAGGTCAAACACATAGTGTATATACCTGTAAACATAGTAAGAACTAGTTAAAATTCTGGAAGAACTCCAGCATTACTGGCCCTTATTCTAGCCAGAGCTGATAAATTAACTTTAAAAAAGTCATGAAGGGAAATATCTCTGGGTTAGAAAGTTCTAATAAGCCAAAATATTAGCCACTGCTTTGAAAGAATATAGTTCTTTCCTTTCCACCAAAGTGTAAAGATTAGTATTTTGAGATGACAACATTTCAAGTAATCAGATTCTAACCATAAAACATTCTTCTTTTTCACAAAGTCCTCTCAGATCCACAAAAACACTGTGCATATAATGATTCGTCTATGTCTATATGTCTGTGCATATAATGATTTTTTAAAATTGGTAATATTGATAAATGTACTGGTGAGCAACACTAGACATGCTTATTTGGGGCATATATTCCCCAGGTTCATTCTGAGTTTTTAATAACTCCCATAAGAAGTTAATTGGGAAACTTGAAATATTGTACTAAAATTCACATGAGATCCTAGACTTATTCAAACAGCTGAAAAACAATTAGCAATGCTTTTGGCAAAAATTAAAGACCCTAACGAAGACTGAAGTCATGGGAGTGTTACCCTGAATTACTTATATAGTTCAAACACAGAAATCCACCTGAGGATAGAAGAGAAGTACTCTACTTAGAAAAGAAAAAAAAAAAAAGACAACAAAATTCAACTCTCAACAGAGCACCAGGAGCTCATGACTGCTGCTTTTTTTATTACTCAATGTCCCACTTACAGAAGTATGTGCAAAGCTAAACACAAAACCAGATTGAACTGAAATAAACAGGACTAGTAAACTGTGGAAAACATGTCTACCATGACTAAATCATAAGAGATCAGAATTTGTTCAGCTAACAAAAGAATTTTTTTTATAAGCTTTTGGTCTTTCGAAAAGAATATAGCAGCTCAAAAGCAAGCTGAGTTCACTTTTCGTCGAGCATCACCAGCAGAAGTACAAATTCAGCAGCCCATATGCTTTTTCTTTTTCCTTCACTGGAGATGGCAGAAAAACGAGTATTACAATGGAAAAAAAAAGGCGGGGAGGGAGCAGGGAAGAAGAGAGATACAGGGCCCTCAGCACATTTCCTCCTCCTCTGTGCTAATCTGTGAGGTTGACAGGACAAAACATTAGTTTAACTATGTCCAAATGACTTAAAATACTAATATTGCACACTGTAAAAATGCCCCTCCCACAGTCACAGGAGGAATTCAGTGATGAAATCAGAAATCTTGAGGTTCAGCATTTATGTTTAAATGCTTTGTCATACAACTCAGAAAATAGAGAAAACATGAGCATCAGGTGAATTTCTCTTCGTGCAAGCATTTTAAGCTCACCTATAAGTAAGTTTATCTATAAATAAGCTGGTAAAAAATAACAGAAAGCCACTTACCCCTTGACTAGTTCAACTGCAATAAAGTCATTGCCATCACCACTGTTAAAGAGGATGAAACCATCAGCTGAGGTGGTCTTGAACTGAAAGAAGAGGTGCATGGATGTATAAGCCTGCAAGGTGGCCAAGCTCAAGTAGCTGCTCTTAGTCTTGAATGTCACGGGGTCAGCTATAATGTTGCGGAGACCAAAGCGTGCCTTCAGCTCGCAATAGTCAATGTCACCGTTCTTGCACAGGTCAATGTAGAGCATCCCGTTGAACATGAGGCTCTGGAGATGGCCGATAAAGCTGGAGGGGATGACAGAGATGTACCGTTTCTCTGTCATGATGCCTGTCTCGATGTTGTGGAACTCCAAGCGGGTATGATCACCAACCATTGTGCCTGAAGGACAGGAACAAGGAGGAATACTGGGGATCAGCGACAGGTTATACGGAGCCCTTCACACTCCAGTTTCCAGACTAATAGCAGAACTAAATCCTATCTGATCACTGTTCAGTAACTTGCATAAGGATGTACAGAATCTTGGTGAAAAGGCTTGGTAGAGATGCATGAGACTAGCAGTTACCAAAACCTGGCAGAAAAGACAGGCCCCTAAAGGGCCATGGGCAGTAAGCTCTGTACTTTCCCCTGTGCTTCACAGACTTTCTTGTTTGTGAAGAAGACCAGGTGTCTCCCTTAAAGCCTACAGTGATCTATTTGATCCAGTAGACCATCTGGCAAACAACTCGAACACTTCTGAAACAACTTTTCCCAGCGCACTTCCTGAAAACACTTGACAAACATAGATTAATATAAATAGAGCAGTGAGAGAAGTGAGAACAGTCATAAAATTGCTGATATTTATTCCATTGTTCTCTCTTGATGCCTGATGTTATTCCTCTTCTTTTAAGAGCACAGCAGGAGGGAAACACACAAAAATGCAACAGGTAAAAAGCCCTCCATATATTTAAATCATCAACCTACCACTTGGGCTATTTACCACATCATGACAGGTTTTAACCTCTCAAAATATCCAAGCTATTCAGTATACCAAATACTACTGTCAGACTACTCCTACAGCATATTTAAATGTTTCATTAAGTGTGCTAGGCACCAGTGCAGACACAGAACCCATAGAGATAGAGGAAATACAACAGTATGCTATAAAAACAAGTTGGGCAACATCAGAATGAAAACACTTTCAGCCAATCTTATTTTAGCCCTCCATAGTTCTTCATTAAGGTAGCTTTAACTATTTGGTCACATAGTGCAAGTATTTTTGCTAAACAGGCCTTGGTCCATTAAGTAAATAACAGGAATGAATGAAATACTAAGAATTTAATTGTTTTCCTCTCATTCACTGTACAACCACTATTCAAATTCTACTACATATAGGCCATTATTTTTTCTCTCATGACATTTTCTGCAGTTCTGCATTGGGTTTCTGTGGCATGGTGCTGGCTGTGGGGTGGCTGCAGGGCAGCCTTTGTGAGGAGAGGCCAGGGCTATCCCATTCTTGACACAGCCTGTTCCAAATAGCTCCAACCCCCCCACCACAGGGCACAGCTGAGCCCCTTGGCCAAGATAGTGGTGCCTGGGGGAAAACACGTGTAAGAAAGGACATAATGCTACCCACAAATACAAAACAAAAAGAAAAAAGAAAAACTGAAACCCCTATGAACACCAAGAACTGAAAAGAGGGCGCGGGCATTCCAGGTGCCAGAGTGGAAATTCTCCAGCATCCACAGAGAAGACCATAGTGGTACAGACAGCTACACTCCAACTCATGGAGGACTCCTGTGCTAGAGCAGATGGATATTTCCTGAAGGAACTGCAGCCCCTGGAGAGCCTACACTGGAGCAGGTTTTCCTGAAAGTTTATGGTGACCAGCGGTGCTGGAGCACTTCATGAAGGACTGCATTGCATGGGTAGGACCCACACTGGAGCAGACAGAACAGTGAGACGGAAGGAGCATCAGAGAGCACCTGTTACAGGCTGACTGCAGCCACCATTCTCCAGCCCCCTGCTCCGCCTAGTGGGGGCAGGTGGGAGAGGCAGGAAGGAGCAAACCAACTAAGAAAGGGTGGCAGACACTGTTTTACTTTTTGTCTTTGTTTCTCACTATTCAACTCTACTTTTAATTGGCAGCAAATTAAATTAATTTTCTCCAAGTCAAGTGTGTTTTGTCCATGACCACAATCACTGCACAGGTGAAGTCCTCTCTTTCAGAAGGTTTTCCAAAGCAAACAGACACACTACTTGTTCATCCCTCTCCTAACATTTTAATATGCTGGTCAAATTCACCAGGTTTAAAAACCAGAAGGAACAAAGATATTTAAATTCACACTAGTTTTGTGAAATTTGACAACTGGATAAAGACCTGAATAAATATTTCCAGTGTGCTATAGACAGACAAAATTTAGCAACAGTATCTTACTTGACTGCATCTACTGGTCAGCAAGCATATGTGGTATACCCCTGTTCATATCCGTGCCTGCCCTTTCCATGTGGCTTCCCCTTCCCCCATCTGTAGTCCAAACCACTCCCTCAGCTTCCCCCATTATCCTAACACTGCCCTTGTACCGCCCCTATGCCCTGCCATGTGGTCTCTCCACGCCCCCTCTGCCCGGGATAAGGGACCCGGAATCACATGAATTGATCTCTCTGCCTTGGGGTTCAGCCAGCCACCAGCTTCTCCCTCTCTGGGCACCATGCCATGTGCTAGCCCTCTGCCTGTGAGGGATATCACATGTGCTAGTCCTAGGCCTTGGGGAGTTAGCATGGAATAAAGACCTGCTGCAGTCTCCATGCAAGAGCCTTCTCGCCTCCTTTACCGCCACCGCGTTGTTGTTGCTGTGTGCAATACCATCGCAGAGAAACGCAGCAGCAACAAGCATATATACACAACTCTCAACCAGGCACTGCAAGAGATATTTGTCAGTCATTGGGATTATACCTGAGAATCATTCCAATCACCATAGCTGAATCCAGGACAAACTCCTCCACTTCCTCTAGGTTATATCAACTGGGACTTTTAAGCTAGCTCCTGAAATCTCCGAGAAATTTCTCACCTAAAGAGTTTCCAGACATTAAAAGACAAAAAAAATCAACCAACCAACCAACTAAAAGACAGTACTCCTTTCAAGACTTTTCCTACTAATCGTGGCTTTTTTTTTTTTCTGTTGGGGATAGAATGAAAGCTGAACACATTTATAAAGACACTTGGATGATACATCCTGGCTTGTAGTGTATAGAGAGTCAGATTAAATGAACTGATGGTCATTTTCTTGCTTAGAGCCTCTGGTAACACTGAAATATTCCTAACTCACCTCTCATGATCGTGTACAAACTGCAATTTTTCAGTTTATACTTCATCCAAATGTGACCAAGTTTTATTCAAAGACATCAAACAAGCACAGTTGTTACTAGAAAAAATGTTTTCAGCTATCTACTTCAAATATGAAGGAAAAAATATTACACAAACCAATTCAACTTTTTCACTTATTTCAAATTTTACCAGTGGATCTAAATAAAAATGCAATTATACAAAGAGCATGGAAAACTTCAATCCTAGCAGACATAGCTGATCAAACTTAGAAGCAGCTGGAGGCAATCACAAATTTCTGACTATTTTGAATTCAAGTGTTAGGACCAGTGCAAATGTTTTTAAATCCTGAAACAGTTCTTTACCAGAAATACTATTATTTTTGTTTGAAAAATAGCAGTTTCCAGAAATTGAAATAATACATAGGGAAATTTGTTTAGACAAACTTCCTCACTTCCACTGCTGTGATTCTTAGAGGCTTAGTTTCAGTGTTATCAAATGAAAATTTATGATTCTTCCAAACCAGAAGTGTATTTTCTTAAAAGTAGAAAGTCACTTTAAATAATAAAAATCAAAAAAAATAAAATTAAGAGATGTCAATGTTCAAAGGCAAGAAAACTTCTCCTTTGTTCTTCTACACTTAAAAAAATACAAGGCAGTTGTGGCCTGAGTGGAAGAGAAAAGCCAAGACTGGGAAATCTGGAGTACAGTGGGACAGGGAGCCCAAATATAGGGGGCATTAAAAATGGAGTGAGGGAGCTTGGAGGAGGTGAGCCCAGAATCTTAAAACGGGTGAAAAATGAGAAAACTGGGGCTGGCTTAGTAAAAAAGAATTAGTGTTAGAAGCAGTAGTGTAGAAAGTTAGGAGTAGTTCAGTGAAAAGCTGAAAAGGACATGGCAATACAAGATCAGAATCTGGACAGAGATGTCATTTCCTAGGAAATCATGGAGTGCAATCCAGTATTTTCTGATCCCATTAGCTACCAGCCCCACCTGCAGAGTTCACCTCTTGTTCCTCCACCGTGCTCTACAGAGTACTGTACCTACTACAGCAGTCAGAAACTCTCTAGTTCAAGTGGTAGCAGACAGAAAAAATTCCATCCTCCACTGTGGCATTTGGGTGCTAGCAAGATGTCATAGAGAGGAATATATCTGCTATATTTGTGTCTGATGTACCACTGATGTTCTGAGGTCTGTTCTGAGGTCAGGAGGAATGTGGGACAAAGGTTTTGTGATTAAGCAGTAAAATGCTGTCCAGAAGAATTGGATTCTCTCTGTGCCTTAGATGTCCTACAGGAAACCAAGTCAGACGCTTCATTACAGATTTTTCATAGGTGCTCACTAATTGTCTACATCTAATTCTTCAAGTAGCAGGGTTGAACTAATTTACAGGATGTAGTTTACAGACATGCTGACTCATTCTGATGCAAATGACTAACAATACATGCCAAATTGATACCAAATACATCCAACTTTAATCTGGTGCCTTGTTTCCAAACCTGCAAAGTGGGAAAAAGATGCCCCCTTGCTTCACATAACACAGACATGGTAATAAATCCAGTTAAAGCATCTTAGTTCTGTATAAACATATTGATGAGTAGCCCATAACACACACACACAAAAAATAAAAATTTTTTTAAAAATGCAGGTCTAAATTTAGAGCAAAATTCACCTGGCATGCATTGTTCCAAACAAGCAGTAAGAAGACAGAAATCAAATAGGCTGTTTATCTTTACTGGGGGCCCAACTTAGACTTCTGATCTATGCCTAAGACAGCAAGAATCGTGTGGAAAAATCTATGTGACCACATCACTGAAGACTGTTATCTACCCAAGGAAGTGGGATGCAGATTGCACAGAAAATCTTAACTCTGGCTTTTCTGACTTTTGACTTTGCCATGATGGCATTCTTTTAACTGATATTTTTAGCTGTAATGCATCTTTAATTACGTAATTCGTACACATGTACATATGCGTATCCTATTTTAGGATTGTATCATTATTATTTATAAACTCAGTTTCGTGAAAAAGAGACTTCAAAACCAGATGGCTTTGGGGGATCGATTCGGTAATGCAGAGAGTGCCACCTCGTGGTGCTTCCTAAAAAAGCATATCCAGAAGAATTGTTATCAAATTCAGAAGTAATCGGGATGAAGTGTTTGCCAGCATGTGTCAGTAATTCAAAAAGTTCCCTCTTAAGTAAAATTCATTTTTCCTATTAGCTAATTTTGACCAAGCCACCACCAAGGTTGACTTCCAGCAAGGAGAGGGAATGATTTTTCTTGCATATGTTTCTTGTTCTCTCTTGCAAAATCACAGTCTATATAGCACAATATATATTTACTTCAGAGAGAAAACATATTTCAAACCATTTTCCTGTCAGTTGACTTCTTTGGGCTTATTTCAGATTTCTGACTCCTGGCTCTCCAAATAATCTAAGTTACCACAATATTTAAAATAATTCACATTCATACAGAAGAAAAAACTTTTTGCAGAGATAGGATATAGGCAGCCATTCCTACTAGTTGCATTCTGAGTAGAAGCTACTCAGAAAAAAGGATTTCAGCTTTTGGCAAACCAGCATGGGTGTCAACTAACAATCATACCCATATCAGTTCTGCATCCAGGGTTCCCATTCTCTTCGATTCTATTATGAGCCTCCAGACTGCTGATGTTTTCCTCAAAAACCCAGTTCCTAAAATTATATACAACTATGAGAATTTTAGACCTTCAAAAGAAAAGAAAGATAGGTTTCTGGCTCTTGCAGTCATGGAGAAATGGAGCAGAAAAGTATCATCTCTAAAATTTTGCAACTAGAAAAGGATCAATCTAAAGTACTTTGATCATTTCAAAGCAAATCTCAACCTGGGACACACCAGCTTTCCTGACTGATTGATCTTTTCTTTCCTCCCTTTAACTACATTTCTCTGCAAAAAGAAGTAGGAGCTCAAAAAGCTGTCTGCAAATGCAGAAAATTAAAAAAAAAAAATCAAGAATACCCAAACTACAAAAAGGAAAAGAAAAAAACAAACAAAACAAATAAACAAACAAGGAACAGCAGAGACATAAACCTATGCTCTGTAACATATGTACTGTATGCAGGTTTATCACCAAGGAAAAGTTTGTGCAGAGGGACAGTCTAGAGAGCCTTGGCTTTGATTCCACAGCACTGGAAACCATCATGTTAACTCAGGAATGGAGTGTACTCAGTCTGCCTCAAAAAGACCCTGGACCAAGAGAAAGTTCTGCTGAACACCTCTGCAGTCTGAGATATGTGCAAGCTTATCTGTCCCCTAAACCCGTATCTCATGTTGTTATAGTTGTCACAGAGGTTTCTGGTGCTAGCTAAGAACAGTCTCTCAGACCTGAACATTCATTTTCAACATGGTAACCCTAAATAATACACAAGTGGTAACAGAAAGGCAGGCGAAAAGATACACACAAGAACAGCGAGAAGGGGCATAATGGCAAAGACCAGAAATAGAGATACAAAGATAGTGATCAAAAAATACTGATACATCACACTTACCCTCAGCAACATCATCATCCACAATCAGCTTGAGGCTCTTTCCTCGCCGAACCACCCGGACAGTGTGCCACTCATTGTCATTGAGTTTCTGCCCAGCATAAAGTGTTTCAGGTCCCTTGCCTGGGGAGGGTGATAGGTGCAGCAGTTAAAGCCAGGCCCACAATCACTTTAGTACTTGCTCAATGGGAAAAGTCATGAAAATCAACCTGATGTGATACAGACCAGTAGAGTGTACAGGCGTTTAACAACCTGTAATCAACCCTCACACCTACACCTTCCCAGCTCAGGCAGTCACAAACCCTTCCACTCAGTCAGGTGCCTTCCTCCACAGAGCCCTAAGGTCACATGCATTTAAAATGGGTAGAAATCTCTCTTGTGCTGTGGTACTAATTTCCAAACATCACATTGTACAGCACAGTACAGTAATAGGAAAACAAGATGATGAATGAAATACCTCTATTTACAGTATTACAGTAGCATTTTGCTCTCCTAAGAATCTGGATTTACAACATCCCCAAGGTAGTTGGAATTCTTTTCAAAGTTAAACACACTGGTCTTTCAACAGTTCAGTATCAAACACCAGGTTGGTTTCAGTCTCAAAAAAGAACAAAAACAAAAAAGCCCCACCAACCCCCCCAAAAAGAAACAAAAAAAAACCCACAGAACTTCAAACCTCACCTCCAAAAATAATTTTTAAAAAATTAAAATCTCAAAAAGAAAACCACTCACCAACCTGGCTGATTGCTTTAAGGTTCTTTGACAAAGCAACCTAGCTTTGAGGTGCTTACTTCACCCCTTGAATTACAGTCAAAAGAGAAAGAGGAGCCATGTCTTCTCCCAAAGGTTTTACCACAGTTGCCCTTGCAAACAATGCTCCTGGGAAAACAGCAGTAGTGCTACCCATATTTGTCCAGTTTTGCTGCTCACCCATCACAATTGACAGGCAATTACTTAAAAAATTAATTGTTCGATTACAGGACCAGAATACCTCACTCATGTCAAACAGTAAGTGAAATTGAATAATGGTGTGTGCTAAATTAAAAGCATCTATCCTCATTTTGGTACAGTATTAAAGTGGGGGGTTTTGATCCAGGTACACCAGAAAATGTAGAACGAGGACAGCCAAAGTTGTTGCATATTGCATCTGGACCCACTGCCCAAACTGGCAAAAGGGGAACCCAAGAAAGAAAAAACAAGACATATTGAACATATAAGAGACAGGATAGGGACAATGAGGCACTGCTACAGCTCAGTAGCAGTGCTACTGCACTGGTAAAACTAATGTCAGACAGTCCATAGCCCACAGGATGCACAGTGCCTAAAGAGCAACATTACTGTAATTGCTTCACACCAAAGGAGGAATACAGACATAGAAGGTGGCGTCTCATTCAGCTACAATACAATGTGTAGTAGTGAAATTCTTCAGAAGGTAAGCAAAGCAGAATAAATATTGTTATTCTTTTTAAAAAATCGTGCAGTTCATGCCAATAAAAAAAGGGGGTTAATACATTTCCAAATAAAGACCATTGCCAGCCAATTTTACCATAAACTAAGAGGACAAAAATGTTTGTGTAGTGACCTGAAAGATATGAGTCATTCTTGGATTAAAAGGAAGGGGAGTCATATATTGAAGTTACGGAGACTATCTCCTTAGCAGGAGAAACCCATAACTTCTGCTATCCCTCATCCACGTGCCAAAGTCACATACCACGTGCCAAAGTCACAAAGTTTACACACATGTAAATCCAGCTGAACAAGGCAGCTAGATCATGGCCAGAAAGTTTAAGTTCTTTGAAACCAGAAAAGCAAAACTCTAAGAATCCAGGAAAGTTATGCTAGAGTTACATCAGTAAGTACATTTTATCCTAGAGCAGAATTCACAAAATTTTATCTCTGGATGGCCAGCAAAATTATTGTCTACATCAAAATATACAGCATCGGTTACTATAGTTCTACACAGCCACTTCCTGGGTAGGAAGGTGAAGGAGATCACCTGGCCCTGTGAGTTTGTATAACGCCATCTGAAAGCAGGGGAAAGGGGGGAGGGGCAGAAATGCTTTTTAAAAAATCCAATCTTTTCCACATATCCATTAGAGCTCTGGAGGGCTCAGCCAACAGAAATAGTCAGGAATCTGCTCAGCTGGAAATGCAATGCTTTCTATGCAATAGCTCTGTACTCAGCATGGTTGAGTAACTCAGTTGCTGGAACCTTCTAGTTCCCTTTTTTCAACCCTAGCCTCACAAAACAGGGATCAGCTAAAACAGTCTGTGGTTTGGCTTGTTTTGATGCCCACTGTAACACTTCCAAAACAAAACTGTGACACCAACAGAAGTTACATGAATATATTCTCAGAAAATGTAGCTTAACCAATTCACAAATAAATGAATAGAAAGTTGCAGCATTCCCACTTTTTCCAAATGAGTAAGGTTGTCTACTTAGAAGTAACTGGTTAATAACTTGGGCTAAAAATTTGAAAATTAGGCACTGCAGATATGAATTATTTTGTTATTTAAGTCCATGTCTTGATCAGCCAATTTTATATTTGATCAGTAGAAACAAAAAAAAGGTTTTAATACTTTTGTTCACTTACCACCCTCCCTTTTGTAAAAAGGGGCATTGGCTTCTTTTAGTAGGGTTACCCAAATAACACTACATACAAAAACATAATACATTAGCATACAGATAAATTTTTCAAACCAGACATATCTGATCTTAAAAGAAAGAATGAAACTAACATTATTTTACTCTATTCAAACTGTTTTATTTTCAAATGCTTTCAAGGCATTAATGCAGCGGTGGGTTGACCTGAAAAGCAGCAAAATTGTGTCCCCATTTTTCAATTGAGGGTGTGCAAATGAATTGCTGCTCCTTGTGTAAGCTCCCATCAAATTCTGAGTAATTCCAAGAACTGGGTATACAGGGACTTCCACATCTGGATACCAAAATTCATTTCATTGAGCATGATTACTACATGTGCTGTTACTATACAGATATTTATATGTGATCAATTTTTAAGCAAGGACTTGAAGATTCCTAATCCAACAGTTGCTGATGCTGGGGAAAACAGAACGGAAACAGGCCACATGTACCAGCACCATAATGCTGTCCCTAAGAAATCTCCTGCCTGGTAAGGCATTTCTGTGGTCTTATGCTTTGCAGGTTTACATTTTCTCCTCCTTTCATGCTATCTGCACCTACATCATCCTTCAACAAGGATAACAGACATAGGAGGAAGCAAAGCAGAAGATTAAGTGGGCAGAGAAAGAAAGCTAGAGATTTGTATCTTCCCTTTGTACAACATTCTTTTATGATAAAAGAAAAGAAAAGGCAGACAAGGAGCTCTTGTAGCAATGAATGGCACACCTGGAAACACTTTCTATTTATAATACTTTGGGCCATTGGGCATTAGGTAATTTCTGCAATTTATTTAATTTTTATGCATGGAAAGAGTAAAGGACAACATAACAGTAAACAGAATAGGAAAGGTTTTATTGTAGCAATAACTTAACTATTAAGCTGACAAAGCACCACTCCTGTCGGCGTCTCTGACCGTCTTGGTCATTTCATCCCCTTTCCTAATGTTCTCTGAGGAACTGTGTATCACACAGAATTGATCACTACATTTCATTTTCCACCTCAAATGAGGCAGGCTAGTGAAAATTCCTTTTAATGCTTTGCAGTAGCAAACACTACTTAATCAAAAATACCTGTCTCTTAGCCATCCCCAAATTCTAGGCACAAGTTCAGCTGCAGTTCAGGCTTCTTGAGCAAATATTACTCGATTCAGCCACAGCGACTCCTCCTCATTCTCCCATGAATCCTCCAACATCTACTCAACCTTGTATGCAAATTGTTCATAAAAAAACAATTAGTATATGCTTTCAAACATGGAAGAACTCCAGCCAGTCTGCCCAGAGTGCCCCAAACATTATCTCTGTGTCAAAGGTGCACTGCTGCTAATTAATAGCTTGGCTCAAATAAACTATATAAAATTGCCAAGAATACACATGCCAAAGTATAAAGAATCAAAAAGCAGACCATGCCTTCTAAAAAACGCCAATTTCTTTTCCATGTGCCCCCCAAGAACTCACTTGTTTAGAACAAACAACTGGTCAGAGGGATGCAGTTCTGACAAGACCTCTGAAAACACACCCTCAGTGGCTAACAGCACACAGAAATTTCTTCCTGTGAGGTAAAGGAGAAAGAGGGTTAATCCCCTCTGCAGTTTCTCACAGGTGGATCAAAAAGTGTATTTTTACTTTGGTACAGGCTGTCATCATCTGATCCATTTATAAGATTAAAATGACCTGCATGAAACCAGGCTATCTTCATTATTGCATATCTTATCCAACATTACAGAAGAAGTCGAACATTGAAGTCTACCGAACGCCACAAGAGCTGAACAGGAGTGATATTGCCATCTTGATGGGAATGGACAAGGGGCTTCCCTCAGTACAATTACAATGATAAATAATTCTACAGTGATACTAATGCTTTGAAAAGAAGACCCTCAGTAATGATCAGGTTTTCTCTGCTTTTTCTTTTTAATTAAAATGCTTAGCTCCCATCTCAGATTTTTTCAGCGGAAAGATGCATTTTTGTGTCTCTTTTATACAGGGCAGCTTCCTGCTGGAATGCCATTAGCATCCCAAGGCAAGGAGGGGCTGGGAAGGGGAAGTTTCTTTCTTCCCCCCCCCCTCTTTCATTTGTGATGGAGGACAGGCATTGGATGTTTTTACTCACACCTTTACATAATGACCAGAGAAGTTGTGGTTTGCTGTGTAAAATGTGTGCACAGAGATTTGTGAAACATGAGAATGAACCACAAGACCCCCAAAAAGGAAGAAATGGGTGTGAGAACAAAGATACTGGCAATTTTTCACACACCTTTATGGCTTCCTGATACGTAGTAAGTTCCCACTTAGTAGAGGTCAAATACCAAAACACAAGAATGGCTCAAAAGCAGAGCTGGAAGCTGCTCTGAAAAATCTTCAGTAACTTTCAGTCTTGGTTAAATATAAATCAGTAGTGTAAATTTTGTTGTTTTTTTCAAGCAGCACTAGTATGGACAAAGTGTTTTAGGATGGTCTTTTCCTCGACAAGGATCTGCTGTTCAACACCAGGAGCATTGTTAATTGCTAAGAAACAAGTGGCAACCCCAGACTCTGTACGTTGAAGGCATTTATGTAGATATCCCAGTCAAATCAACCTATATTCTCATACACACACGCTTGTTTTGCTCATATACAGGCTTTAGAATTCCTCTTTTCAAGAAAATGTTGGCTGCCAACAAGGAATAAGCAGTTGCACTCCCCTACATATACTCAATATCTTCACTGAGGACCTTACCTGCACCAGCCTTTCCATTTCCTCAAGGAGAGGGATCACGTCCATGTACTACCCCACAAGTTAAACAAAACATAGCATGCACTTAAAAAACAACTTTTCTGTGAGACATGCTAAAAACTTATGTTTACAGCTTACACAGTGGCTTTATTGTGAAAAGTCAATAAAGTTGAGATTATTTACATCAGCCCAGCCTACCCAGAACCAAAGTTTAATTATTTACATCCATTCAGCAGCAAAAAGTGCATACACAGAGTCCTTTAAACACCCACAGAGTCAATTAGTCTCCCAAGTGCCAGTAAGAATTCCCTGAAACACCCAGACCAATAAAGTGCATGGAATTAGCTCAGCAACTAACTGAAAATAGCAACATCACCCTAATCATTCTCTCAAACCTACCCCCATCTCCATATAAACATGACAAAAAATAAGTTAAGCTAGGTTTAACTATTTTGGATACAATCTATTCTAATTTAAAAAAAAAAAAAAAAAAAAAAAACAAAAAAAAAAA